>CM075980.1:83107975-83541401 GCA_038087875.1 Malacoraja senta | reverse complement strand
GATGGAAATTAGTAGTGACGTTGATGAAGTCCTAACCTGAGAACTGTTCATAACCCGAACATTTTGCAAGTTGGAAATGCAGCCAAGCAGCAACATATTAAATAAAAACAAAGACCAACCAAGGACAGCATGCGGTTCCACAAAGGTATCTAACTCAACCGTTCAGATAGTCTCCTCAACCGAGTTCCCACATGACAGAGGATGCCTGCAGTCCAAACCCATCCCACTGGTCTCAAGTATTCACTTATAGGTGAGTGCTGAACATAAGGGAGAAAACAGGGAATTATAAACCAGTTAGCCTGACATTGGTGGTGGGGAAGATGCTGGAGTCAATCATAAAAGTTGAAATAGCGGCACATTTGGATAGCAGTAACAGGATCGGTCCGAGTCAGCATGGATTTACGAAGGGGAAATCATGCTTGACTAACCTTCTGGAATTTTTTGAGGGTGTAACTAGGAAAATGGATAAGGGAGAGCCAGTGGATGTACTGTACCTGGACTTTCAGAAAGCATTTGATAAGGTCCCACATACAGTGGCTTGCAAAAGTTTTCATACCCCTTGAACCTTTCCACATTTTGTCACGTTACAACCACAAACGTAAATGTATTTTATTGGGATTTTATGTGATAGACCAACACAAAGTGGTGCATAATTGTGAAGTGGAAGGAAAATGATACATGGTTTTCAAATTTTTTTACAAATAAAAAACTGAAAAGTGTCGCGTGCAAAAGTATTCAGCCCCCCTGAGTCAATACTTTGTAGAACCACCTTTCGCTGCAATTACAGCTGCAAGTCTTTTGGGGTATGTCTAGAGACTGAAATTTTTGCCCATTCTTCTTTGTAAAATAGCTCAAGCTCAGTCAGATTGGATGGAGAGCGTCTGTGAATAGCAATTTTCAAGTCTTGCCAGAGATTCTCAATTGGATTTAGGTCTGGACTTTGACTGGGCCATTCTAACACATGAATATGCTTTGATCTAAACCATTCCATTGTAGCTGGCTGTATGTTTAGGGTCGTTGTCCTGCTGGAAGGTGAACCTCCGCCCCAGTCTCAAGTCTTTTGCAGACTCTTAACAGGTTTTCTTCCAAGATTGCCCTGTATTTGGCTCCATCCATCTTCCCATCAACTCTGACCAGCTTTCATGTCCCTGCTGAAGAAAAGCATCCCCACAGCATGATGCTGCCACCACCATGTTTCACAGTGGGGATGGTGTGTTCTGGGTGATGTGCAGTGTTAGGTTTCCGCCACACATAGCATTTTGCATTTAGGCCAAAAACTTCAATTTTGGTCTCATCTGAACAGAACACCTTCCTCCACATGTTTGCTGTGTCCCCCACATGGCTTGTGGCAAACTGCAAACGGGACTTCTTATGGCTTTTTTTCAACAATGGCTTTCTTCTTGCCACTCTTGCATAAAGGCCCGATTTGTGGAGTGCACGACTAATAGTTGTCCTGTGGACAGATTCTCCCACCTGAGCTGTGGATCTCTGCAGCTCCTCTAGAGTTACCATGGGCCTCTTGGCTGCTTCTCTGATCAATGCTCTCCTTGCCCGGCCTGCCAGTTTAGGTGGACGGCCATTTCTTGGTAGGTTTGCAGTTATGCCATACTCTTTCCATTTTCGGATGATGGATTGAACAGTGCTCCGTGAGATGTTCAAAGCTTGGGATATTTTTTTATAACCTAACCCTGCTTTAAACTTCTCCACAACTTTATCCCTGACCTGTCTGGTGTGTTCCTTGGGCTTCATGATGCTGTTTGTTCACTAATGTTCTCTAACAAACCTCTGAGGCCTTCACAGAACAGCTGTATTTATACTGAGATTAGATTACACACAAGTGGACTCTATTTACTAATTAGGTGACTTCTGAAGGCAATTGGTTGCACTGGATTTTATTTAGGGGTATCAGAGTAAAGGGGGCTGAATACTTTTGCACGCGACACTTTTCAGTTTTTTATTTGTAAAAAAAATTGAAAACCATGTATCATTTTCCTTCCACTTCACAATTATGCGCCACTTTGTGTTGGTCTATCACATAAAATACCAATAAAATACATTTACGTTTGTGGTTGTAACGTGACAAAATGTGGAAAAGTTCAAGGGGTATGAATACTTTTGCAAGCCACTGTAGGAGATTAGTGGGCAAAATTAGGGCACATGGTATTGGGGGGTAGAATGCTGACATGAAGAGAAAATTCATTGGCAGAAAGGAAACAAAGAGTAGGGATTAACTGGTCCCTTTCAGAATGGCAGGCAGTGATTAGTAGGGTACCGCAAGGCTCGGTGCTGGGACCGCAGCTATTTACAATATACATCAATGATTTAGATGAAGGGATTCAAAGTAACATTAGCAAATTTGCAGATGACACAAAACTGGGTGGCAGTGTGAACTGTGAGGAGGATGCTATGAGAATGCAGGGTGACTTGGACAGGTCGGGTGAGTGGGCAGATGCATGGCAGATGCAGTTTAATGTGGATAAATGTGAGGTTATCCACTTTGGTAGCAAAAACAAGAAGGCAGATTATTATCTAAATGGTGTAAAGTTGGGAAAAGGGGAAGTACAACGGGATCTGGGGGTCCTTGTTCATCAGTCAATGAAAGTAAGCATGCAGGTACAGCAGGCAGTGAAGAAAGTGAATGGCATGTTGGCCTTCATAACAAGAGGAGTTCAGTATAGGAGCAAAGAGGTCCTTCTGCAGTTGTATAGGGCCCTAGTGAGACCACAACTGGAGTATTGTGTGCAGTTTTGGTCCCCTAATTTGAGGAAGGACATTATTGCTATTGAGGGAGTGCAGCGTAGATTTACAAGGTTAATTCCTGGGATGGCGGGACTGTCATATGCTGAGAGATTGGAGCGGCTGGGCTTGTATACTTTCTCTGGATACTTTCTAGAGAGAGCTAGATAGGGCTCTTGAAGATAGTGGAGTCAGGGGATATGGGGAGAAGGCAGAAACGGGGTACTGATTGGGGATGATCAGCCATGATCACATTGAAGGGCCGAATGGCCTACTCCTGCACCTATTAAATAAATAAATAAATAGATAGGTAGATAAATAAATAAATAACTAAATAGGTTGGTGAGGCAGCATCTATGGAGCGAAGGAAATAGGCAATGTTTCGAGTTTCGACCCAAAACTTTGCCTATTTCCTTTGCACCATAGATGCTGCCTCACCAGCTGAGTTTCTCCAGCATTTTTGTCTACCTTCGATTTTCCAGCATCTGCAGTTCCTTCTTTAACTAAATAAGTTGGGTTTGGCAACCTGGGGAGAACCTGCATATCTCCAGCCTCTGGGGTTTATTCCCCTTAATGTCCATTAACTTCATTTTTACCAGAAATCTTTGACGCCACAGTCGGTCGAATGCCTCTTTAACATCAAGAGCAGCCACAGTCATCTCACCTATGGAACTTAGCTCTTTGGTTCATGTTTGGACCAAGGCTGCATATGAAGTCAATAGTCAAATAGTTCAGTTGAAACCCAAACTGGGCATCTGTGCGTAGGTTATGTTGTATTTTTTCTCTCTCCGTGAACTAGCCTGGAGCAATTTTCTTTCTTATATTGCTCTTAAGTAAGCCAGTATTTAAGTAGCAGCAATGCCAGGAATGTTTTCGTTCAGATGGGATGAGCAGTAACTTGAGAGCATTTATCCATCAATGCAAACCATGTCATGGTGCCAGTCACTGATTGCTGAACATGGATCAGTTGCACTGCTTCAAAGTCATATTTTGGCTGGCAGCTTTCCTTATCTCATTCTCAGGCGCACACCAGTGCTGTTGAAGCTCTCATCTATGTTTTATAAATGCAATAGTTCCAATTTTGTTTTGGCTTGGCATCCATTCTTTTCCCTCTAAAAACCATAGCAAATTTACAACCCTGCTACAGATACCCTATAGTGTAATAAGTTCCATTAACACAATATTCCTTGTCCCCTTCCAGTGCTTTCAAATTTAAATTCCCATAGATATGTTTATTTTAGTCATCAGGCTGTCTATGTAGCTTACAACTCTTGTCCACCTTCTATTTCACAGGCCCAGACGACTGAATCTTTATTTTAGGCCTCATGCTTTATAATTGTTGTCCCAAACCTCTCTATTTCTTCACCTTTGAAGTTGATTCTCAAAACCCACCTCTTTGACTAAGCTTTAAGTTACTGCTTTTGGTACATTTATTTCTGATTGTCAGTGAAACATCTTAGGGCTTTTTTCTCTTTTAAGAGAAAGGTCTAAATGGGGCTATTTTAGTTAGTCATGCCTCAAAATTATGTATTAAATATTTACTTGGCATATTTTATACATTTCAGGCCTCAATTGACCATGGCAGCAAATGTTCAAAGAGTTACTGACATCTTTCTAATTCTTTCTTGTATCAAACTCTTGCAGGGACTGGAGGGGTATGGATCATGTGCAGACAGATGAGATTAGTTCATCTTGGCATCATGTTCAGCACAGACATTTGGGCCGAAGGGCCTGTTTCTGTGGTGTACTTTTCTATGTTCTACAGTGCCCTCCATAATGTTTGGGACAAAGACCCATCATTTATTTATTTGCCTCTGTACTCCACAATTTGAGATTTGAAATTGAAAAAAATCACATGTGGTTAAAGTGCACATTGTCAGATTGTAATGAAGGCCATTTTTATACATTTTGGTTTCAACATGTAGAAATTACAACTGTGTTTATACATAGTCCCCCCATTTCAGGGCACCATAATGTTTGGGACACAGCAATGTCATGTAAATGAAAGTAGTCATGTTTAATATTTTGTTGCATATGCTATGTATGCAATGAATGCTTGAAGTCTATGATTCATGGACATCACCAGATGCTGGGTGTCTTCTCTGATGATGCTCTGCCAGGCCTGTATTGCAGCCATACCTTATGCTTGTTTTGGGGGCTAGTCCCCTTCAGTTTTCTCTTCAGCATATAAAAGGCATGCTCAATTGGGTTCAGATCGGATGATTGACTTGGCTACTCAAGAATAGACCATTTTTTAGCCTTGAAAAATTCATTAGTTGCATTATCAGTATGTTTGGGATCACAGTCTTGCTGTAGAAAGAACCGCCAGCCAATGAGCCATTTGTTTGAATGAGCAGATAGGATGTGTCTATACACTTCAGAATTCATTATGCTACTACCATCAGCAGTTGTATCATCAATGAAGATAAGTGAGCCAGTACCTTCAGCAGCCATACATGCCAGGCCATAACACCCCCACCACCGTGTTTCACAGATGGGGTGGCATGCTTTGGATCTTGGGTAGTTCCTTCTCTCCTCCATACTTTGATCTTGCCATCACTCTGATATGTTAATCTTCGTCTCATCTGTCCACAAGACCTTTTTCCAGAACTGTGGTTGCTCTTTTAAGTACACCTTGGCAAACTGTAACCTGGCCATCCTATTTTTGTGGCTAACCAGTGGATTGCATTATGCAGTGTAGTCTCTATTTCTATTCATGAAGTCTTCTGCGGACAATGGTCATTGACAAATCCACACCTGACTCCTGAAGAGTGTTTCTGATCTATTGTACAGTTGTTTGGGGATTTTTCTTTATTACAGAGTGAATTCTTCTGTCATCAGCTGTGGAGGTCTTCCTTGGCCTGCCAGTCCCTTTGCGATTAGTAAGCTCACCAGTTACCAGTGCTCTCTTTCTTCTTAATGATGTTCCAAACAGTTTATTTTTGGTAAGCCTAAGTTTTGGCTGATGTCTCTAACAGTTTTATTTTTGTTTCTCAGTCTCATAATGGCTTATTTGACTTTCATTGGCATAACTTTGGTCCTCATGTTGATAAATAGCAATAAAAGTTTCCAAAGGTGATGGAGGAGAGACTAATTGCTGAGAGCTCTCTTATACCTGCATTAAGGAAGCAATTAAACACACCTGAGCAATTACAAACACCTGTGAAGCCATGTGTCCCAAACATTATGGTGCCCTGAAATGGGGGCACTATGTATAAACACAGCTGTAATTTCTACATGGTGAAACCAAAATGTATAAAAATGGCCTTTATTAAAATCTGACTATGTGCACTTTAACCACATGTGATTTTTGTTTATTACAAATCTCAAATTGTGAAGTACAGAGGCAAATAAATAAATTATGAGTCTTTGTCCCAAACATTATGGAGGGCACACAAGGTAGACAAAGGTGCTGGAGAAACTCAGCGGGTGCGGCAGCATCTATGGAGCGAAGGAAACTGCCGCACCCGCTGAGTTTCTCCAGCACTTTCGAATTTCCAGCATCTGCAGTTCCTTCTTAAACATTATGGAGGGCACTGTATGTTAACCTTTCTCCTCAATCTGCACAGTTTATCCTCCCAATCTGGTAATCTGCATGAATGGATGATTAATGTTGTCGCCCAGCTTGATGCAATAGCCAATATTATGTGGGGGTTGACTAGTCTTTGGGGGATTGCCCCAAACATCTGTCACAACCCTGGCAGAACGTTGCCAGAAACCCAGAAGGAATAATGTACCCACTCTCAAGTTTCTATGAATTTGCTATCCATTTGAAAATTCTGGCTCCCTGAAAACTAAAATCTTTTTCGTAAAATGTTACAGCACCTAATGTAACTGTAGGGCATGTTCATGAAGCACCAAAGAAGATTTATTGTAATGTATTGTTTCACATCATATGTTAATTTTATATCAAAGATTTAGTGAACTCAAGACCTGCTATTTATAACTCCCAGGGATAAAGATAACTAAAATATTCACAATGTAAGCTGTTTATGAATTGGGTTCTTTGTTCCTGTGGTGCCATTCGCCCTCAACAAAAGAGTCCCATGGTTCAGCAAATTCGAGTAGTTGACATTGGAGCTGTCAGTGGCTGCCTATCAGTAGCCCTGGTACCTTCATAGCTGGGGAACATTATTGCAGCAGTTTAGGAACATGCAAACTGATGCAGCAGAAATAATTTATGATTTCAAAACAATATAACCCAGCCAAGTTGTAAAACTACTTATGCAGTCCCTGTGGGCATGCTATGAGAAAACTTGCTACACTGTCAAAAATGTAGGTAAGAGTTTAGAGACATTGTACAACTTTGAGAATATTGAAAGAAACTTACCCTTATGTAACATCGTTCAAAGTCTTTTGAATGTCTCAAAAGCGATTCATAAATAGTGAATTGCTTTTGAGGTGGAGTTGGTGTTTTATGCAAATACAGCAATCCAATCCAACATCAGCAATGTCTTGTAGAAATGAGCTACATGATCACATTAATCTGTTTCTACAAGTGGTGATTGAGAAATAAGTGTTAATCAATAGAACATCCGTGAACTGCGTGAGTTATGCTTTCAATTTAAGTTTTGAATATTTTATTTATTTTATAGTTGTACTATTTATAGGTTTGGTGATGTTGAATTGCTCGTGGAATTTTGACAAATTAAATTTATTTAATACGTTTAAGAAAATTTTGATGACAGCTGAAAAATCAAAAAAAAAATCCATTGTATCAGGTTTATACAAACATTGTGGCGTCAAGATTTTAGGACAATGCAGTTTTGGACAGATGGAAAATCATGTGTCTAAAATGTATTCACAATTTATTGAGTTCTTGTTGTCTGCGCATGCAGTTCACAATCTTCGGGTCTGCTTATTTGACATGGTTACTGTTTGAAAAGAATCTTCATGACAATATTCGCCAGATGTTATGTCTCTGCAGATAAGTTCTGCCACGTTAGTCTCTAAGGGTTGTTGAGGTGCCCAAAGTATCATGTATCTCCTGCAGTCACTGTTCTCATTTGGTGCCACTGGTAGTTTATTTTATCATCTCTGCAACTTTCACATATCACTTTGATGGCCCCCCAAAGCACTTGTCATGTTTAAGTGACATCTTACTTCCCCGCAGTCTGCGTGTGCTTTATTTAAAATGTCTGATATGACACATTCAAGCAGAACATTTAATTGCAATTGGACATGGTATGTAATTTAAGTGACAAAAATTATAAATTAACAAAAGAAATTGGGATTGCCGTCTATTTTATTGACTTGTAACAAAACTCTGTTGAGAGTAAGAATTGATTAGTGTCTCTGTCTCTGATCAATGTGCTGGAGAGGGAACGGGGGAGAAAGTTTGCATGTTTGTAGAATGTAGCTGGATTCTGATGGATCTGGCAATTGGATAGCCTGCTTCTCATTTTATCATGAAAGGGAAGCTATTGTACATCAAACATTAATTATTGGAAAAGATTTTTCAGGAAATCAGCATTAAAAAGTCTCTACTCTGCAAGTCAGAACTATATTAGTGTGGTTGGAATAATACATAGCTCTTTGATTTGAATTTATTAGAACTTCATGTTGGTGAGCAATTTTAATCTAATTATTGAAAACAAATAAAGTTTGATACGTTGCAGTGGATGAACTTGTTATCAGAATAATTCTACTCACCTAGACATCCAACATTAGACCTCTTTTGGGTGCTGCCACTTTTACTTTATGGAGCACAGGGTCACTGTATATAAATGAAAGATGCAAAAACAATTACTACCTCAACAGATTAAAACAAGATAATAGTTTTCTTGTTTTATTTTGGAGAGATAATTATTTCTTTTAATTCATGTCTTTATTGTACTTCAAGACAAAATTGCTTTGTAAGCTCATGGCACATTATGCATTGAAAAATGGTTAATGGCGGTGTTTACCCTGTCAGCTGAAATATATGTAATTAGTTAGGTTAGGTCAGCATGGGATTAGCATGCATTACCATTGATTTTTATAGTATTGAAGACAGGTTACATAAATTTTTTACTGTTCCTGTCTACTATGGAATAGATTTTTAATTATTTTAGGGACTGGTTGTTTCGACATCCCAGTCTATCTATACACATATATATCTATAGACAAGATAGATTTGAATTATCTTGGTTATGTGGGTAGCATTTAGTTGAGCTTCACAGAAAATGAAAATGCAGAGTGAGTTAGGACAGATGTTGCCTTTGGGAAAGGACAGTCTCACAGTTATATCAATATATCATTGGGCTGAGCATCTTCCCAAACATCCATTTCCTCTTCTTTGTCTCCAGCACTAACTGTAAATTAAGCTTGATTTCTACCTTTCACAGTAATAAATAGTATTATTTATTGAAATTCATATCTGCCACATGCAATTCATTCTGATTGTGAACTGTCATTACTAACTAGCTAAAATATGTGACTTGCACCATTTCTTTATTCAATTATAAAAGAGAACATTTGTATAAAGAGCAGAGAAAGCATATCAAAATACAGGAGAATATTTAATTATATATATTCTCTTCATTTTTTTTGCAAATTAATTGAATAAAACATTGGTGGGGGGGGGGGGGGTGGGGGGTTAAGTTCTGCATAGACATCCAGCCATGCACTCAAGTCAGGAGAGAAGTGCTGGGATAAATTGCAAAACCAAGCGCTCATTTGTACAGAGCTGGCAACTGATTGATATAACTGTTTTAACAGATGTCACCAACGCTGCTTGCTGTGCCATTGGCTGGTGCAAGTTAGTAATCTGTCTGGAAACTGGAAAGATATCCCACGGGCTAATGAGGTGGTGGGAGCAGGATAGCCATGTTGGGGGAAATATCTTGCTCCTCCTGATTTGCTAAAGTATTTTAAGGCATGACCTTTATCAACCTCCAGTTGTACTTCAACTATTTCCTGAGAATATGAACTGTTTTTCCAGTGATAATCGTTCTAAAATAGCTCCTCTGATATTGTCATCACAGGAAAGTCCATACCAACTTTTTAAAGAGTATCCAATTACTCTTGCTTACCTGTTACCTGTTCTCTGCTCAGAGACCTGCAGATGGCTTCCTTCAAGTGGCATCTATTCTCCCTTAGATAGTGACTGTTGAACTGCTATTGTCATTTGGCATCACTGATACTTAACGATTATGAGTGGACCTGAACTAGTCTGCTCCTGGAAATTGATCCAAACATTTAAATACATGAAATTAGCACCGAGCTTTGGCTGGAAACCTATAGGGAGCAGTGCAGACAGACCACTGTTAGTCGGATTGAAATCCATACTAGTTTAGTGGATTAAATTCTCACCCTTCTGACAGCCCTCGGTATCTTGACCCCTCCTAATTAAGCACTTACCAACTGCACAAAAATTAGCGCAAATTGGCACTAAAATGAAGAGTAGTTGTAGTGATACCAACCGTAGGAAGTGTTTGTCTTGGGCTTGATGTAAATAATATCATTAAGGATAAGGAACAGATGCTTAATATTACATTAACAGCAAAATCCTTCTGAGCGCATCAGAAGAAAAACATAATTTTGCAATGTTCCTATATTTCCTATACAACAGTAGTAATAAGCACAAATTTAAAATTGAATTGCATACTACATTAACAGCAAAATACTTTTAAGTGCATCAGATGAAAACATCATTTTGCAATGTACCTATATTTCCCCCACCTTAGTAGAAATAGGTACAAATTAAAAATCAAACTGCATAAATAATATTTATACTGTATACCAAGTGAGGCTGAGAAGCCAGGCTGTTACAATCTTATGTGTAATTCTTATTACACATTCAGTTTAGGGGGGAGTAGGAGTTGCTGGGTTTTTAGCACAAGAATTTGAGCTGGTAGAATACCTGCATCCATTTTCAGCTAATAGCTCTCAATGTGAAGGCATGATATCTGCAGAACACTTTGTGATGTGCAGCTATCCCAAGCAATAATTTGGGATTTCTCCATTTAATAGTTCACTCTGAAAATGTAATCCCATTTCTCAGCAACGGTGACACAATGGGCAAATGGGGAGAATTATAAAGGATTAATGTGGGAATAGTATAAATTACTACTTGATAATTGACAGGCTGGGTGGGTTGAGGGGCTGTTTCTGTCCACTATGACCCGAAACAGAGTGGAATTCAATAACATTATCCGACCCCAACTGCACTTTTAACATCTGGCTTCAATAGAGGCTGTTATGACTTTACCATCAAATGAAGACAGTGGGAAAAGGATATATGGACAGAAGTTTTGTTTTTGCTCCTTATTCTGACGAGTGCAACCTGATAGAAAAGAAACTGATTGCATCTGGAGCACTATCTAGCTTCCCATCTTTCTGTTCGTGCACATATGTTTTTATTAGATCTGTGAACTCTCCATCATGTTACAGGAGATACTGCTTTCAATTAAGGAAGTTGGAAAGATCTTGTAGGGTTCAGAAATATGCAGAATAAAGTTGTTTGTCTGAGGAACCATATTCTAACGTCGAAGAATGTTCTACTGAGGATGTGATTTCCTGGAACAGCCGGAAGCGGTAGTGCATGTCGGCACAAACGATGTCGGAAAGAAGGGGATGAATATTCTCCAGCGTGGCTTTAGAGAGCTCGGAAAAATGCTGAAAAGCAGGACCTCCAGGGTTGTTATCTCCGGTTTGCTTCCAGTTCCTCGTGCTGGCGAGAGCAGGAACAGGGAGATACAGGACCTGGATGTGTGGCTGAGGAACTGGTGCACGGGGCAGGGATTTAGATTCTTAGATCACTGGGATCTGTTTTGGAGTAAAAGGGAACTGTACAAAAGGGACGGATTGCATCTTAACAGGTGGGGGACCAACATTCTGGCAGGCAGGTTTGCCACTGCTACACGGGTGGTTTTAAACTGAATAAGGTGGGTGGGGTGTCGAATGGGATAGTTGAGGATGGAGTTAAATGGAAAGGGTTTCTTAAATGTGTGAGTGTAGAGACAGAGGGGTGTAAAATGAGGGTAGAAGCAATAGGTAGCAAAGTGAAAGTGGCAGGCAGACAAATCCAGGGCAAAAATTAAAAAGGGCCACTTTTCAACATAATTGTATAAGGGGTAAGAGTGTTGTAAAAACAAGTCTAAAGGCTTTGTGTCTCAATGCAAGGAGCATTCGTAATAAGGTGGATGAGTTGAATGTGCAGATAGCTATTAATGACTATGATATAGTTGGGATCACGGAGACATGGCTCCAGGGTAACCAAGGCTGGGAGCTGAACATCCAGGGATATTCAATATTCAGGAGGGATAGACAGAAAGGGAAAGGAGGTGGGGTAGCGTTGCTTGTTAGAGAGCAGATTATAGCAATAGAAAGGAAGGACATTAGCTTGGAGGATGTGGAATCGATATGGGTAGAGCTGCGAAACACTAAGGGGCAGAAAACACTAGTGGGAGTTGTGTACAGGCCACCTAACAGTAGTAGTGGAGTTGGGGATGGCATCAAACAGGAAATTAGAAATGCATGCAACAAGGGTAAAACAGTTATAATGGGTGACTTCAATCTACATATAGATTGGGTGAATCAAATTGGCAAGGGTGCTGAGGAAGAGGATTTCTTGGAATGTATGCGGGATAGTTTTCTAAACCAACATGTAGAGGAACCAACGAGAGAGCAGGCTATTCTAGATTGGGTATTGAGTAATGAGGAAGGGTTAGTTAGCAGTCTTGTTGTGCGTGGCCCCTTGGGCAAGAGTGACCATAATATGGTTGAGTTCTTCATTAGGATGGAGAGTGACATTGTTAATTCAGAAACGAGGGTCCTGAACATAAAGAAAGGCAACTTTGAGGGTATGAGAAGTGAATTGGCCAAGATAGACTGGCAATTGATTCTAAATGGGTTGACGGTAGATATGCAATGGAAGGCATTTAAAGACTGCATGGATGAACTACAACAATTGTTCATCCCAGTTTGGCAAAAAAATAAATCAGGGAAGGTAGTGCATCCATGGATAACAAGGGAAATCAGGGATAGTATCAAAACAAAAGATGAAGCGTACAAATTAGCCAGAAAAAGCAGCCTACCAGAGGACTGGGAGAAATTCAGAGTCCAGCAGAGGAGGACAAAGGGCTTAATTAGGAAAGGGAAAATAGATTATGAAAGAAAACTGGCAGGAAACATAAAAACTGACTGCAAAAGCTTTTATAGATATGTGAAGAGAAAAAGATTAGTTAAAACAAATGTAGGTCCCTTGCAGTCAGAAACAGGTGAATTGATCATGGGGAACAAGGACATGGCAGACCAATTGAATAACTACTTTGGTTCTGTCTTCACTGAGGAAGACATAAATAATCTGCCGGAAATAGCAGGGACCGGGGGTCAAATGAGATGGAGGAACTGAGTAAAATCCAGGTTAGCCGGGAAGTGGTGTTAGGTAAATTGAATGGATTAAAGGCCGATAAATCCCCAGGGCCAGATAGGCTGCATCCCAGAGTACTTAAGGAAGTAGCCCCAGAAATAGTGGATGCATTAGTGATAATTTTTCAAAACTCTTTTGATTCTGGAGTAGTTCCTGAGGATTGGAGGGTAGCTAATGTAACCCCACTTTTTAAAAAGGGAGGGAGAGAGAAAACGGGGAATTACAGGCCAGTTAGTCTAACGTCGGTAGTGGGGAAACTGCTAGAATCAGTTATTAAAGATGGGATAGCAGCACATTTGGAAAGTGGTGAAATCATGGATTTATGAAAGGTAAATCATGTCTGACGAATCTTATAGAATTTTTCGAGGATGTAACTAGTAGAGTGGATAAGGGAGAACAGTGGATGTGTTATATCTGGACTTTCAGAAGGCTTTCGACAAGGTCCCACATAAGAGATTAGTATACAAACTTAAAGCACACGGTATTGGGGGTTCAGTATTGATGTGGATAGAGAACTGGCTGGCAGACAGGAAGCAAAGAGTAGGAGTAAACGGGTTATTTTCACAATGGCAGGCAGTGACTAGTGGGGTATCGCAAGGCTCAGTGCTGGGACCCCAGCTATTTACGATATATATTAATGATTTGGACAAGGGAATTGAATGCAACATCTCCAAGTTTGCGGATGACACGAAGCTGGGGGGCAGTGTTAGCTGTGAGGAGGATGCTCGGAGGCTGCAAGGTGACTTGGATAGGCTGGGTGAGTGGGCAAATGCATGGCAGATGCAGTATAATGTTGATAAATGTGAGGTTATCCACTTTGGTGGCAAAAACAGGAAAGTAGACTATTTTCTGAATGGTGGCCGATTAGGAAAAGGGGAGATGCAACGAGACCTGGGTGTCATGGTACACCAGTCATTAAAAGTAGGCAAGCAGGTGCAGCAGGCAGTGAAGAAGGCGAATGGTATGTTAGCATTCATAGCAAAAGGTATTGAGTATAGGAGCAAGGAGGTTCTACTGCAGTTGTACAGGGTCTTGGTGAGACCACACCTGGAGTATTGCATACAGTTTTGGTCTCCTAATCTGAGGAAAGACATTCTTGCCATAGAGGGAGTACAGAGAAGGTTCACCAGACTGATTCCTGGGATGGCAGGACTTTCATATGAAGAAAGACTGGATAGACTCGGTTTGTACTCGCTAGAATTTAGAAGATTGAGGGGGGATCTTATAGAAACGTACAAAATTCTTAAGGGGTTGGACAGGCTGGATGCAGGAAGATTGTTCCCGATGTTGGGGAAGTCCAGAACAAGGGGTCACAGTTTAAGGATAAGGGGGAAATCTTTTAGGACCGAGATGAGGAAAACATTTTTCACACAGAGACTGGTGAATCTCTGGAATTCTCTGCCACAGAAGGTAGTTGAGGCCAGTTCATTGGCTATATTTAAGAGGGAGTTAGATGTGGCCCTTGTGGCGAAAGGGATCAGGGGCTATGGAGAGAAAGCAGGTACAGGATACTGAGTTGGATGATCAGCCATGATCATATTGAATGGCGGTGCAGGCTCGAAGGGCCGAATGGCCTACTCCTGCACCTATTTTCTATGTTTCTATGTCACCATGTCGCCCTTGACTCCACTTTTGTATTTCTGAAGCCACTTTGATGTTTTACTATGTTAATGTTACTGCATAAATTCAGATTTTTATAGGCTTCTCATTCCCCCATTCTGTAGAGATCTCACTGAGTTCACTCCCTTGCATTAATCATGAAATAGAAACACAGCCTGTCCATGTACCAGTGCTAAGATTGTTACCGATCTAGCCACAAGCAAAACTTATGAGAGCGTAATTGTACTGGTATCAGGAGACAGACAAATCAGATTTTCCAAACCTCAAATGATCACAGATCCAAGACATTCTGCTCTGGGGCAGTCTGTCTTGTACAACTTGTCAGTTCCAAATTGGAGTACATTCGAAATTGAGTAACTCTTGTTTACAAATCATTTATATGAGACATCGCTGTAAAATGCCAGTCACCACATGTTTAACATCATCATAAATACATAGACAATAGGTGTAGGAGTAGCACCGCCATTCAATGTGATCATGGCTGATCATCCACAATCAGTACCCCGTTCCCGCCTTCTCCAAATATCCTTTGATTCCGCTAGCCCTAAGAGCTCTATCTGACTCTTTTGAATGCATCCAGTGAATCGGCCTCCACAGCCTTCTGAGGCAGAGAATTCCACAAATTCATAACTCTCTGTGTGAAAAAGTTTTTCCTCATCTCAGTTCTAAATGGCCTACCCCTTATTCTTAAATTGGGGCCCCTGGTTCTGGACGCTCCCAACATCGAGAATATGTTTACTGCATCTAGCGTGTCCAATATCTTAATAATTTTAGATGTTTCTATAAGATCCCCTCTCATCCTTCTAAATTCCAGTGAATACAAGTCCAGTCGCTCTATTCTTTCATCATATGACAGTCCCGCCATCCCGAGAATTAACCTCGTGAACCTACTCTGCACTCTCTCAATAGCAAGCATGTTCTTCCTCAAATTAGGAGACCAAAACTGCACACAATACTCCAGGTGTGGTCTCACCAGGGCCCTGCAAAAGGACCTCTTTGCTCCTATTCTCAATTCCTCTCGTTATGAAGGCCAACATGGCATTAGCTTTCTTCACTGCCTGCTGTACCTGTATGCTTACTTTAAGTGACTGATGCACTAGGACACCCAGGTCTCGTTGTACTTCCCCTTTTCCTAACCTGACACCATTCAGATAATAATCTGCCTTCCCGTTCTTGCCTCCGAAGTGGATAATCTCACATTTATCTACATTAAACTGCATCTGCCATGCATGTGCCCACTCACCAAACCTGTCCACTCTGCATCCTCATAGTATCCTCTTCACAGTTCACACTGCCACCCAGCTTTGTGTCATCTGCAAATTTGCTAATGTTACTTTTAATTCCTTCATCTAAATCATTCATGTATATTGTAAATAGCTGTGGTCCCAGCACCAAGCCTTCCGGCACCCCACTAGTCACTGCCTGCCATTCTGAAAGGAATCTGTTAATCCCTACTCTTTGTTTCCTGTATGCCAACCAATTTTTTATCCATGTCAATACCCTACCCCCAATACCATGTGCTCTAATTTTGCCCACTGTGTGGGACCTTATCAAAGGCTTTGTGAAAGTCCAGCTACACCACAGCCACTGGCTCTCCCTTGTCCATTTTACTTGTTACATCCTCAAAAAATTCCAAAAAATTTGTCAAGCATGATTTCCCCTTCGTAAATTCATGCTGACTTGGACTGATCCTGTTACTGCTATCCAAATGCACCGCTTTACATCTTTGATAAAAGACTCCAGCATCTTCCCCACTACCGATGTCAGGCTAACTGGTCTATAATTCCCTGCTTTCTCTCTCCTTACTTTCTTGAAAAGTGGGATCATATTAGTGGGTTGCAGTCCATCAGGCCCTGGGGATTTATCAGCCTTCAGTCCCATCAGTCTACCCAACACCATTTCCTGACTAATGTGCATTTCCTTCAGTTCCTCCATCACCCTAGGTCCTCTGTCCCCTAGTACATCTGAGATTGTTTGTGCCTTCCTTAGTGAAGACAGATCCAAAGTACCTTTTCAACTCGTCTGCCATTTCCTTATTACCCATAATAAATTCACCTGTTTCTGTCATCAAAGTACCCACATTTGTTTTAACTATTTTTTTCCTCTTCACATACCTAAAGAAGCTTTTACTATCCTCCTTTATATTCTTGGCTAGCTATTGCTGTTCCACTGTCATCCCTGCTAGGGTATCTTTCCAATCAACTTTGGCCAGCTCCTCTCTCATGGCTCCATAGTCCCCTTTGCTCAACTGTAATACTGACACTTCCAATGTTACCTTCTCCCTCTCAAATTGCAGATTAAAAAACTTATCATATTATGATCACTACCTCCTAATGGCTCCTTTACCTCGAGTTCCCTTATCAAATCCGGTTCATTACACGAAATCCAGAATTGCCTTCTCCCTGGTAGGCTCCAGTACAAGCTGCTCTAAGTATCCATCTCCGAGGCACTCTACAAACTCCCTTTATTGGGGTCCAGTGACAACTTGATTTTCCCAGTCTACCTGCATGTTAAAAACTCCCATAATCACCGTAGCATTACCTTTGCTCCATGCTAATTTTAACTCCTGATGCAACTTGCACCCTATCTCCAGGCTACTGTTTGGGGGCCTGCAGATAACTCCCATTAGGATATTTTTATCCTTACAATTTCTCAGTACTATCCGCAATGACTCTACATCTTCTGATTCTATGTCACCCCTCGCAAAGGACTGAATTTCATTCCTTATCCACAGAGCCACCCCACCCCCTCTGCCCACCTGTTTGTCTTTTCGATAGGACGTATACCCTTGAATATTCAGTTCCCAGCCCTGGTCCTCTTGCAGCCATGTCACTGTAATTCCCACAACAATTTCTAACTGAGCCTCAAGCTCATCTACTTTATTTCTTATACTTCGTGCATTCATATATAACACTTTTAATTCGGTATTCACCTCCCCTCCCACACCGGTTCCTATTTCACCTGACCTTACTCTCTTACCCCTTCTTCAACTTTCCATCCCATTAATTCGGGTGTCCTTCGTAACTTTTCCTGTACTCGCTTCCCCTTTAACTCAATCATTATACTCCCAATTTATCAACTCCTCCCCCCCACTATTTAGTTTCAACCCACCCGTATAGCACTAGCAAACCTGCCTGCCAGAGTGTTGGTCCCCCTCCAGTTAAAGTGTAACCCGTCCCTTTTGTACAGGTCACCCCTACCCCAGAAGAGATCCCAGTGGTCTATAAAGCTAAATCCTTGCTCCCTGGACCAGCCCCCCAGCCACATATTTGGATCCCCTATCTCCCCGTTCCTGCCCTCACCAGCACAAAGTACTGGAAGCAATCCAGAGATAACCACCCTGGAAGTCCTACTATTCATCCTTCTTGCTAACTCTCTAAACTCACGTTGCAGAACCTCCTTCTTCTCGACATCGTTTGTGCCCACATGCACTTCCAGCTGCTCACCCTCCCTCTCGAGGATGTTCTGAAGTCAGTCCGAGACATCTTGAACCCTGGCAACACTGAGGCAACAGACCATCCTCGAGTCTCGCCTGATGCCACAGAATCTCCTGTCGGCACCTCGGACAATGGAGTCACCCACCACTATGGCTCTGCCCGACGTCATTCTCACCGGTCGAGTCTCATCTCCGAGATTGGAGCCACCGACCTGTCTGGCACTCAGACTAGAAGCGTTGTCTGCCCCGACAGCTCCCAACCTGTTTCCATTAGGTACAGCCACTGGGGTTTCCTACACTCCACGTTTACTCCTCTTTCTCATAGTCACCCACCTTCGCTCTTCCGGTATCCTTGGTGACAACCTCACTGTAGTTCCTGTCCAGGAAACTCTCGTTCTCCCTGATGGCCCTGAGGTCATCCAGCTGCTGCTCCAGTTCCCCAACATTTGCATTGACGAGCTGCACCTGGCCACAATATCTGCAGGTGTAGTTGTCAGAAGCACCAGCGGTGTCCGTGACTTCCCACACCCTGCAGGAAACACACTGTACAAACTTGCCCGCCATTTCTTCAGTGGACAAAAAAACAACACAAATCTCAATCAAGTGTAGTCTCCTTACCTCAGCCTCCTCGCCGAAGACTCTCGAGCCAAAGACACACACTTTGCTCACCAAGGTACTTCTCCCTAATAGGCTGCTCCCTCTAGAGCAAGCCCTACTTTTATTTGCCGTTCAATTAACTAATTAGCTCATTTACAAATTTAGTTATCGGTTTTTAAATGACCCGCTCTTGAAAACTCACCAAGGCTTTAACTTCTGCAGCTAATCCCTGCACTAATCCCTGCACTCGCTCCTTCACCTGCCATCCAATTATTTTCAACCCATCCTCCCTTCAGAGATTGACTTTGAATTTGAGTAGATGTGATGATGTGATAATGGCATCCTAAATACAAATAAATTATGATAGAAAATCTGGTACTGCTAATAAGGATCAAGTGTCAGTAAGGAAACTTTTAGGAAATAGTGTTTCTTAAATCGAAGAGTTAGGTTAGCTCTAGAAAAGAAGCAGGTGCATTCCAAAGTAGAAATAATTAATGTGAGATAAGCCAATTTCGGTGGGACGAGAGGGAATCTTTCCCATTGGAACCAAGCACTGAAGAACAATGGGAGAAATAGTTCAGCGTGGTTGAGGGACCTTCTTATGATGGACACAAGAAGACCAAACCCTTTCCGTGCTCTCTGGCTGAGTGAAAGGATACAGAGGAAAACAAAGTTGATAAACAACCTGCATAAAACAAATGTCATAATTTAAATACTAACCATAAAAAGGCTGACGACAGGAGAATCAGAGAGAAAGTGAGATTTAAAATGGGAGTGAATAGAGCATATGGGAAAAAATTAGCTATCATTGAGGTATATCTATATCACTAAAAGTCTGATCTTGACCACTTCCTGTTGTTCTGTATATTGATTTTAGAATAAACGCTGCCACAAGGCATCTGATAAGGTGCCAACTAACAGGCTTACTAACCAAGCTGAAACCTACTGTACGAAAGGGACATCAATTGCATGTATACGATGCCCATGTAATGGGTAATATAGTCACGATGAATGGTTCCCTTTTGGACAAGAGGAAGGTGAATAATGGCTTCTCATTAATATATTAAAGACGAGACTTTGCGTTGCAAGCAAAATTTCTAAATTTGCTGATGACACCAAGCGGGCATAAAGTGATTTGTGAAGAGTCTAATGTGAAGAGGATACACTGCACCAGAATATAATCAGGCCAATGAAATAGGCAAGTGCATGGAAGTTAAAGAAAGATTAAAAAATGCTTTTATGGAGAATAGGGAGCAATAATGTAGAATTAAGGTTGCTGTTCTCAGAGTGATACAGAGGGTTATGTTTCTACAAATCATCGAAAGTCACAGGTCTTGTTGAGCAAGTGGACATAGATGATTTTGGACTATATCATTCGAGGGAAAGAACTCAAAAAACAGCAAACATTTATAAAACATTGGTCTAGTGTCAGCTGTGGTATTATGTTAATTCTAGTCACGTCGCAGGAAAGTGTCTCTCTATGGAGAGAGAGAGAGAGAGAGAGGGTCCAGAAAATATTTATAAGAATGGTACTTGGCATGCGGAATGGGACTATTATTTTGAAGAGGAGGAAACGAAAGGGAGATTTAACAGAAGTATATAAAATGAGGAAGGGTCTGGACAGAGAGGATAGTGGCAGGCTGTTCCCTTCAGTAGAGGTGTCAACTGGTATAAAATAAAGGGGAAGAAAATTGAGTGACGTGATAAAAAAAATAGTTGGAATGTGCAATGTGGTGCCCTTGGGTGTGGTGGAGGCAACGTGCACTGCGACCATGCAGAAGGAATTGGATAAATCTACGGAGTGGAGAAAAAAATTGTAATACAGTAAATAAATAAATGCTCATGATGGAATCGAAAGCTGTTCTGGTGGAGAACCAGCCTGAACTTGATGAGCCAAATGGCCTCCTTTGTGCTGTCACCTTTCAATTAATTTTCATTGCAAGTTAAAAAAAACAATAATTTGTACCTTATTTAACACTATGTTTTTCTTTCAAGTAACAGTAATTTGTAACTGTTTATTCTCGTTATTAATATTAATTTTCTTCTCCAGAGAAAGAAACTTTTCTGGATCCCTTTGTATTGGGACGTTTTCTGCCAGCCACACTTGGGAGTTACTACAGATACTCTGGCTCCCTGACAAAGCCGCCATGCAGTGAAATTGTGGAATGGATAGTCTTCGGCAGGCCGATCTCTATCTCCCTTGAGCAGGTGAGTATTGACTGGTAATGAGGAATCCATGGAGATGCATTTTACTGCCTTGGCAGCAGAAATTTAATGTACCATTCATTTTAATTAAAGAAGGTTATACAAACACCAGTGTTTCTCCTCCAACACATCTACCCACTATCGGAAAATGGGAACCGACCTGAAACATGGTTCCTTTCCCTCCACAAAATGCTGCCAAACCCGCTGAGTTCCTCCAGCATTTTGTTATTTGCTCAGGATTCCTGCTGCTGCAGCCTCTTGTGTTACCACTGTTGTTATTGCAAAGTGTAATTGAACAAATACGCTACAATCAAGACAGTGAAGCATGTCTGCACATTTACATTTAGCACTCACATATGGCACATTTCTTTATCCTTAAGAAGATCATCTAGCTGTTTTCAAAATACTGAAGAAGTACAATTTATAATCAGATCTTTTTGGCAGGTGTTACTCCCCACATTTGCAGTATAATGACGATGGACCTCAACTGCTGCAACAAAACATTCTGCATTGATGCATTGGGATATTATCTCTGGCAGTAGGCATATGTTCTATGGCACAAGATGTGTTTATTGCCATCAGAATGTTTTCCTCACATTGTTCTTTGTAAGAACTTGTTTAGTTCCAAGTAGCCTACTCAACATGATGCACAACACATCAAGATTCCAGAAATATGCTGGAAGGACTGTCTTTATTTTCAGTAATTGTTGTTGTTGCGTTGAGTCATGCAGGTACCTCCAAAGTGAGATTTAGCGATCAGCCCTGCTGTAAGGACAGATTAGTTTGATGAGCAGAATGGAAAATCTGGAAACATTAAGTATTTGCAATGCTGTTAGCAGCCACTGAATTTTTAAGTTGTGCTTGAGAAAATTCCTCATAAGAGTTGTTCATACTGATGACTTTCTTATCATTAAAAAAAATAGATTGCTAATCATCAGCCTGCTGCTTTACAATTAGAATTGGCCTAAGTTTTGTAATTGGTGGAAAAAATCGTGGTGCAGTCATGAAGAATTCTACCAACATAGACAATATACAATAGGTGCAGGAGTAGGCCACACGGCCCTTCGAGCCAGCACCGCCATTCAATGTGATCATGGCTGATCATCCCCAATCAGTACCCCGTGCCTGCTTTCTCCCCATATCCCCTGACTCCGCTATCTTCAAGAGCCCTACCTAGCTCTCTCTTGAAAGTTTCCAGAGAACCGGACTCCACTGCGCTCTGAGGCAGAGAATTCCACAGACTCCCAACTCTCTGTGTGAAAAAGTGTTTCCTCATCTCCGTTCCAAATGGCTTACCGCTTATTCTTAAACTGTGGCCCCTGGTTCTGGACTCCCCCAACGTCGGGAACATGTTTCCTGCCTCTAGCGTGCAGATTGGTATGTCTGCCATTGAGTTCATTTTTACCCATGTCAATTCTTGGTAGATTGCATCTCTGAGGGTTCACAGGATTTAATATAATTTAGCAACTGAGCAACTAGTCACATTTAAAAATTCAACAGGAAGCAAGGTAGGCAATTTTTAGTTTCATTTAAATATTTTATATGGTGTAAAGCACCATTAAGATGGGAACAAATATAATTTGTTTCAACAAGTATGGAAATCTGAAATACTCATATGGGGAAATGACAATTTGTGCAGGTTAAATAAGTAATTTTAGGACCAATGGCTTATCTCTGTAATTATGGCTGAGTACACCATTACAAAGCATAGTGGAGTGAGATTACTTTGTGCAGAGTCAGACTCTTTGTAAATGATGCAGAGATTTGCAATGATTTTCAGTCTTCCTTATATACTGTTTTGTATCAGTTGCTTTCAGTACAGGTCTTGGGACCTTTTTACATTTTTACATTTCTATACCCAATTCCATTATATGTTATTTAAACCTATTTTTGCACTTGAGCTCAATGTCATAATTGTGGTTATCTGTTTATAAGGTGACACAGCCTACTGCGTCGAGGCATTGTTTGTTTTGCCACATTTAATCATCATAAGAGCCACATTCCTTCACTTTGGTGGAGGAAAGGAGATGAACTAAGTCAGTCAGTAAGTGGTGCTTGGTATTAGAACATAGAACATGGAACATACAGCACAGGAACAGGCTCCTTGGCCCACATTGTCTGAGCCGAGCATGATGCCGAGATCAACCCTTATCCACCCACACATAATCCATATCCCTCCATTCATGTATCCAAAAGTCTCTTAAATGCCACTATCGTCTCTGCCTCCACCACCAGCCATGGCTATGTGTTCCAGGCACTGACCACCCTGTAAATAAAAACTTGCCCCGCACATCTCTTTTAAATTTTGCCACTCACCGTAAACCTGTGCCTGCTAGTATTTAATATTTCTGTCCTGGGTAAATAGGTGCAGCAGGCAGTGAAGAAAGTGAATGGTATGTTAGCATTCATAGCAAAAGGATTTGAGTATAGGAGCAGGGAGGTCCTACTGCAGTTGTACAGGGTCTTGGTGAGACCACACCAGGAGTATTGCGTACAGTTTTGGTCTCCTAATCTGAGGAAAGACATTCTTGCCATAGAGGGAGTACAGAGAAGGTTCATCAGACTGATTCCTGGGATGGCAGGACTTTCATATGAAGAAAGACTGGATAGATGTGGCTTGTACTCGCTAGAATTTAGAAGATTGAGGGGGGATCTTATAGAAACTTACAAAATTCTTAAGGGGTTGGACAGACTAGATGCAGGAAGATTGTTCCCGATGTTGGGGAAGTCCAGAACAAGGGGTCACAGTTTAAGGATAAGGGGGAAATCTTTTAGGACCGAGATGAGAAAAACATTTTTCACACAGAGAGTGGTGAATCTCTGGAATTCTCTGCCACAGAAGGTAGTTGAGGCCAGTTCATTGGCTATATTTAAGAGGGAGTTAGATGTGGCCCTTGTGGCTAAAGGGATCAGGGGGTATGGAGAGAAGGCAGGTACAGGATACTGAGTTGGATGATCAGCCATGATCATATTGAAGGGCCGAATGGCCTACTCCTGCACCTATTTTCTATGTTTCTATGTAATGATTGTCTACCCTATCTGTGCCTCTCATAATTTCATATAATTCAATCAGGTCTCCCTACAACCTTCGGTGTTCCAGAGAAAACCATCCAAGTCTTTCCAATCCCTGTAGCTAAAGACGCCTAATCCAAGCATAATTCTGGTAAACCTCCTCAACACCCTTTCCAACTTCTCCACATCATTCCTGTAATGCGGCGACCCGAACTGCATGCAATATTCCAAATGCTGCCTAACCAAAGTCTGATAAAGCTGCATCATGACTTCCTGACTCTTATATTCAATGCCCCAACTGACGAAGGCAAGCATGCCATGTGGATTTGGACTCCAAGATCCCTCTGTACATCAATGCTGTTCAAAGTCATGCCATTAATTGTGTATTTTCCCCTTACATTTGACCTCCCAAAGTGCACCATCTCACACTTGCTCGGATTAAATTCCACCCTGCCATTTATCTGCCCTTTTCTGTAGCTGATCTATATCCCGCTGTATACTTTGACAGCCTTCCTCACACACTGCAACCTCAGCATTCTTGGTGTCATCTGTCAACTTACTAACCAACCCATCTACGTCTATGTCCAAGTCATTTGTGTCGGATATTAAGCTGTTGAGTGTGCTCGCCAGCGGGAGCTGGAAGCATATTCTGCTTCCTGGTTCACATGTTAGTTCCAGCTTGGTTGCTTTAATGAATCTTTGCAGTGCTTGCATCAACACTGATGCATCTTCTCAAGAGTTACGATTCCAATTGTCATTGGAATTCTGTATTTATTGAAGCCTTACTTGACCTTATTGCTATTTCAAATTTTATGCCTGCATTTACATCGTAGACAACCTTCATAACATAATCAGCAAACACTCCATGAGTCGCATCCAGTAAAGCCTATGAGTGTCCATGCAGTCTGCATTGGTCATGTTCTCTGAAGAACTTGTTGTTGACAGTCATTGCTGAACTCAGATGATGCATGCAGATAGCTGCTTTCATGCCATTAAGGATCTCCAAGAACCAGTGAAACTTTGTTGGAATTTAATAGTCTCGTAAATTTCACTACTGCCAACCCTGTTCAAGGTCAATAAATGTGACATAGATAACTGCCTGTTGTACAAGGTTTTTTTCTTGTAATGATTATAGTGTGAAGGACATGCTAATTGTGGAGCATTCAGCTCTGAATCAATATTGAGTTTGATGTGAAAGATCACGAAGCCATAAAATAGCCGTAATTGATTGATAAATACACCAAATGCATATCGAAGCTGCAGCCCTCTTGAGATTCTTTTGGGAACTTGACCCATTGTGCACTAGATTAAGTAAACCATCATTTCTGTAAGTCTGGATGACATGACAATGAACCAGAGATATAAAGTACTGGATTGTCTGTCATAAAGTCTGTAATTATACTTGTCCGCCTTTTGCATCTATCAGTGAGTAGATCATGCGGTTGGATGGAACTGGATCCTGGGAGCTATGATTCTCCCACTAATGGACAAACAGCACTTGACAACTTCAAACAGCAGCAACATCTATTCCCACCTGTAATAAGTCTCAGGAATCATCTGGAAAAGACCTTGTTGCTGGTCATTCCAAAGTCTGCATTGGCAAGGGGTGTGGAAACATTGTGGCACAACATCATGGCCTCGACAAAAATGGCCAACAAGACCTTCAATTGTTTCACTTGTGAGCTGATGACCTTCACCTGTAAGCTGATGGTCTCAAACAACTACTGTAAAGTCATATGGAAGCACGTGCACAAAGGTTTCTTTCATCAGAACCTTATCCTCATCCAACATCGAAACTGGAGCTGTAATCTTTTTACAAATGTGTGAGATGCAACAACATTTTGCTGGTTTAATTTTCAAAACAAATATACGGCCCATCACTCACATTCATGTACCCCACTGACCCATTCTTAGTTGCTCCAGATCCATTCGGCAGACATTGGATCCAGGTGACCAGGGCCTGAGATGTGCCAGGGTCTCATTTGACGTTGTGTTATTATGTCACATTATGGGACATGAATGGGTCAGATGAGCCACAAATAAAACTGCTGTATGTCATGTTACCTAGCTGTAAAATATTAAACTATTTTCGAGAGACAAACAGCAAACAAAACAAGCCCTTCCGTCCAACTTGACCATGCTAGCCAAGATGTCCCATCTAAGCTATTTCCATTTGTTCTAATTTGGCTCATATTCCTTTAAACTTTCCTATCTATGTACCTCTCCAGGTGTCTTTCAAATGCTGTTATGGTACTCGTCACAACTACCACCTCTGGCAGGTCATTGCATATACCCACCACCCTCTGAGTAAAAATGTTATCCCTCAGGTTCCCATTGAAACTTTAACCTCTCACCTTAAACCTATCTCCTCTGTTTCTTGATTACCTTACCCTGGGTAAAATACTCTGTGAACGACTCTATCAATTTCTCCTCATGATTTAAAACATCTCCATAAACTCACCGCTTAGCCTCTTGTGCTCCAAGGAAATTAAAGGATAGAATGCGTGACATAAAATAATGACTGAATTACATCTTATTCTGCTTAACCTGCAACCTCAGAGGGTGCGTTTAAATTTGAGTCAGGATTCCCAGTTCTCCACCAGAAGGTGTAGGGTAGGAACATTGCTCCAAACAGTCACTGATAAGGGGCACTGCAGATTTACCTCTAAATTCTTGATGGACGTTCAATGTTGCATGTCCCTTGCCAGCATCCAACTTCCTCAAATCTATTGGAAAGAACTGCAGATGCTGGTTTACATTGAAGGTAGACACAAAATGCTGGATTAACTCAGCGGGACAGGGAGCATCTCTGGAGAGAAGGAATGGATGACGTTTCGGGTCAAGACCCTTCTTCAGACTTCAGCCCGTTCTATCACCCACCAAATGGAGCTCAGGGCCTGGCAGACATTGACGCCAACAGAGACAACAACCTGGCTGCTCAACACCCGGCTTGAGATCTAACTATTCCTTTGGTTTATTTATGTTTCATTTGCAAGAAGACCCATTCCTTCTCTCCAGAGATGCTGTCTGTTCCACTGAGTTACTCCAGCATTTTGTGTCGACCTTCCTCAAATCTATTATTATTTTATATATGAATACAGTCTACATTTATGCTCTGATTTGTCATCTGTATTATACTGCAAAGGACTTCACTGATTAGGTTTGATTCTGAGTTATGAACTGTGAATTTCAAACAGATTATTTAAGGTTTTTTTTTCTGTGTAGTGTTCTGCCTAGCCTATGATTTGAAGAATTCATTCTTGAATCTGATTTGTTTTGAAATCTTATAATCCCAAAATACAGCTGATGTTTCTGGAGTAATTTAAAGACTATGTTATTTTTGCAATCGTAACATCGCTTTGCTTAGAGGCAGTTAAAATGCATTAGTCCTACAAATAACATTCTATGATGCACTCTGAAACCAGATATAATATGAATTGCTTTTGTTCCCTTGGTAACAAATAAATCATTTTCACAAAACCAACGCATTGCATAAGATGAGTTGATGTGTGCTTCTCAAAGACAATCACTGGATAAGCTTGTCTGCATATTGTGTAAAATTAAACAATGGTACTAAGATTTTTAAATTGGACTCCCTGAATTTGACAGAACAATGCCATGCTTGAAATGATTGGATTGACAGCATCTACTGTTAGATTTCAGGTTTAATGTTTCCACACAGCGTGGCAAATAAAAGCTGGAGTTGGATAAGATTGCTGGGTTTATTTCTTTGGGCAGCTCAGCTTCTATAACCTGTCATTATTGGCATCATGGTTTCTTGGAATTTTACATCCTATTTCCATCATTATAAATGATTTATTCTCTGACAAGCATTAATTTCTTCCCATTTGATTGCTTTGTACAGCTGGATGCCTTTTATTCCATATTTACAACTGAACAGCAAGACCACGTCAAATCAGTGGAATACTTGAGGAACAACTTCCGACCACAACAGAATCTAAATAACAGAGTGGTCTATAAGTCAGTAGTCAAAGGGTCCTGGAGCCAAGTAACCGAGAACCCTGGGATCCTACACATCACAGAAGGTACTCTTATTTTTTTAAAAGATTTAAAATCAAATCACTGCATTAAAACAATGAAGGATAAGATGTGTTGTACTTTCAAAATCAATGAGGCGTATCAGAACATTGCCTCATAGGAACAAATAAATATTCATCTAAATTGGCTTTATAAAGTTATCACAAATGTTTATTACATTTTCTGAATCTATATCTTGCTCTCTTTTGGGATCAGTGAATACCTTAAAGGGTCGAGTATGATCAGAGTATATTTAAAATACTTTGGCAGTGAGGTCTGTTGAAAGTATTGGCTGTGCCAGTAAACTGGTATCGTGGAACCAAAATACAAACATAACCTAATATCTAATTACCTTACTAAGCCTCAAAGAAAAAACAAAACAACAATCTCTGGCACAGCGATGAAGCAAAAACTACCTAGCTGAAGTTTTATAAAGCACTTCTCCAGTAAAAAATATGAATAATGAAATGGATTGAGATACGTAGTTCTGAGATTGATTATATTGCACATTATAATTTTAACAATTACATCATATATCTGATATATTTAAAGAATTTTAATATGATTTGTACCAAGATGCATGACTTTATACAAACAACAAAATGCTCACGAGTCAGTTACAATTTATACAGAGGTTTTGATCACAGCATTGATTCTTTTAGATGCTTTTGTGGTAATTTCTTCCTGCGATGGAGCAATTTTGGCTAGTCAACCTTGTTCGCTGAAGAGTCACAGAGAGTCTGAAGAAGGGTCTCAACCCAAAACATCACCCCTCCATGTTCTCCAGAGATGCTGCTTGACCTGCTGAGTTGTTCTAGCAGTTTGTGTCCTTCTGCTAGTCATCTCCTTCTGGGCATTTCTAAGCTCAGTGTGCTCTCTGCTCCTTCTCCTAGTCTTATTGTGTTCAAAGAGGAATGCCTATCTCTGGCAGTAGCTGGCTGCTGCAATAATCATTAAGTCACCAGAAGGTCATGCAACACTTGTCATGTCAATCCCGAGTCCCGACAATCACAAGGCTCACGTTTTTCAACATGTGGCAGCTCACAAAAAGGACCAAATATTTGTCAAACCATTATAATAACCAATAGATTTCAAGTAACAAATGATCTACAAATAGCAAATTATTATTTTTTGTTATATAATGCAGAACCTCAACCTAAAATGTCAACGATCCCTTTGCCTCCATAGATGCTGCAGAACCTCGCTGAGTTTTTCCAAACTGTTTATGGGTTTTCTCCAGATTCTATCTGCAGTCACTTGTGTCTCCATCATTTCAATGGTTCTGGTTAAATGTGGTGGGGTATAAAGTTCTTCCAGCTGCATAATGGACAGTGTTAAAAAGGTTATAAGCTGGACTATTAAACAACATAACAATGTGACATCAAATCTGTGTTGAACATTGACTAAGGTCATTATCTACCTACTCTTTATGCTGCAGTGGTCTGCACTGCATGAACATCCTCATCAAAGTGGGCTTTTGTATGGTTCACATCACAAATGTGCCTGTGCACAGTTTGGAGATCTAAGGGCACTCTCCAAAAAACTGACACTTCCAGTCTGATTTCATCTTTGATGTTTAATCTCATGTTGAAAAATTTGAAAACTAAGTTAATTTTACTTAATTACCCAAGGTTACATTAAACACAGTCATCAGTCTTCTGACAAAGTCTGTGAACGGTGGGTTGCCACAGCAATTGGTTGAGCAAAGTGCAGGGCTGGTGAAAATAACTAGCAAAGAGTTGGATGAAATGAATGCGGTTACAACGTCTTTAACAACTGCAACATGACCTCCCAACTACTATACTCAATACTCTGACTGATGAAGGCCAATGTGCCAAAAGCCTTTTTGACCACCTTATCTACCTGTGACTCGACCTTCAAGGAACCATGCACCTGCACTCCTAGATCCCTCTACAACACTCCACAAAGGCCTACCATAGATCCTTCCCTTGTTAAACGTCCCAAAATGCAACACCTCACCTAATCTATCTGATCCTGAAATTATATTATGCCATTCACCCCCACTGCTCCCTGCAGCAGTGGGTTTTACATTTTTATCACCTTAACGTAAGAAACTCCAAATTTTTATTCTTAATAACTATCTTTCCTTTAATTTTGCTCTTCCATTTTAGCAGAATCTTCAAGGGAAAACATCTCTGCTCATCCTTTCTTGGACATTTTCACAATTGTTTTGCCCCAATCTCGACTCCCTATACCTAGTGTCTTATCATAAGCAGCTCTTGGCTATCTTTCTAAACATAAGGCATAAACATACATTTGTGGTCTGAGGAATGTAAGAAAGTAAAAGACTTAAGCTCACGTTAATTGGATGTAAGGAGGATTAGGTATGAGAGTTCTGTCATCTTCCGTGTCTTAAGTGCCTGGGCTCAGCATCAACTTTGGCAAAACCATTAATGGCCAGCGCTCCTCTCTGTGAGTGGTCAAGGCACAAAAATGCTTCTAAACACTTCCCATCAAGTTCCTTGGTCAACAAAAATACTGGAGAAAATCAGCGGGTGAGGCAGCATCTATGGAGTGAAGGAATAGACCCTTCCTCAGACTGATATGGGGGTGGGGGGGGACGGGAAGAAGAAAGGAAGAGGCGGAGACAGTGGGCTGTGGGAGAGCTGGGAAGGGGAGGGGAAGGTGGGAGAAAGCAAGGACTAAAGCAGGAAATGCTACACTTGTCGCTTTACCTCCCCCCTCGACTACATCCAAGGACCCAAGCAGTCTTTCCATGTGAGGCAGAGTTTCACCCGCACCTCCTCCAACCTCATCTATTGCATCCGCTGTTCTAGGTGTCAACTGCTTTACATCGGTGAGACCAAGCGCAGGCTTGGCGATCGCTTTGCCCAACACCTCCACTCAGTTCGCACTAACCAACCTGATCTCCTGGCGGCTCAGCACTTCAACTCCCCCTCCCATTCCGAATCCGACCTTTCTGTCCTGGGCCTCCTCCATGGCCAGAGTGAATCCCACCGCAAATTGGAGAAGCAGCACCTCATATTTCGCTTGGGCAGTTTACACCCCAGCGTATGAACATTGACTTCTCCAATTTCAGGTAGTCCTTACTTTCTCCCTCCTTCCCCTCCGCTTCCCAGCTCTCCCACAGCCTACTGTCTCCGCCTCTTCCTTTCTTCTTCCCGCCCCACACCCCCACATCAGTCTGAAGAAGGGTCTCAACCCGAAACGTCACCTATTCCTTCGCTCCATAGATGTTGGCTCACCCGCTGAGTTTCTCCAGTATTTTTGTATACCTTCGATTTTTCCAGCATCTGCAGTTCTTTCTTAACCATCAAGTTCCTGAGTGCTTCTGCTGTCTGCCACAGCCTGCAAGAGCTAATGATGAGTCAGGAAGTACTGGCCTGTATGTTTGAATGATGTGGTATCACCATCAAGGTTAGCAGTTATTGCCCTTGAGGAAGTGGTGGAGAGCTGCTTCCTTGAGTACAACAATTTTCTTGCAGTCTTTCTGATAATTAACAATCCTAGGTGGATGGAGCTGCAAGGCGGCAGCTCCACTCTGCTGCTGTCATGGAGCAGCAGAGTTTAAATTCAGATAATCCAATAAATCTGGAAGATTGAATTAGTAATTATGACTTTTAAATTATTAGATTGTCATAACAAATTCATGAATGTCTTTCAGGGAAAGAAAGCTGCCACTATTACCTAGTTTGCCATACATATGCAGTAGTTGACACTTAACTTCCTTCTATAACAGTTTAGCAAGCCGCTAGGTACCTCTTGGTTCGTTCCACTGATGAGGCATTTTGCTCAATGGTGCTCACTGTCTGGTTAAAAAAAAGAGTAATGCCCATTCTCTTGTTCTCTCAGTCATATTTTGGGCTGTGTATCGATCAATGGGTTTATTGTCAAAGCTCTTTAAAAACATTACCAGGGCAGCTTTTCTGAATACATTGTGTCTGTTTCCCCAAACTTAGCTTTATTATTTGCATTCCCAATCTCTACCAATATTCTGTCACACGTTAAGTAGCTCAATGCTGTTGTGAAACTCTCTTCTCAATCCCGCCTTCTCCACAGTCCCTCCAATCATGTTTAGCCCTGGACACACTTGTAGGTAGTGTGTCTAATGCCCAGGATTAACCAGCAGGTGTGATTCTTCATTGATTTCTGCATCAACTTCACTTGTAGAATGCCTGGCAGCAAACCTACTCCAGCCTTGGTGCATTTTATTTTGAAGAAGTGATGGCTGACTTTATTTAGTGCAGGACAGTTTTAATTGAACCACACCATCTGTAGTCCCTGCTAATGTATCCAGCCAACAAATCTATAAAGTTGGGATGCTGCCTACATCCTATTTAATGAACAGGATGATCCATGTGTCCACATTCTGATGGTCTGAAGCTTATCTCCAGTGACGCTTTGGCAAGCCTTATTGCACCTTAAAAGAGTTGAATTGTCATTGTGAAATAGTGGATGCGCAGATTTGAGATTTTATTTTGTAAAGTGTTTCCAGTTCTTTTTTTGCAGTAATGTTCTTTGACTTTACTTTTGGGCATCATTAAATAAATTAATGGGAATTGTATGCAAGTATATTTGATTTTTATCCTTTAATTTGAATTGGTGGAGATCAAAAAGTTTAATTTCAAGCAGACACATTTAGTTGGCATCTGGTGAGCAATAATTTTATGACTGTGATGTTATTGTGTCCCAGTGGAGGTCACGAGTAGAATCAATTTGATTCAGATTAAATATTCTCAATAAAACTGACTGCGGTGGAATTCGATTGGAACTGGGTCTTGTGTACATATAAAGTACAATGAATTGATTCAAAGATGAGCAGCTCCAGATTTGAACCAACCTTGGTGTGACTAATGCCAAAAGACTTGAAATTAGCATTGTAATCACGGTTAACAAAAATCATTTATAAAAGTCCATTTGAATCTTACAGGCAAATAATATAAGGAAACCTTCAGCCTCTTATTAAATGTCAACTATTCTTTGTAATATTTGGCACAAGTAGTGGGTTCACTATGATTTTGCTTTACTTCATAGAAAAACATTCGTATAGTGTAATTTCATGCCTATTGCACGAAATATAAGATTAATTTGAATGTAGCATGTCCTATTATTTGTGTTTGGCACCAACTGTGGCAGAATTCATTATTCTATTCACCATTGATGATGCTGTGTTGAGGGAGATAAAATTATTCTGAAAGAACATTGAAAGCTCATCTTCATAGATTCAGTCTTTGTCATAGCTTACTGTGATCATAGATTAAATGAACGCTTTTGAGATTTCATATGTTTGAGCAATTGAATTTCCACTTTATCGCTTAATTGAAATGCATCTTTGTTAATGATTCTGGCTGAATAAGGTTGCCACTGTGGCCTGAGAACAAAACTGATGGGTTCCAAAAACACAAAACCTAACGTGGCACCATCAACAATAATTAATATCTGTTAGTAAAAGTGTTGAACGGCCCGAGCTAGAATTGAACTTCCTAGATGATTTCTCAAGCTTAAGTTCTACCAACTTCTGGATTCCCATGCTCATAAGGAAGTGCCAACCTCAATGGCTATCCTTCCCCCGTGATTCGCTGGCTGCACTCAGTTTCAAACACTTCATGGCATGCAACAGTCAAATGCTCGCCTATTGCAAGTCTCCAATTCTCACACTGGAGAATTTGCCTGCTGATCCTGGCACTTGAACAGAGTCCATTCATTTGAATGGAGGTTGTTGTTAGTGTACTTGGTTGAGAATAAGGTAATTTACAATATATTATTAGTTTTTTTTTAATTGGTTGTAAAGGTTTTTAAGGTTAATCATTTTCAAGATAATCAAATTCTTTCATTGACTGGAATGGTTCTTGAATATTTGCTATTCTGAAAAATTTGCTATCCATGACAGCATAAAGTATGGTTAGGAAACTGTCAAAGTATTTTTTTTCTGCCACTTCATGTGCTCATTCGACAAGAGAGCATTGCGTCTTGCCAATTCCGCCTACGTACAGGGGCATGCTGTTTTGATAGTGATAGTTCTGTGCAGCAAGTTGCACGAAGTGCACTCTATATATTGGTATGACGAAGGGTCCCGACCTGTCACATCACCTACTCATGTTCTCCAGAGATGCTGCCTGACCCGCTGAGTTATGACAGCATTTTAATATTCTTTGTTCTGTGATATAAACCAGTATCTGGTTCCTCGTTATTACTCCACATATCAGATTATTCATCAGCAAATGGTCCACATCAAACACCATTTTCTAGCACGTTGAGTGTTTATTTTACACTTATAGTGCAGTCAAAGTAAACTGTGTCTTTTGCATTCATGTAAAAATCAACAGCTTCTTCTGAGCAGTGGTTTATGAGAACAAATCCTCTGCCCATTATAGATCTTGGCTGCTTTTCTTCCAATCAACACCTCTCCTATGCATTGCAATAACTCAAACGGAAGATTTTGCTTTTTTTTTTAAATTGTTGGCAAATGTTTTTAAAGATAATAAATTTTAAGATGGTACAATTTTTTCTTTCACTTACTATAATAGTTCTTGGAGGTTTGCCATTTAGAAACATTGACTATTCATGACAGTATAACGTTCAGTTTCCACTCTTCCCCATTGTTCTTATTATGAAACCGTCTATTGGAAGCGATAAACATGAACATTTATTTATTGTCTTCCCCGTGCAGTTACAATGGTTTTCAAATGGCCGGAAAGTATCAGTGGAAGTTAAACGGTCAACAGGTTTTGTTTTGGAGTAGAGCCTCAATCCCAAATATCAGCTATCTATTTCCTACACGAAGGCTGCCTCACTTACTGAGTTCCGCCATCACCTGGCATTTTGCTCAACATTCCAGCGTCTGCAGCTTCGTGCCATTTTTTGAAGACTGCTTTACTAGCTGCTCTGCCACCTCTCATAACTCATAGAGGTAGCACAATAGCGCAGTGGGAGAGTTGCTGCCTCACAGCGCCAAAGAACAGGGTTCGATCCTGACCTCGGGTGCTCTGTGTAAAGTTTACACGTTCTCGTGACCGATTGGGTTTCCTCCGGGTACTCTGGTTTCCTCCTATATCCCAGAGACATGCGGGTTTGTAAATTAATTGACCGCTGTAAATTGGCCCTAATGTGTAGGGAGTCGATGAGAAAGTGGGATAACATAGAACTTGTGTGAACGGGCGATACATGATCAACGTGGATTCAGTGGTCCGAAGAGCCCGTTCCCATGCTGTATCTATAAACTCTCAACTCCTGAAAGATGACCAAATAATCCCTAACAACCATGAAATAAACTTTTGAGGAAAATCATCACAATCTTGCCTCCGTCTCAACTGGAACACACAGTGTCAGTTGAAGCTGTTCGGAGTTATTACACTAATTAGTATCCTCCGAGAATCCCAGAGGGATAACAATGCATGTTCCCCTTAACCCGTCTGATGTAAGTGTTCACAGCTGCCTTTGAATGGAGGACAGGGTAAACAAAACATGTACACTGCAGCAGGACTCTCAGTGAGTGGCTATTATTGTTCCCCTTCTGTGATTTCAATGCAACCTTTTGTGTTTCTTTGTGGAGAAAACCTGCTCTTGATATAATTTTGGTGCCATTTCTCCTTTACCACTTTTCTTGGCTGGAAAATTGAAATATTCAGTAAAAACAATTCCAAATTTCCACTTCGCTAACTGATAAAAAATTCTGAGATATGTGCAGACAGTGAATTAAAGATTAAATCGCTCATTATTACACCTCTTTGACAAACACAAATGTTTAAAAACTGCATTTCAGTTCAACATTGGTTTATACACTTTCAGCTCATTACAGTTGATTTATAAAATATAAAATTGGAGAAAACTTGCTGGAGTGGTAATGAACTTAAATGTGATAAAGAGGTGATGTCAATCTGAGTCTGGATGATTTAGCTCCCTTTATTATTCTGATGGTTATTAATACCACTACTGTTATACATCAGTTCATTAATATTTAGTCTTTATTTTATTTATTCATAATCCTTTCAATTGACAGTTGTCAACACCGGTTATTTAAAAGCAAAGTATTTATAGTCAGTACAAGAAGAGAAAGATGTCTTGTAGACTGCTCTGTTTATAATTGGCATATTTATGAATCAGTATCAAGCACAGAGGCGCAGCTGGTAGAGCTCCGCCCTCACAGCATCTGAGACCAGGTTCGATTCTGACCTTGGGTGCTATCTGTGTGAAGTTTACATATTCTGCTTATGACTGCATGGGTTCTCGGTTTCCTCCCAGTACAGTAGGTGATGTGCAGTTTTGTAGGTTAATTGGCCTATGGAAGGGAGTGGAGGCAAAAGTGGGATAACATAGAAGGTGTGAATGGGTGATTGGTGGTCGTCATGGATTCGGTGAGCCGAAGGATCTCTTTCCATGCTGTATCTTTCAAACAATTACAGGGAGGAGAGAATGGCCATTGGCACACCTAATTTCCAGTCATTCAATTGACAAAACAATGTGGCAATGTTGCTGTCCACTTTTCTAGAAAGAACATATTGAGATGTAAATGGATGGCATATGCAGTGCAGCGGATGATGCTGCTGTCACAGCTCTGACCTCCCCAGGGTCTGACCTCCCCAGAGGAGCATGGGTGAAGCTCAACAGACTTTGCACTGGAGTTGGGCGTTTTAATGCCAGCATGTGAAGATAGGGGCTCCGCCAGAGCCCAGCCTGTGAATGCGGAGCAGAACAACAGATAGCCAACCATGTCATCTCTGAGTGTCTGCTCTACCACCCACCAAATGAAGCTCAGGGTCTGGCAGACATTGACGTAGAGACAACAACCTGGCTGCTCAACACCTGGCTTGAAATCTAACTATTCTTTTGGTTTATGTTTCATTTGCACGAAGAGGACAGCTCTAATGAACTCACTTTGTGAGTTTGCACATGGTCCCGTGACCATGTAGGGTTTCCACCTGGGTGCTCCAGTTACCTCCTGGTTTGATTTATTGGCCACCTTAGTGCAGATGACAGAAGAGTTGGGGTTATGGTGGGTGGTCGATGGGCATGTGAGAGTGAATTGTTGCACGCAATTAAATGGCAGTGGCAGGACTCATGAGAATGATCTGAGAGTCAGGTTAGACTTGATCAGCCAAATGGCTTCCTTCTATGTTGAAAGAAAATAGGAATATGAAAAGCCAAAAAAAAGCAAATTCTGGCAATCTGAGACAAAGACAGAAAATGTTGGAAACACTCAGCAAATCAGGCCACATCGTGGAATTAATGTTTCAAATTGTTGCCCTTTTGACCGAACTTTGAAATATTTAGAAACTAAACCTATGTTAACTGGCAGGGATTAAAAAAACTAAAGGGAATGTGTGTACCAGGCTGGAAACCTAGAGACCGAATGACGCAAGTAGTGGTGGTGCTGGCTAGGTGAAGATGCTGAAGGCTACTCCTGATCTGTCTGGAGGAGATGTATTTGGAAGGAGATGGACTGAGGAGAAAGAAATTAAAACTGCAGAGCTATGACAGTTGTTGGAAATCGGAAGTCAAAGCGGCTGATGGAAAAAAACTACTAGATTAGACAGCATCTGTGGAGTAAAAACCTAATACATCAAAGCAAACTCTTTCAGGGGGGATCATAAGGTTTGTCAAAATTACAGATCAATGATCATTCATTGGAACCAGTTTTAATACAAACTGGAAATGCTTGTGATCTGAAAATGTGGTATTTGATATTGAGGATATGAGATAGGCCGATATATGAGTTGATGTTTCTCAGAATTATATTACACTTTGTTGTGATAGTTTGAGATGGCAATGACAGAGAGGTCAGATACGAATGAGATGGAGGATTAATAACATGGAAACTCATGGTCCCTCTTGTGGACTGAACGGAAGCGTTTTCCAAATCTGTCACCAATCCTGCACCATCCACTCTCAACTGACACATGATTGGTGGAGTCTTTCATCTGTCCTTGGTCTCCAGCACATGTACTCTTGTTGTCTGCATTCCCCACCCCTTCCCACACTCTACCTTAGCTGCAATTTAAAATCACTTTGTTCTGTAGCTTTTTGTACTTCTCTTGAAAGATCGTCAACCTGAAATATTGACGGTTTCTTGCCACAGATCCCGTATGATCAGCTGAGAATATGCAGCAGTTTTGTTTCCTGTGAACTTGCATCAGGTTATCCTTGTTCATTCCCAGCATCCAGCCGAGTTTTGTGGCAAGCTGATTTCATTGATGTGATCTAACACAGTTGCAGGATTCTATGTGAAACTGGGCAGAGCACTGTAATGCAAGATTGGCTCAGGTCTTTTGTTAAGTGAAATTAAAACCGCCATCCTTAAGGTTCTACAAAAAAATGGCATAAAAATGTTGTAAAGGGGCTGTCCCACGGGTGATCTAATCCGCGAGTTCTGGCGAGTTTGCCCTCGACTCATACTCGCAGCATGGTCGACACGAGGTCGTAGGAGGTCTTTGTAACTCTCCTTCATGCTCGAGAGTAGTCCCCGTGTACTCGAGGCCTCAGCTAGGTCGAGGCATATTTTTCAACATGTTGAAAAATGCCCGCGAGTAAAAAAAGGTCGCCATGGAAAAAATCGATACTATTTTTACTCGTAGGTTTAGTCGTAGTAGGTCATAGTAGGTCGGCATGTTAGTCGTAGGAAATCGAGGGTAGTCGAAGGTAGTCGTAGATAGTCTTCATCATAGTGGAAGGGAGGTGGAAGGAGATCGAAGGAGGTTGTCTTCACTCTCCACTATTCGGTGTCCAATTTTCCCGAAGTTAGTCGTAGCTAGTCGAAGCTAGTCTTCAACATAGTCGAAGGAGGTCTTCTACATAGTCAAAGGAGGTCTTCAACATAGTCAAAGGAGGTCTTCAACATGACATTTCTTCAAACTCTCCTAAACTCTTCTAAACTCGCCAATTAGCTCGTCCAAGTGGGACAGCCCCTTAAGTGTTTGTATGTTTTGGACCAGTGGAAGCTCCTCTGGTTCATCACACCAACTTTGAGCTGCTGCTGCCTGGCGTTGCCTCCTCCTGACATCACCTCACCCTCCTCCACAGAACTAACTGAGGCCTGCAAACTTTGTCATAGTCTGCTGGCGAATTAAGGCAATGCTAACTCTCTTTTTGAAGCAATTGTCTTTGCATTGATATTTTTCTCTGGTTTTCTTCTTTCTATCTACCATCCTTGTTTCTAATGTGTTTATATGAAGGGAGCCATCAAAGACCAGAGGCTTGAAAGTGTGGTTGTGAGGCAAGTGTAACACCAAGTTGCTTCCTCCCATAACTTTGTACAATTTGAAACTTTCTGCGGCATACCCAATATATTGTCTAATACAATTTATTTCCATTTCATCCCTTTCCAATCAAATCCTCTTTGACATTATCGCCTCTATGTATGTTTTAAAGTATGTTTTTAATGTTTCTTTGTGTGTCTTTTGTGGGGGGTAGTGTGGGGGGGTGAGGGGGAAACCGTTTTGGTCGCCTCCTCCACGGAGAGGCGACTTTTTCCATGTCGCCTCCCCCGTGGCCTAACATCGAGGATCGGTGCGGCCTTTCCCAGAGACGTGCCCGGGGCTTCAGCAGGGGGCGCAGCGTGGACTCTCGGCGGGGAGCGGGCGAGCCCTCACTGGGGCTCGCCGGAAGGGAGCGCTCCGTTTCACTGGCCCCTGGCAGCCGGCAGCTTGAAGTCTCGGTCTGCAGAGCTCCAGCTGGCGTGGCATCCGCAGCCCGGGATCCCTCGTGGGGGACTCGGGAGAAGAAGAAGCCACCATTGCCGGCCCGCGGCCTACTTATACCGCGGGCCCGGCGTGGACTTACCATCACCCCTGGAGGGGAGCTTCGACCGCCGGCCCTGCGGTCTGCGGTGCTTCTGGCTGCGGCGCCGCGGGGACTTTAAATCTTCGACCGCCAGCTTATGGCCTACACCAACCTGAAGCCGCGGTCTCCGGTGGGGAAGAGCCGACTCTGGACTTTTACCTGTCTGCAAATCTGGACGCCCGCAGCGACGGCTACGGAGGGTTGAGGTCCCGACCACGGGGGAAAATGGAGGAGGACTGGCCAAATTTTGTGCCTTCCACCACAGTGATGAATGCTGTGGTGAATGTTTGTGTTAAATTTTTATTGTGTATTGTGTGTTCTTTATCATTGTATCGCTGCTGGCAAATTCATTTCACTTGCACTTTATGTGCAATGTGACGAATAAAACCGTATTGTATTGTCTACCATTATCATTTCAAACAATCCACTCAATCCTTTTGATCTCACCTTCCCACAATTATTATGGGCTTCCATTTCCCCAGCCTATCACCCTCCATCATGCACAGCCCAATCCTCCATCAATCCTTCCAGGATTTGGGAGCTGCAGTGCAGCAATTATGGTGAGGAGTACAGGAACCTGATTACAAATTTGCTTGCCGCAAATATCTGCTCGGATGAAGAAATCCCAGGCATTCTCCAAAGTGTAAAGTGACACATTGAATTAGCGCCCTCTGTCTTACACTCCCGTAGTCCTTAAATCCTTCTGAAGGCAAAGCCAGTTAATGCGTGGTATGTTGAGATGTGCTTGGATTTGCAAGCTTTCTTTTACTGCGTAGCAGCTATCCCAATCTTATCCTCAGATCGTAAGCTTTAGTATTCCTATTTGGTGAAGGGGACGGTTCACTTAAGCCTCCTGATTTATCATTTGGCTTGTGTAGTAGACAGTAGAATATGTTGAACCTAAACAGTGACAGGAATGAGCCTTGATCAATTTCTACCTAACAAAAAAAGCATTTCCTTCACTTTTATTTCAGCTCACAAAATAATTTCCTTGAGTGCTTTTAATTATCAGGAATGATTGCCATGTCTTTAAACATTCATACAGCAGAATAAACCACGCATACATTTTTAACTGAAGCCTTTAAAAAATCTTTAAAAAGCCTTTCAATTGCATTTTACTTTCTGGTTGAATCTATTGACTTTTATATTTTTCATTCAATTTAGGTCTGACAAATTGTTTAAAATATATATCTATCTGCAGATGTGCAGTAGCCTTTCACTACATTTTCCCTTCTCAGCTGGAGTGATGCATGCAATTACAATCAGATCAGTAAATTATAATTCTTCAGAACCTAAGACTGCCATATTAATCACAATTTCACAGTAGGAATGTTATTAATAAGTTTTCCACTTGGCTAAATTAGGCCACAACTGCAAATGGAGAACTTTGGTTTAATTTGAATAGAAATCTCAAAAGTTCAATGAATGACCCATATTTCAAGAAATGAATTTAAGGGTTTAGGTGTGCACAATTGTTGCCAAAATTGAGTTTATTAAACATTTCTTGAGCAGATTTTTATGTTATTTTTACATTTTATTCATTCCTGAAGGCTGTACTTCCTGGTACTCTGCTGTAGATACCAATTGCCCTCTGGTAGTTACTCCAGTTGATCAGTATTCCTATCCAAGCTTGGTGAAGGGTATTCTCATCCATAACTGTCAAGTTCAAATTCATTCATCTGCAACACAACTGTTTACATTTATCCTTAACAGTGACCACATACAGTTTTCCAAAGAGGGTTACTCATTTACAATTGTAAGAGGGATCATCTCCTTCTTCCTCAGCAGATAAGCTAACAGAACACAAACTGAAGTGGTCACATTCCCTTTGAGTTACCGGAGGAACTCAGCGTGTCAGGCCGCATCTGGGGAGGGAATGGACAGCTGACGTTTTGGACGGGACCTTTCTTCAGACTGAAGATTCCAGCATCTTGTCTTTCTCTTTGAGTGTATAATGGCTTAATGCTTGATTTGGTTGGAGCATTTACCCACTGAGGCACTGGGGAGACAAGGTAACAAACCTTCGCTAAATACCCCAAGACAGAAAATAAAACAGCCTGGAATCATTCATGGATATAACTAGCATGTAACACATTTTTGCAATGGGAATTATTTAAATGTAATTAAAATTGTACCTTACTTTGAGTGAAGTTGTATTATTTCCATATTTGGGAAAGTTGCATATACTGTTTGCAGTTTTACTCAAGGGATAACAGCATAGTTGTTATTTTACCGTACTGTGCAGGAACCTGGTCTCGGCAATCAAATCTCACCATGGGACTTGGGGATTTTAAATTCAATCATTAAATAACAGTGGAAAGAAACTAGTATCAGATGGATTTTTAGATGGAACTACTGGATTTTTCTGAAAATCCATCAGGTTCAATAACATGCTGTAATGAAGGAAATCTGTTGTCCTTACTCGGTCTGACACATGGGTGCCCCTGGACTTGCAGTGTGTTCTTGATTCTTAATTGTCCTCTGAAATAAGCTAGTGGTCCACTTTGTTGTAGCAAATTGCTAAAAATACATTTAAAAAGAATAAAGCAGGAGAGAGCATCCAGTATCAACCTAGGTTTGATAACAGACAATAGATGCAGGAGTAGGCCATTCAGCCCTTCGAGCCAGCACCGCTACTCACTGTGATCATGGCTCATCATCCAATATCAGTACCCCATTCCTGCCTTCTCCCCATATCCCATGACTCCGCTATAAAGAGAAATCTCTATCTAACTCTCTCATGAAAGCATCCAGAGAATTGACCTCCACTGCCTTCTGAGGCAGAAAATTCTACAGATTCACAACTCTGGTTGAAAAAGTTTTTCCTCATCTCCGTTCTAAATGGCCTACCGCTTATTCTTAAACTGTGGCCCCTGGTTCTAGACTCCCCCAACATTGGGAACATGTTTCCTGCCTCCAGCATGTCAAATCCCTTAATAATCTTATACGTTTCAATCAGATCCCCTCTCATCCTTCTAAATTCCAGTGTATACAAGCCCAGTCGCTCCATTCTCTCAACATATGACAGTCACGCCATCCCGGGAATTAAACTCGTGAACCTACGCTGCACTCCCTCAATAGCAAGAATGTCCTTCTTCAAATTTGGAGACCAAAACTGCTCACAATACTCCAGGTGTGGCCTAACCAGGGCCCTGTACAACTGCAGAAGGACCTCTTTGCATGCTTACTTTCATTGACTGATGAACAAGGACCACCAGATCTTGTACTTCCCCTTTTCCCAACTTGACACGATTCAGATAATAATCTGCCTTCCTGTTTTTGCCACCAAAGTGGAAAACCTCACATTTATCCACATTAACCTGCATCTGCCATGCATCTGCCCACTCACCCAACCTGTCCAAGTCACCCTGCATTCTAATAATAATGGATGGGATTTATATAGCGCCTTTCTAATACTCAAGGCGCTTTACATCACATTATTCATTCACTCCTCAGTCACACTCGGTGGTGGTGAGCTACTTCTGTAGCCACAGCTGCCCTGGGGAAGACTGACGGAAGCGTGGCTGCTAATCTGCGCCTACGGCCCCTCCGACCACCACCAATCACTCACACACATTCACACACATTGACACGCAGGCAAAGGTGGGTGAAGTGTCTTGCCCAAGGACACAACGACAGTATGCACTCCAAGCGGGATTCGAACCGGCTACCTTCCGGTTGCCAGCCGAACACTTAGCCGATTGCGCCATCTGTCGTCCCTATCCATTCTGATAGCATCCTCCTCACAGTTCATGCTTGCCACCAAGCTTTGTGTCGTCTGCAAATTTGCTAATATTACTTTTAATCCCTTCATCTAAATCATTAATGTATATTGTAAATAGCTGCGGTCCAAGCACCAAGCCTTGTGGTACCCCACTAGTCACTGCCTGCCATTCTGAAAGGGACCTGTTAATCCCTACTCTTTGTTTCCTGTCTGCCAACCAATTTTCTATCCATGTCAGTACCCTATCCCCAATACCATGTGCTCTAATTTTGCCCACTAATCTCTTATGTGGGACCTTATCGAAGGCTTTTTGAAAGTCCAGGTACACTACATCTACTGGCTCTGCCTTGTCCATTTCCTTAGTTACATCGTCAAAACATTCCAGAAGATTAGTCAAGCATGATTTCCTCTTCGTAAATCCATGCTGACTCAGACCGATCCTGTTACTGCTATCCAAATGTGCCGCTATTTCATCTTTTATAATTGATGCCAGCATTTTCCCCACCACTGATGTCAGGCTAACTGGTCTATAATTCCCTGTTTTCTCCCTCCCGCCTATCTTAAAAAGTGGGATAACATTAGCTACCCTCCAATCCACAGGAACTGATCCTGAATCTATAGAACATTGAAAAGGCACAACCAGCCCATCAGCCTTGCTCAAAAACAGATGGAGGACTATAGGCAGTTTCACAGGGTTCAATCCCGACCTCCGCTGCTGTGGAGTTTGCACACTTTCTCTGTTACTACGTGGATTTGCCCTGGTACATTGGTTGCCACGCAGATATGATGCTGGTTGTTAATTCAATGGCTTATTGTAAATTATTGCTAGTGCAGGAGGATGGTAGGAGAATCCATGGTATGACAAATCTAATACAGCCTATTACAGTTCCATCAGTCTATCTTCAATCCTCAGCAAAGAGAGCTGGGGTTGCTTTCAAAATACGGACTGTATTGTTTGAAAAATGATTTCACCATCTTCTTCCAAAGAGTAAAAAGTGACTTGCCAATAAATGCCATACTAGTGATACGTACATCCCACGAGGCATAAAAAGAAGCACGATTTTCGTCCTTTCATATACTTTGGTCATTTTGCTGCAAGTTTGATTTCTTCCAAGCCCAAAAAGAATTGAACCCTTAATTGAAAAGCCAATGTACCACTTTTTAGGTTTCTCGCTAAAAATCTGCATAACTCATCTATCATTTGGACAACTTATCAAACTCTGCTCTCTGTGGAAAATATTATTTGGCATTTAGTCACAGAATATTCCAACTTTTGCTGCAGCATTTATCAGCCTACCAGGTAAATGAGGTAAGGCTGCAAAGAATCCATCAGCTTTGAAACCAGCTGCTGTCTTGCAAATTTCCCAAAGCTGAGAGATTTATTGTCCTGCATTCAAAAGTTGCAAACCTGAATGTTCAGATGCATGATTTACTGTATGTTGCTTTGATGGTCTTAAGACTTGGTATCACGGACAGCAGTAGGATATTATTAATGGCATGCAAGAAATTCAAATGAAGCAGAGTTATAGATTTTTGTATTTTAACAGAAACACTAGATTTAAAAAAAAATATTATGTTGAATCCACATCAGTGGCCAATGGCAGTGCATCTTCTATCTATACATAACTAAAACTCTGATCTTGTGCTCTTCCGGTTTGCGTGGTTTTTCTATTTGTGCAAAACGGTACGCGATAGCGCTATGATGTTTCGCCAGCTTAATCATCGTTCTCCTGTGCTGCGAGTGCAACAAATTTTGTTCCGATCGATGGCATATTGTAAAAGTTATTAAGGTGTAAAAATCGTAAAAAACGCGCATGCGCAGATTGCGGTCAGTCGCCGCCAACCAGATTGGTCTCCTCTCCTGTCAGTCAGGAAGGGGCATCGTCGGGATGGCGCACCATCGCCACACTGATTGGCCGTGTCCACTGTCAATCGGCTGGACGTCGCCATGGTGAAGGAATGGCGCAACCGCTGCGCGGTACCTGGTGGGGAGGGTGGTGCCATGGGCCGAGCCCGGGGACTGGGGCCCCGACTGGAGCCAGGGACGAGCCTGGGGACGGGGCCTGGGCTGGAACCATGGACGAGCCTGGGTCGGGCGTCAGGGACAAGCCCAGAGATGGTCGGGGCCTGGGCTGGATCCCAGTCGGTGGCCGAGCTGAGGGCTGGAGTCGTGCCCAAGCCAGAGGCCTGGTTAAGGCGCCCGGCCGCCGCCATCCTGCAGCACAGCCTCCGCTTCCTGCTCTGCGGGCAACTCTGGCTCGGTCGCCCGCCACCCTCACAGCGCCCACCGGCACAGCGAGCCCGGCTCAGTCGAGGCCTAGGTCCGTGAGTGCTTCGGCCGCCTGCAGCCAGGGCCGGGCCGAGTACCAGAACCAGGCTGAGTTCCAGGCCCTGGCACTGCTCTATGACCTGGGTACGTGCTGGGGAAGGGAATGGGAGTGAGGAGAGGAGGATGAGGGAAATGGGGAGGAGGTAGATGGGGTGGTAGAGGGAGATTGGGGGGGGGCGGTAGCGCCGAGATGCCGCAGGTCCTGGGACGGGCAGTGCTCCAGCGGCTCCTGCCCGTGGGCGCGGACAACGGGGGCGGCCCTAACGCATCACACCGTTACACGGAGAGAGGAGGCACAGGGGGGAGAGAAGACGGAGGGAGGGGGGGAGAGAGGGAGGGGGGATGGAAGGAGAGGGGAGAGAGAGGGAGGGAGGGGGGAAAGGGAGGGAGTGGGGTAGAGGGGTGGTGGAGTGCAGGGGGGTAGGAAGGGGATTAGAAGGGGTCTGGGGTAATGGGCAAGGTGGCATAGAGGGGGGGGAGTAGAGGGAGAGGGGGACAAGGAGGGGTGGATTGGATGGGAGGGGGATTGGCGTGAGTAGTGGAATATTGCGTTGGGGAACGGGTTGCGCTGGGGGACCAGGCCAGCCGTGTGACAGGGACCCAACAGGCCCCACTTAGTCTAGTCAGAACTATAACTGTGTTTATATTCACTGACTGCAAGATATTATACATTGAAAATATTAATGTTTATGACTGGGCTTCGTGGGTTTCTGGAGAGTATTTTGCCCAGATAAGATGTTGAAAACCACCACTTCATTGATGAGGAGACATCATGGAGAGTATTGCACATAGTAGAGTAAATGCAGGTGCATTCTATAAATAACTAGACTAAGTGGGACCCATTGTGTCCCATGTTCACACAGGAGGGCTTGTCCCCCGACGCAATATTCCACCTCTCCACCAATTCCAATATTGGTGGCCATTGGGGGGGGGTGCTGGGGGGCTGGCTTTCTGGAGCGCTGGTATGGTTGTTGTTGGATGCAGGGACTACTGGTCTCCAGAGGGCTAGTATGGACATTGTGGGCCAAATGGATTCTAGGGGTGGCAGTTCAATCCCTCAAGCGTGATGTGCTGGCAGCTCACTCACGGCTGGTGGGCTTGCAGTTGACTCACAGCTATTCCTTGAAATTCCATTTCAAGCAGAGTGCAAGGCACACCAAATTCAAATCCATTTCCCTACCATTTCAAGCAGTGTGCAAGGTCACCAAATTCAAGTGCTGTTTCTTACTTCTTCGAGCAGGGTGCAAGGCCACAAAATTCAAGTGCAGTTTCATACCACTTCAAGCAGGGTGCAAGGCCACCAAATTCAGGTTCAGTTTCCTACCACTTCAAGCAGGGTGCAAGGCCACCGAATTCAAGTGCAGTTTCCAACCACTTCAAGGCCACCAAATTCAAGTGCAGTTTCATACCACTTCAAGCAGGGTGCAAGGCCACCAAATTCAAGTGCAGTTTCATACCATTTCAAGGAGGGTACAAGGCCACCAAATTCAAATGCAGTTTCATACCATTTCATGCAGGGTGCAACGACACCACATTCAAATGCAGTTTCATACCATTTCATGCAGGGTGCAAGGCCACCATATTCAAATGCAGTTTCATACCATTTCAAGCAGGGTGAAACCACCATAAAACCACACAAAATACCACACTCACAGTTCAGTAGACATTCAGTGTGTTCAGTTGATTCACAGCTCAGACAGAGTCGTGACCTCTCCCTCCCCCATCATGCAGAGACTGAGCCACACCCACACTTACGGGTTTTATAAACCCTCCCCCTCCCACCGGAAAAGGTGTGGCCTTCATGGCATGATTAACAGCAGAGAGATTCTCAACACTTTTATTTTTCATTGATGGGAAGAATCCTCTGCACCTTATGAGCGGAGGGGGGCTGAGTAAGATGGCCAAAAATCACAGCCGTAAGTGGTAGCGTTTTATCTAAAATCAATATAGTGCAAACAGGAAGTTGTCAAGTTTAGACAAACAACCATTTGCAGTGCCTTTTCACTTCAACCCAAAACCCCCAAACAACCCTTTGCAGTGCCTTTTCACTTCAACCCAAACCCCCCAAACAACCATTTGCAATGCCTTTTTACTTCAACCCAAACCCCCCAAACAACCATTTGCAGTGCCTTTTTACTTCAACCCAAACACCCCAAACAACCATTTGCAGTGTCTTTTTACTTTAACCCAAACCCCCCAAACAACCATTTGCAGTGCCTTTTTACTTCAACCCAAACCCCCCAAACAACCATTTGCAGTGCCTTTTTACTTCAACCCAAAACCCCGAAACAACCATTTGCAGTGCCTTTTTACTTCAACCCAAAACCCCCAAATAACCATTTGCAGTGCCTTTTTACTTCAACCCAAAACCCCCAAACAACCATTTGCAGTGCCTTTTTACTTCAAACCAACCATATTTTCATTTTCAAACCACATTAAGGGCACTCACAGTTGAGTAGACATGTGTTCAGTGTTATTCAGAGCTCAGAGAGATGTGACCCTCTCGCTTCCTCCATCTTGCAGAGACTGAGTGAGACACACCACTTTTGTGTTTTATAGTCCCCCCCTCCCACCAGCAGGGGCAGCAGAGAGAATGGTGAAATTTTTTAAAACATTAATATCTCTCTGATTTTTCATCGATGGGAAAAATCCTCTAGTCCGGCGGAGGGGAGCTCTGAGCAAGGTGGCCAAAAATGGCGGCCGTAAGTGGTGGCGTTCTCTCGGAAATCACATCGCAGTGAGTCAAAAGCGGTCAAGATCTTACTTTTAGTAATATAGATAACATCAGCATCTAATGTCCCAATAGAATATTTAATGCCAGTGGACAATGATAGTGTGCGGGATATTAATAAAATTATAAAGCAAATATATATCTTAAAGGTTACTGAAGTCCAATTGTTACATCCCTCGGCAAGGTTAACTTAGATCCGTCTGACATAACAAAATTTTTGCATGACAAAACTTGCTGGCTCCATCATGGGGTCCCTTGCCCCTGCATCATCTCTGTCTGTGTGGACAGTGGCTCTCTCTCTCCCCATGAAAATGACCAAGCGATGATTTTCATCTGGTTCCCCTTTCTGTTCCAGGCCAACAGCTGGACTGAGATTGGTTACTGATAGTAGGGACAAAGCTATATCCTATGATTCAAAATACTGTGCCACCAGACTGTCAACATTAAGCATATAACACAAAGTGCTGGAGTAACTCAGCGGGTCAGGCAGCAACTCTGCAGAACACGAATAGGTGATTTTTCAGTCTGAAGAAGGCTCCCTGCCCGGAATGTCACCTATCCATCTGCAGTTCATGTGTTTATTCATTACATTAATTGAGGGATTCAGTTACAAACATATGGAAAGGTCAAATAGGGAAAAAAAGATTCATTTAGTCTGTGTCATAACGTTATCATGCCTCAGGCATCAGATCAGGAGATCCTAAACCCTCCCGTTGTCTTGTCTTTAGAGATGAAAAGACAGATCAAAATCACCAGCCCAATTAAAAGGCAAAAATATGTCCAAATAATTACCATTTCAAATAGTCGACTATACGAAGCGGATTCATTAGAAATAGATTTCTGATATTTACTGTTAAGAATCTCATCCTTTAAAAAATTGTTGGCTAAATAGTGTACAACATTCCCCAGTTCACAGCTACTATGGAATATTTGTGTTATTTATCAGTTATAGAAGGGAAATGGATTCCATTATAGTCAGGGTAGACAACTTTTGACAAAAACTCACTCATTAAAATTGTTTTATTGAGTCATTTGGAATCTGTAGTTATTATGTTTGTTTTCTTCTGAGATAAATGGTATATATCGTATATTTATTCTATTAATGGTTTAAATCATTGGATTTTGCAATACATATTAGAAAATAGTCTCTGTCTTTGCCTATTTCTCTACTTTCCATAACTTCTTTGGTGTTTACTCGTTGGACATTTGAATTCCGAATCCTTAATTACGCAGCATTTCATTCTTCCGTTCTGATCATTTGCAATCCATTATATAGTTAAATTTATATAATTTCAACTTCATCCACAGACCTTTTTTTCCTGCCCCATCCTATCTGCAGATAAAAGTGGTATTTTTAATTTCAAAGGAAACTCATTGATGGGAAGATGTCATCGTCAAGTATAGATCAATTAAAACTATTGTCTTAATTCCTGAGTAAGTGCCTGTGGAATAGAGGGATTTGATATTCAATGCAATTTCCCAACCAGGAAGATTTATATATGCAAAGTGACATGTACATAGCATCAATAATTTTCCCCTGGGAGAAATACTGAAGATTGAATCACTTATCATGAGGAGAGAAAATAAATCTTGCTGTTTGACTTACTGACAAAGTGAAAGATAGACTTCAACAGCCGTGTCTTATTTGTTAAAGTTACAGTATATGTGAGGAACGGCAGTGATTATGCTAGTTCTTTGCAATAAGTTCACCAATTTGGATGAAAATGTAACCTTATATTTGGAAATAACTGGTCAGTTCTTATTCAGATTCAGATTCAGATTCAACTTTCAGATTCAGATTCAGATTCAGAGACCTGTAGCACCTCCCGGATGGTAGGAGGGTAAACAGTCTGTGGTTGGGGTGAGAGCAGTCCATTCAGCTAAGTGGTTTAAATATATGGTGATTTTCTGGGCATTGATCTTTTTATTGGGCCATTAGCTGAATGGTAAAACTGTGCTCAACAGTATGAATTAATGTACAATCCTAACTATTAAATTATGTTTAAAACCCTACCTTTCTCTAGCCACCTAGCTCAATAACTCAGCTGATTTCCTCACTGTTACATATGGCACCTTGCCTTCATATAATTTGGAAAAATTGGATAATCATTCAGATTTCTTATTTGAAGGGGCAATAAAGTGGATAAATTTTATTTTATTTTGCACATAATTTGTGAAGTAGCTTCTTGATGTCATGCTGTGAGTTCAGTTTGAAAGCAGACATTCTGGAGACCATATGTCCAAAGACACATACGTCACCTGGGACCTGAAACGGTTTTGGTGTTCACGTTTCACTGAACAGCAGGCACTTTTAAGCACTTTGCTGTCAAGAAACCATAAAACTCCCAACCTAATTATCTTGTCAGTAGCATGATCAAATGTTGCTAAGGAAAAATGGTTAATAAAATTTTAAAAAATTGGAAGTTTATATTCCATCGTATTTTTCTCTTTTTATGACATTGGCAATGTGGACGTTGACTGTGCTTGGAACTACTGTGGTTATTTTGATTCCGAATCACTGTTCACCTGGTATTACGGCTTGTTTTGTAATCAGAAAATTACCACGGCAGAATCTAAAAAATGTTTGGAAAGATGGGGAGGTCAGGGATAGTCTGCGTAGTTTTCTGCGCAAGAGATTTGATTGAGTTTTTCAAGAAGCAACCAAGAAGATTGACGAGGGCAGGGCTTTAGACATGGTCTATATGGATTTCAGCAATGTCTTGGATAAGGATCCGCATGAGCAGACTGCTCTGAAAGATTAGATCACATGGGATCCTGGGAGAATTAGCTAATTGGATACGTAATTGTTAGTAGGAAGCAAAGGATGATTGTGGAAAGTTAGCTTTGACTGGTCATGTGCCTCAGGGATGGATTCATATGTTGTTTGTCATCTATATCAACAATTTGGATGATAAGGTATAATCCATGGTTAGTAACTTTGCAGATGACATTAAAATAAATGGAATCATAGACAGTGAAGAACGTTATCAAGAATTACAGTGGGATCTTGATTTGCTGGGCATGTGGACTAAGGAATGGCAAATGGAGTTTAATTCAGATAAGTGTAAGGTATTGCATTTTGGAAAGTCATTCCAGAGTTCAGGCCATAATCAGTTAAGGGCATTGAGTATAGACGTGGAAATAATATGTTACAGTAGTACAAGTCATTGGTGAGGTCACACTTGGATTATTATATTAAAAATGCTGGAGAAACTCAGCGGGTGAGGCAGTATCTATGGAGAAAAAGAGTAGGCAACATTTCGGGTCGAGACCCTTGTTCAGACTGATGTCGGGGGCGGGAAAAAGAAAGGAAGAGGCGGAGACAGTAGGCTATGTGGGAGAGCTGGGAAGGGGGAGGGGAAGGAGGGAGAAAACAAGGTTGCTTCCCCTCTCCCTTCCCAGCTCTCACCCGCAGAGTTTCTCCAGCATTTTTTGTCTACTTTTCCAGCATCTGCAGTTCCTTCTTAAACACTTAGATTATTATGTTCAGTTCTGGTCACCATGCTACAGGCAAGATGCCATTAAGGTGGAAAGAGTGCAGAAAATATTTTTGAAGATGTCAGGACTTGAGGGACGAAACTCTAACGAATGTTTGGGCAGGCTAGGGCTATTATTGTAGCACAGGAGACTGAGGGTGATGTTTTAGAAGTGTACAAAGGGTATTGATAGGGTGAATACACAATCTTTTTCCCAAGGTTGGGGAATCAAGAATGAGACAGCATAGGGCGGTCATGGTGGCACAGCGGTAGGGTTGCTACCTTACAGCGAATGCAGCGCCGGAGACCCGGGTTCGATCCTGATTATGGGTGCTGTTTGTACGGAGTTTGCACGTTCTCCCCGTGATCTGCGTGGATTTCTCCGACCCAAAACTGTGTTCTCCAGAGATGCTTCCTGACCTTCCAGCACTTTGTGTCCTGATATGCATCAAACACAGGCAAACGGGGCTAGCTTAGATGAGTACCTTGGTCAGTATGGATGAGTCGGGCGGAAGGGCTTATTTTTGTGCTGTGCAGCTCTGACTTCATCAGCCGACTTTCCTCATCACAACTCGCTTTTATAATATGGGAACACAAATTTAAAATGTTCATGTGGTGTATTTGTGGATGACAAAACATAATGGACTGTTTACCCCCATTCCAATTTTGGCTCACATAATATGGTAGTGGTATGAAAATTAAGTTGGGAGGCTCTGAGTGTTTGGAACCTGTCAACGTGAGAACTCCACCTCTGGCAGTTTTTGAGTAGGTCACAATTTAGTTAGCCTCTAAAACAGGAAAATTATATAAATGTACATAAATTAGTATTAATGGTGGGACTCAAAGGACCACTCGCCCACACTGATATTAAAACTGATAAAATTTCATTTGAACATTATACTGGTCTTTCGCAGTTTCAGCTCCACAATGCCAGCGTTTCCTTTGGCGTGGCTAGGCAACATTCGTGAAGCGTGAAGGAGATTTTATTTTTTTTTCCTTGAAAGTTAAATTGCTTTCAGCTGCTCCATTCTTGGGTGGTGGAAGTGAGGCATTAGTACTTGAAGCCGCATTTGTAGGTGAACCATAGAGAGATGGGCCTCAGAATACGTATTAGTAATATCATTCAGTTTGCAAATACTATTTTCTTGGGCTGCTGACCCATCACAATATCATTGAGTTCCAAAAGGATAGCTGGAAGCAGCAATATAGGATTAAGGGGTTTATATAGATTTCTGGTTTTCCTCCTGCACCGGCTGTGCACATGTCATAAGCCCACTGCTTTCCTGTGCTGTAAAGGCTTGATGATTGTCAAAGAGAGTGGCATTTAAGGGGCTTTTCGATAGGCACATGGGTATGCAGGAAATCAAGGCATGTAGAGCATGTGCATGCGGAGGAGATTAGTATAACTTGGCATCACGTTTGGCATGGACAATGTAGGTCGGAGAGCCTGCTCCTGTGCTGCACTGCTCTATGTTGGATGAATCAATTTAGTTTATGCCTATTTTCCTGGCAGCTGCCTTCATCTTGACTAATTCTTCACCTTCCCATTCTTTGCCATTGCATAGCAAATGTGAAGATGACAACTGGGGACCAGGGCAGCTGGTGAAATTCTGGCTCACAATTCCTCTTTGAAATTCATTTACTGCTCCATTTATGCACCTGTTTCAACTCTATCTCAGTCAACTGAACTGTGGTGCTTGACTACTAGCCTGGTTGTTTTCAACTTTGTATCAAGAAAAGTGGTTTATAAGTGATGGTGTGTTCTTGGCCAGCTTAGATCACCTTTGTCCAGCTAGAGCACATGCTGTCACAACTTAATGATGGTCTTTCTGGACAACAAAGAGAGGGAACCCTAAAACCTGTCTGCTCATCTACACTAACATCTCCCACAATCTTGGCATCCTCCAATAATCTCTTCCAGAAGACCAGTATTGGGGTAGTTATCCTCCAACATTAAATGGCTATCACTTGAACATGCTGCAAATAATCAAGATTACATAAATGCCCCTGCACCATCACCCAGAGTGGACTGAGCGATCAATATATAAACCATAGGATATGAAGGAGCAAAGGAAGCAACAAGTGCCATCACCCATCAGTCCTTGTAAAATACTTATGTTCATTCGTCTATGAGAGCTCAAGCATGAGGGGACTTGACTACAGACTGTAAGTACTCAAAGGCTACCAGAAATCGTTATCTAATCCAAGAAAAGGATTATTTGAGGGGTAGCAAGGATACAAATCCATTGACATCATCAAAAGGGCACTCCTTTGGTACAAATAGCCTTCCCATTGAGGTCCAAGTCTGTGAAAGAGATGACTGTATACAATAACATAATCTAACATAAGGCAGATGTGCAAGTCTGTTACAAGGGAACAGGTTCAAGGATCTGCCTGGTAAAATAGAAAAAGGCTCACTCGTCTGTTTAGTTACAAATCAGTTTTATTGCCAAGAGAGAACAAAAACAATAACTCAGCCGTCGGTGAACCCCTCTCACACATGAACACATCTGATTTATTGTCAAGAGAGAGAACAAAAAGACTCACAGACTGTTCGGGCAAAATTCTCGTATAACAAAGTGGAGCGCAGAATCTGAAAAGATCTAGTATTGGTCAGAAGCTGTTTGAAATGCCTTAAGGGCTTATCCCACTTGGGCGTCATTTGCGCGTCACGCAGGTGGCACGCGAAGTTTTGTGAATCCCAAAATCCTGGGGCACCGCGCGCGACCATGCCTGCGCCACGCGTGACGCGTAAATGATGTCATGTAAATGACACCCAAGTGGGACAGGCCCTTTACTTGACGTGTTGAAGGTATCTCCGCATTATTGATTGGTCGGGAGTTGCAGTATCTTTGACTCGGCGACAGTGAAGGAGTATTTTGTTTCTGTCTGACAATTGTGTGCCCCCTCCCCCTGCATATCAGGGAAATACGGACCCGTTGGCCACTATAGTCCTTAACTGCCTTCCTTTAAAAGACTTCAAAGATTGTTAGAATTCTTTCCGATATATCAGGCAAATATTAGTGACATGCTTCCTGCAACAGCTCAATGTAGCAAACACGCTTTGAGTTGTATGATTTTCATTTGTTCCATACCAACATAAAACGGGACCTTCTGTCATAGGCATTAATTAGTTGGATAGAATCAGACTCTCTTACCTGTGTGCAAAACCGCAATAATCAATTCCAGTTTGTCCTCCCATTAATTAGAAAGCTTGTTTTAATATTTGAAAAGGGAGTTCGGATTGGGTCCTAAAATCTTGTATTGGTAGCCTCCTGCTTGTAAGAGTGAGTATAATTGCTTATGTTTCATTCACTAAATCAATTGTACAACCTGTTGTACTTGTGCATTGCTTGATTGTACACATGTATAGTGTGATCTGATTTGACTAGGTAGCACACATACAAAAGCTTTTCATTGTATCTCGGTACGCATGACAATGGTAAACAACAAAAAGCTAACAATATGAAGATTTCATCCAAGCTGCTAAATAATTTTATGTAATTCTAAACAAAACTGAATAATTGATTTGAAAAGTTTAATATAATTGGGAATTTACTGGTTTACTGATTCAATAAAAGATCCCAAAAGTCTTGCAATGCCCAAAAGACACAAACCTAAAACACAAATGATAGAAATTCTACAAGTGACATTAAGTTTTGTACTTGATCATTTCAGTATCAACCACCATTTGCTAATTTGGGCATATTTTGTGGTGGTTGTAACATTTGTCCCAATTTGTTCCATATTTAACTATTTTTATGTTGAGATCGTTTGAGAATTCACGATGTTTGAGTTCTGGAGTTCAAGAAGCTTCCTTGATTTTCCATCAGGGTGTGATGTTGTAATTAACACTAGGGGAAAAAAACCTGATGTTCACTGCAGGAAAATCCTAATCATATGTTTTATGAAAAGCCTTTGTATTTTTTCCGTATGAATAATGAACATCACAAAGTTCTATGCTGAAAAAAAGCTCATCTTTCTGTTGAGTTATCTTAAATATTGTATTTAATTATTTTGACATTCACAAAATGAATGTTAGCGTTTTTTGATTCCAATCCTTTTAACCCATCTTCCAGTAGACTTTCTACATGGAATTTCAGTTGTAACAATGCTGGAATGACTGCCAGGTTACTCCAAAATAATTTCTCATGACTGCTATATTACATTGTAAAGTATATCCCTAGAATCCATGAGAAACATGCTTTTGATGTCACTGGGATTAAATTGTTTTTTTTTCCTATGCTGCAATATTCCATCCCTGTGAACGAACCATATAAAGATAAACAGTTTAAATCGCATTGTATAACTTGCGACATAGGTAAAGCGTTTTTCATGGAGAGTTCAAGAAATGAAAAATGATCTGTTCTCCTTGAAGAATTAGCCAGTCACAAAATTGTGGAGTTGGATGCTCATCTGAGTGATGAATGATACTGTCTGATAATCTGCCACCTCAGACCACTTGTTATAAGAAGGCAGCAATGCTTCAGAAAAACTGAAATGGAATACTCCATTAGCCATTAGCAATCATATAACAATTTAAAGCTTGAAATTGCTTCCAATATCCAAATTCTTGGGAAATATATTTATTGAAATCCTAAAAGATGTCCATTGTTAATATAGGCAGTACTTGAATTTGTAGCATATCCTACTTGGGTTAATAGAGCTTTGTTTTGCACTTAATGGTTAAATTCAATGGCTCCGTAAACAAATCAGTGCACACGCATTCAGTTTAATGCAGACAACATTCCAGCTAAATGTGCTTGCTTAATGTAATGTCTATAGCATCAGCCAACTATTACATTAGCTCACTGGTAGGCTGATGCTTTAGCTGTGCGCTTATGTCCTGTGTGCCCAGAACTAGTTAATTCATGCTGACCTATAAATCAAAGAAAAGAAAAACATGGACTATAGTGGGCTCGATGGTTTTTGGATGCTTGATTTGAGGACTTCACTGTGGATAGAGAGAGATTTATCTTGTATCATTAAAGCTATATGAACATACAGTATTGTAGGTGAATTCCATGTGTTAAGCATTGAGATCGTATATGCAACACTGCGAGACGTTTAATAACCTTGCACAAATGGTCAAGGTTAGAGAATGCATCTTCAAGTGTTATATTCCACCACCTCTAGTATCAGACACTGCCCAATCCATTCCACCTTCATCAATCACCTGCCAACAACCGCAATCAATCATGATTCATACACTAACATTCACAAGCCAAGCAGTGCTGCAATGCTTAGAGGTTGAATACACTGCTGTTATTCAACCATGACAAGCACTTTAACTGAGCACATTGCATGATATTTACTGATGCACTTTCCTCTCCTTGATGCCCTTTCCTCTCTCATGTTGGACCGGTGGCACACGACTGAGAATGAAAGGAATTTGTGAGAGGGAGGAGCTACACCCGAGCGGTAGGAGTTAAAGTAGAGCGCGGGGCTTGCTTGTTCCTTACAGAGGCCCGAGAGCCGTTGGAGCGGTCGCAGAGGGAGGAGCTACACCCGAGCGGTAGGAGTTAAAGTGGGGCGCGGGGCTTGCTTGTTCCTTACAGAGGCCCGAGAGCCGTTGGAGCGGTCGCAGAGGGAGGAGGAGCCAAAATCTGTAACGTTCCAAGTTCCACTTCAAAAACAAGTGGGCTTGAGGAAGCCGCTGATTGGTGGAAGCAGACAAGAGGAAGCAGCTGATTGGGAGTCAGATCCCTGCTGATTGTACTGTATTGTAGCAGTTTGTTTTGTATTGTATCCAGGGTAAGGGCAGTATGAGGGCCAGGGCAGTTTACTGTTCTGGATGTCAGATGTGGGAAGTCATGGAGTCTGATAGCCCTCCAGACGTCCACATCTGCGCCAGGTGTATCAAGATGGGGCTCCTAATGGACCGTATTAGGAACCTGGAGCAGCAGCTCGATGACCTCCGTCTGGTCAGGGAGAGCGAGGAAGTCATTGAGAGGAGTTACAGGGAGGTGGTCACTCCAAGACCACAGGAGGCAGGCAAGTGGATCACGGTTGGGAGAGGCAAGGGGCACAGGCAGGGACTAGAGAGTACCCCGGTGGCTGTACACCTTGACAATAAGTACTCCTGTTTGAGTACTGTTGGGGGGGACAGCCTACCTGGGGGTAGCGACAGCGGCCGGGCCTCCAGTATAGAGACCGGCCCTGTTGCTCAGAAGGGTAAGGAAAAGAAGAGGAGGGCAATACTAATAGGGGACTCTATAGTTAGGGGGTCAGACAGGCGATTCTGTGGACGCAGTCGGGAGACCCGGATGGTAGTTTGCCTCCCTGGTGCCAGGGTCTGTGATGCGTCTCAACGTGTCCAAGATATCCTGAAAGGGCAGGGAGAGGAGCCCGAGGTCGTGGTACATATACAGTGGCTTGCAAAAGTATTCATACCCCTTGAACTTTTCCACATTTTGTCACATTACAACCACAAACGTAAATGTATTTTATTGGGATTTTATGTGATAGACCAACACAAAGTGGCGCATAATTGTGAAGTGGAAGGAAAATGATACATGGTTTTCAAATTTTTTTACAAATAAAAAACTGAAAAGTGTCGCGTGCAAAAGTATTCAGCCCCCTTTACTCTGATACCCCTAAATAAAATCCAGTGCAACCAATTGCCTTCAGAAGTCACCTAATTAGTAAATAGAGTCCACTTGTGTGTAATCTAATCTTAGTATAAATACAGCTGTTCTGTGAAGGCCTCAGAGGTTTGTTAGAGAACATTAGTGAACAAACAGCATCATGAAGCCCAAGGAACACACCAGACAGGTCAGGGATAAAGTTGTGGAGAAGTTTAAAGCAGGGTTAGGTTATAAAAAAATATCCCAAGCTTTGAACATCTCACGGAGCACTGTTCAATCCATCATCCGAAAATGGAAAGAGTATGGCACAACTGCAAACCTACCAAGACATGGCCGTCCACCTAAACTGACAGGCTGGGCAAGGAGAGCATTGATCAGAGAAGCAGCCAAGAGACCCATGGTAACTCTGGAGGAGCTGCAGAGAACCACAGCTCAGGTGGGAGAATCTGTCCACAGGACAACTATTAGTCGTGCACTCCACAAATCGGGCCTTTATGGAAGAGTGGCAAGAAGAAAGCCATTATTGAAAAAAAGCCATAAGAAGTCCCGTTTGCAGTTTGCCACAAGCCATGTGGGGGATACAGCAAACATGTGGAGGAAGGTGCTCTGGTCAGATGAGACCAAAATTGAAGTTTTGGGCCTAAATGCAAAACGCTATGTGTGGCGGAAACCTAACACTGCACATCACCCTGAACACACCATCCCCACTGTGAAACATGGTGGTGGCAGCATCATGCTGTGGGGATGCTTTTCTTCAGCAGGGACAGGGAAGCTGGTCAGAGTTGATGGGAAGATGGATGGAGCCAAATACAGGGCAATCTTGGAAGAAAACCTGTTAGAGTCTGCAAAAGACTTGAGACTGGGGCGGAGGTTCACCTTCCTGCAGGACAACGACCCTAAACATACAGCCAGAGCTACAATGGAGTGGTTTAGATCAAAGCATATTCATGTGTTAGAATGGCCCAGTCAAAGTCCAGACCTAAATCCAATTGAGAATCTCTGGGAAGACTTGAAAATTGCTGTTCACAGACGCTCTCCATCCAATCTGACTGAGCTTGAGCTATTTTGCAAAGAAGAATGGGCAAAAATGTCAGTCTCTAGATGTGCAAAGCTGGTAGAGACATACCCCAAAAGACTTGCAGCTGTAATTGCAGCAAAAGGTGGTTCTATAAAGTATTGACTCAGGGGGGCTGAATACTTTTGCACGCGACACTTTTCAGTTTTTTATTTGTAAAAAAAATTGAAAACCATGTATCATTTTCCTTCCACTTCACAATTATGCACCACTTTGTGTTGGTCTATCACATAAAATCCCAATGAAATACATTTACGTTTGTGGTTGTAACGTGACAAAATGTGGAAAAGTTCAAGGGGTATGAATACTTTTGCGAGCCACTGTAGATACCCATGACAGGTAAAAAAAGAGAAGAGGTCCTGAAAGGAGAATTTAGGGAGTTAGGGGAGTTAAAGAGAAGGACAGCAAAGGTAACAATCTCGGGATTACTGCCTGTGCCACGCGACTGTGAGAGTAGGAATGGAGCGAGGTGGAGGATAAATGTGTGGCTGAAGGACTGGTGCAGAAGGCAGGGATTCAAATTTCTGGATCATTGGGACCTCTTTTGTGGAAGGTTCGACCTGTACAAAAAGGATGGGTTGCACTTGAACCTGAGGGGGACCGATATCCTGGCGGGGAGATCTGCAAAGGCTACTGGGGAGACTTTAAACTAGAATGGTTGGGGGGAGGGACTCAAATAGAGAATGCTATTAGACAGTGTGTGAGGCAGGAGGCAGAGAAGGAAAGCACTCAGACCCAACATATAGGGGGGGAAGAAGAAAACAATAATAAACAGAGAATAAGAGGTGGTGGGGTTCTTAAATGGGTGAGCAGAGAAACAGAGGGGTGTAAAATGCGGGCGGAAGCAATAGGTAGCAAGGTGAAAAGTAAAAGTGGCAGGCAGACAAATCCAGGGCAAAAATCAAAAAGGGCCACTTTTCAACATAATTGTATAAGGGGTAAGAGCGTTGTAAAAACAAGCCTGAAGGCTTTGTTGTCAATGCAAGGAGCATTCGTAATAAGGTGGATGAGTTGAACGTGCAGATAGCAATTAATGATTATGATATAGTTGGGATCACGGAGACATGGCTCCAGGGTGACCAAGGCTGGGAGCTGAACATCCAGGGATATTCAATATTCAGGAGGGATAGAGAGAAAGGAAAATGAGGTGGGGTAGCGTTGCTGGTTAGAGAGGAGATTAACGCAGTGGAAAGGAAGGACATTAGCTTGGAGGATGTGGAATCGTTATGGGTAGAGCTGCGAAACACTAAGGGGCAGAAAACGCTGGTGGGTGTTGTGTACAGGCCACCTAGCAGTAGTAGTGAAGTTGGGGATGGCATCAAACAGGAAATTAGAAATGCATGCAACAAAGGCAAAACAGTTATAATGGGTGACTTCAATCTACATATAGATTGGGTGAATCAAATTGGCAGGGGTGCTGAGGAAGAGGATTTCTTGGAATGTATGCGGGATAGTTATCTAAACCAACATGTAGAGGAACCAACGAGAGAGCAGGCTATTCTAGACTGGGTATTGAGTAATGAGGAAGGGTTAGTTAGCAGTCTTGTTGTGCGTGCCCCCTTGGGCAAGAGTGACCATAATATGGTTGAGTTCTTCATTAGGATGGAGAGTGACATTGTTAATTTAGAAACAACGGTTCTGAACTTAAAGAAAGGTAACTTTGAGGGTATGAGACGTGAATTGGCCAAGATTGACTGGCAATTAGTTCTAAAAGGGTTGACGGTGGATATGCAATGGAAGGCATTTAAAGACTGCATGGATGAACTACAAAAATTGTTCATCCCAGTTTGGCAAAAGAATAAATCAGGGAAGGTAGTGCATCCGTGGATAACAAGGGAAATCAGGGATAGTATCAAAGCAAAAGATGATGCGTACAAATTAGCGAGAAAAAACAGCATACCAGAGGACTGGGAGAAATTCAGAGACAAGCAGAGGAGGACAAAGGGCTTAATTAGGAAAGGGAAAATAGATTATGAAAGGAAACTGGCAGGGAACATAAAAACTGACTGCAAAAGTTTTTATAGATATGTGAAGAGAAAGAGATTAGTTAAAACAAATGTAGGTCCCTTGCAGTCAGAAACAGGTGAATTGATCATGGGGAACAAGGATATGGCGGACCAATTGAATAACTACTTTGGTTCCGTCTTCACTAAGGAAGACATAAATAATCTGCCGGAAATAGCAGGGGGTCGCGGGTCAAAGGAGATGGAGGAACTGAGTGAAATCCAGGTTAGTCGGGAAGTGGTGTTGGGTAAATTGAATGGATTAAAGGCCGATAAATCACCAGGGCCAGATAGGCTGCATCCCAGAGTACTTAAGGAAGTAGCTCTAGAAATAGTGGATGCATTAGTGATAATTTTTCAAAACTCTTTAGATTCTGGAGTAGTTCCTGAGGATTGGAGGGCAGCAAACGTAACCCCGCTTTTTAAGAAGGGAGGGAGAGAGAAAACGGGGAATTACAGACCAGTTAGTCTAACATCGGTAGTGGGGAAACTGCTAGAGTCACTTATTAAAGATGGGATAGCAGCACATTTGGAAAGTGGTGAAATCATTGGACAAAGTCAGCATGGATTTACGAAAGGTAAATCATGTCTGACGAATCTTATAGAATTTTTCGAGGATGTAACTAGTAGAGTGGATAGGGGAGAACCAGTGGATGTGTTGTATCTGGACTTTCAGAAGGCTTTCGACAAGGTACCACATAAGAGATTAGTATACAAACTTAAAGCAAACGGTATTGGGGGTTCAGTATTGATGTGGATAGAGAACTGGCTGGCCAACAGGAAGCAAAGAGTAGGAGTAAACGGGTCCTTTTCACAATGGCAGGCAGTGACTAGTGGGGTACCGCAAGGCTCAGTGCTGGGACCCCAGCTATTTACAATTTATATTAATGAACTGGATGAGGGAATTGAAGGCAACATCTCCAAGTTTGCGGATGACACTAAGCTGGGGGGCAGTGTTAGCTGTGAGGAGGACGCTAGGAGACTGCAAGGTGACTTGGATAGGCTGGGTGAGTGGGCAAATGTTTGGCAGATGCAGCATAATGTGGATAAATGTGAGGTTATCCATTTTGGTGGCAAAAACAGGAAAGCAGACTATTATCTAAATGGTGGCCGACTAGGAAAAGGGGAGATGCAGCGAGACCTGGGTGTCATGGTACACCAGTCATTGAAAGTAGGCATGCAGGTGCAGCAGGCAGTGAAGAAAGCGAATGGTATGTTAGCTTTCATAGCAAAAGGATTTGAGTATAGGAGCAGGGAGGTTCTACTGCAGTTGTACAGGGTCTTGGTGAGACTACACCTGGAGTATTGCGTACAGTTTAGAGGGAGTGCAGAGAAGGTTCACCAGACTGATACCTGGGATGTCAGGACTTTCATATGAAGAAAGACTGGATAGACTTGGCTTATACTCGCTAGAATTTAGGAGATTGAGAGGGGATCTTATAGAAACGTACAAAATTCTTATGGGGTTGGACAGGCTAGATGCAGGAAGATTGTTCCCGATGTTGGGGAAGTCCAGGACAAGGGGTCACAGCTTAAGGATAAGGGGGAAATCCTTTAAGGCCGAGATGAGGAAAAACCTTTTCACACAGAGAGTGGTGAATCTCTGGAACTCTCTGCCACAGAGGGTGGTTGAGGTCAGTTCATTGGCTATATTTAAGAGGGAGTTAGATGTGGCCCTTGTGGCTAAGGGGATCAGGGGGTATGGAGAGAAGGCAGGTACGGGATACTGAGTTGGATGATCAGCCATGATCATATTGAATGGCAGTGCAGGCTCGAAGGGCCGAATGGCCTACTCCTGCACCTATTTTCTATGTATCTATGTATCTATGATGGTGTAGGAGGCATTGTTAACTCCACTCACCGCGTAACAACATTGCCCAATGCCTTTGTGATGTGATATAGCACGTGGCTGCAAAACCAGGAGCAGCAATAATTGGTGATGATGAAGCCTGTTATTTGTTTTATTTTGAGCCATCAGCTCTGTGTGTGATTTAAGTGATTGCGTAGAGGTGAGACTTGCACAAAATGACAGCATGTAGATTGATGCATGACCTACAGCTTTGCATACTCTTTAACAGCCATGTACTAACGCCCTCAGCAATGTGGCATTTGCACATTTTTTGCCACAAGCTTATGCATGTGCCACAGATCCTTTTTGGACCTCTAAAAGCTTTCATAGCATCCAAAAAACAAGTGCTATTATTTCCAGCTTTTGCTCCTTAAGCAAATAATATAAAGAATCCTTCTGACTAGTAGTGTATGTAGGACTTCATACAGGCAGTGTTTCCATTGTAATTATAATGGACTCAATCTACAAACATCAACATACCTTGTGCTCCATTGTAATTGTATTTTTAAAAGGAATGTTGTTCTTGGAATAAATTTAGTCACTGTACAGGAATGTAATTGGCACAAGCAATGACCAAATCTATATTCAGCTTCCGTGCCCTTTGACTGATTTCATGCTCTTTATTATTGTGAAGATGACCCACCTGGATCAACTTGAGGATATCCTGGAAGAGCTCATGTAGCATCAGAATATCTCATCTGGTAAATTATGTGTAACGTGTATGACCAGTTATGTTGAAAATCCAAAGAATTTGCTATGTATAAGTTACCAAAGATACAGGAAGTAATGATAATTGACCCATTAGTTCTGCAACATTTCAGTTAAGCCATTTTCCTTCCAGCATCTGTGATACATTGCAGTGACCGTCATTGTTAGGAATAAGGTCAGATGAGTGAGCGTTTAACAAATTTCATAGAAAGAGATCACATCACATGACGATTCCTTGTGTCAACTTTCAAACAAAACTGTATGTGTTGTTCTTGAAATGAGTTATGAAGTTAGATCCACTGGTCATATTGGTAAAAACAATGCCTTCTGGTTTGAAGTTTTGTGGAATGTTTAGAGGCATGTAGAGGTAGTTTTTCAACCAAGTTTTGTTTACCTGATATTTACATAGTAATCGCTACGGTCCAGCAGAAACTTCCAATTATAAAGGATATTGCAACAACCTGCATATCTGCCTATGTCACATGTATTATGGCATTGTTTTTGTCACATGCACATGTAATTTCATTTATAGCAAAACGTAAAGTGCTGGAGTAACCAGTAGGTCAGGGGCAACATCTGCTGGAAGAAATGTCTAGGCAATATTTCGGATTGGGACTCTTCTTCAGTCTGAAAAATGGTCCCGACCCAAAACGTCACCTATCATTCCTTCTACAGATGCTGCCTGACCCACTGAGTTAATCCAACATTTTATGTTTTACTCAAGATTCCAGCATCTTTAGTACCTTGCATGTCTTAATTCATTTATATATTTACTTAAAAATATGCTGCACATTTCCCTTCTTTGACAAAGGTTTTCAATTACAAATTCAGTCTGTCCATTAGTCTTCTCAGACATTTGACTAACTTAAATATGTCTGAGTTTCTGACATTATAATTATTTTAACATATGATGTCCTGACACGAAAGGTCGCCTATCCATTCCCTCCACGAATGCTGCCTGACCCAGTGAGTTCCTCAGCACTTTGTCTTTTATTCAACTTACCATTGGCATTTGTCTCTCCTGGTCAGGAATTGGTTCTTTATCCACTTCTACCATAAATTCATCATAATTTTTTCAGTACAATCGAGTATGTTTGACTGGCATTATTTGGTCAACATGGACAATTCCGTCCTTTCCTCAAGTTTAAACAAGACATTGTTAGCACTGCAGGCCAGTACAATCTCGATAATATCCACTTCTGTTTATTATGCTTGTTCATCAGTCTTAATGCTGTCACTTTCTTCTGCTGTCTGAGCTGCTTAGCCGTGTTGTTGAATGTGAATCATAATTTAGCTTTAGTTTCAGCTGCTGTCCATGCTCTCCTCGAAGCTAGGCTGTCGTAAATTCAAGTCTATTTGAAGTCAGTGATGCAAGACTGGTCTGCTGCAGTGAACCCTGTGGTAGAATGTGGTACATTACTTGAACAAGAAGTTCATTAAATAGTGATTCATGTTTAACCAAACACCTTAGGAAAACTTGTCTCTTCAAGACTTCCTTAAGAATATATACAGACCTTTCAGATGTACCTTCAAAGGCTGAATAGGGTGGACATGATAATAAATAATTGATACCATTGCTACTCATGAAACATTCAAGCAGACTTGATGTGAATTAAGGCCCAATATGTGGCACCAACTATTCAGCAATACCACGGGTTGCAAAAATTAACTTGATCTCCTCAACTGTGTGTTCTGCCCCATGTTCAAACACAATTAATTTTCAATGAGCGTTGACAAAGACTAGAAGGTTGGTGATAATTGTTGACATAAATTGATATGGACTCTCTGAAATGTTGCGTTGGCCACTTCGTGTCTCTGGTCTCTTTGGTGCTTTTGTTCTGCCCTTTGGACAGACAGTATGCATTGATACAAAATCTTCTAGATCTTTGACATTATCTGGCCAATACACAGAGCCGCTCTCAATATGCTTCATACTTACATCACTTATACGATTTAAAGTAACACATCTCAAGGTTTGGGGATCTAAAATCAAGATGTTCCCAATAGAAACAAAAAGCTTGCTCACTTCAATAATGGCAATCCACAGTTCCACACCTCTGTATGCATGAATCTTTTTGTCTACATTTAACTTTGGGAAGAACTTGGTTCCTGCTACATATATGTAATTACCTTGCATTGTTGGTAATTGGCATTGATTGGCTGCTTGATTGTCACTTGACAGTCACCACATGATCTATCCATCTTACCAGACAGACTTGCCATCATGATTGAGAATGCCCCTTTGCTTTGAATTTTCAATGGCTGCATTCTTCTCTACTTCCCCAGCTCTTCTTCTTCCTGTCCTTTCAGCATTGGTGGCATTGATGTATTGGTTTGGCATCAAGCTTGATGTATATGGGCCTCTAAGACAAGATTTCTTCAGATTTGTTCAAAGTGATTCCAAGTGCCAATTTCACAGACATTAAACATAACTCTGTAATTGATTTTCAGCTCTCATAGACAATTCATGCCCAGTACTTTCAGTTGCTCTGTGTGGACTTTGTCTATGGAACTGGTGCACTACAATGCTTAGCACTATATTCTACATTTGGCTTGATTGTTTTTATGTATAGTATCTGATCCCATAATCATAATCATACTTTATTAGCCAAGTATGTTTTGCAACATACGAGGAATTTGACTTGCCGTACAGTCATACCAATAAAAAGCAACAAAACACACAAAATACATTTTAAAATAAACATCCACCACAGTGACTCCTCCACATTCCTCACTGTGATGGAAGGCGAAAAAAAAGTTCAATCTCTTCCCTTCTTTGCTCTCCCGCAGTCAGGGACCTCGAGCTTTCCGTTGACGGGACGATCTTGGCTCCCGTAGCCGGTGGTCGGGCCCTCTGCATCGGGGCGATCAAGCTCCCGCATTGGGGTGGGATCTCAGCTCCCCCGCAGCGGGTGATCGGACCCCACATGTTCACAGACATTAAACATAACTCTGTAATTGATTTTCAGCTCTCATAGACAATTCATGCCCAGTACTTTCAGTTGCTCTGTGCGGACTTTGTCTATGGAACTGGTGCACTACAATGCGACTTTGGAGCTTCCCAACATCAGCCTCTACCCGAGACTGTGAGCTCCTCGATGGTGAAATCCGCAGGCCGCGGTTGGAGCGTCGATCCCAGGCAAGGGATTGCAGGCTCCGATGGTAAGTCCACGGCCCCCGCGGTGGGGCTCAAAATCAGTCTCGAGCAAGGCTTCCAGATCCATGATGTTAGGCCGCAGAGCGACCAGAGATACGATCCGGAAAACAATCGCATCTCCAGCAAGGTAAGAGATTGAGAAAAAAGTTTCCCCCGACCACCCCTCACCCCCCACATAAAACAAACCAGAAAACATTAACACCTACTTTTAAAACACACTAAAAATAACAAAAAATACAAAAAGACAGACAGACCGTTGGCGAGGCTGCCATCGCTGACGGTGGCACCCGGTGGAATCTGTTTGGATAGCATGCAAAACTAAGCTTTTCATTGTGCCATGGTACACGTGACAATAATAAACCTAAACCTAGTCAGCTGGAACCACTGGCAATTCTGATGATTGGTCAATACAATCCGATCGGAGATTCGATCATCCCGACGAGAGGGCCTGTACATCGGGCCGTCCGTAACGGCGACTACGGAGATTCGAGGCCCCAAACACCGTCCGGAGCGGCGACTACGGAGGGTCAAGGCCCAAAACAAGCCCCCAAACAAAAGGAGGAAGACTGACTGAACTTTATTGCCTTACATCACAGTGATCACTGTGGTGGATGTTTATGTTAAGTTCTATCGTGTATTGTGTTCTTTTAATTGTATAGCTTCATGGTAACTTAAATATCACTGTACCTTAATTGGTGCATGTGACAATAAATGTGAACTTGAACTTACATACAATATCGACTGCACCCCTCACTAACTGTGTTTGTTATTTTTTCATAAATGTCTATTATGTTCACTCAGATATATGGAATGAGCAGCCAGAGGAGGTAGTTGAGGCAGGGCCAATAACAGCAGTTAAAAGATTCTTGGACTGGTTTAGAGGATATGGGTTAAACACGGGCGAATGGGACTTGCTTAGATGGGCTATAAAAGGACACAAAGTGCTGGAGTAACTTTGATGGTCAGGCAGCATGCTTTTAGATGGGGCATCTTAGTTGGCATGGACAAGTTGGGCCGAAGAGCCTGTTTAGTGCTTTATGTTAGGCTTATTTTGCCTTGAACAAATCTATCTGTAGCAAGAATCTGCACCACCCATTCTTATGCGAATGCTGGCCTTGTTTCAGCCATCGATCCTTCACTGCTGACTTATGACTCTAAGCTGCAGTCATGTTTCTGCCTCATGATGAGCAGAATTCCTTGGCATTTCCATTCAGGTTGTAATTTCGCAAACCAGGTCAAATGTAAAACTCTGCATGCTTAACAATTTGTACCAAATCCATTTGTCACTTAAATCACACACAAATCTATCTGGCAGCACTCCCTGGATAAATCGATGCTACAATGCTTCTTTTGCTCTTTGATTTCTTACATTGAACATGTAATTCTTTGCTATTTCAATTACATATGGGTAAGCTTTGAAATAATCCTCTCATTTCTGGACCTTTTTTGTCTCCCTGTATGCCTGCTCGATTAGTAAATGTGTGAAAGGTCTCCGAGCCCATCGTCAAAATTAAATAGCCCCCTACAACAGTATTCTATGCCTTTACAACACCTTATTCCATTTTCAACTGAAGAGTATTTTCACCCTTTCTGGGTATGCTGTGAAAGGCTCGCTTGCTCACCTGTACATGCTTAGGGTGCCTATGTGGCATCTACCTATGTGGCTATCAATGGGCAATGACAGCCCATCCAGGTATCAGTAAAGTCAAACTTCTCTAAGTACTGCCAATATATTAGCTGCAAGGGAAGTCAAGGATTGGGTAATGTTTAAAGAGCAACAGAAGATAACTAAAAAGACAATACGGGGAGAAAAGATGAGGTACGAAGGTAAGCTAGCCAAGAATATAAAGGAGGATAGTAAAAGCTTCTTTTGGTATGTGAAGAGGAAAAAATTAGTTAAGACAAATTTAGGTCCCTTGAAGACAGAAACAGGTGAATTTATTATGGGGAACAAGGAAATGGCAGACGAGTTGAACAGGTACTTTGGATCTGTCTTCACTAAGGAAGATACAAACAATCTCCCAGATGTTCAAGTGGCCAGAGGACCTAGGGTGATGGAGGAACTGAAGGAAATTCACATTAGGCAGGAAATGGTGTTGGGTAGACTGATGGGACTGAAAGCTGATAAATCCCCAGGGCCTGATGGTCTGCATCCCAGGGTACTTAAGGAGGTGGCTCTAGAAATCATGGTTGCATTGGTGATCATTTTCCAATGTTCTATAGATTCAGGATCAGTTCCTGGGGATTGGAGGGTAGCTAATGTTATCCCACTTTTTAAGAAAGGAGGGAGAGAGAAAACTGAATTATAGAGCAGTTAGCCCGACATCGGTGGTGAGGAAGATGCTGGAGTCAATTATAAAAGATGAAAAAGCGGCACATTTGGCTGGCAGAAACAGGATTGGTCCGAGTCAGCATGAATTTACGAAAGGGAAATCATGCTTGACTAATCTTCTGGAATTTCTTGAGGATGTAACTAGGAAAATGGACATGGGAGAGCCAGTAGATGTAGTGTACCTGTACTTTCAGAAAGCCTTTGATAAGGTCCCACATATGAAATTAGTGGGCAAAATGTGAACACATGGTATTGGGGGGCAGGATACTGGCATGGATAGAGAATTTCTGGCAGACAGGAAACAAAGAGTAGGGATGAACGGGGTCCCTTTCAAAATGGCACGCAGTGACTAGTGGGGTACCACAAGGCTTGGTGTTGGGACCACAGCTGTTTACAATATACATTAATGATTTAGGTGAAGGAATTAAAAGTAACATTAGCAAATTTGCAGATGACACAAAGTTGGGTGGCAGTGTGAACTGTGAGGAGGATGCTATGAGGATGCAGGGTGACTTGGACAGGTTGGGTGAGTGGGCAGATGCATGGCAGATGCAATTTAATGTGGATAAATATGAGGTTATCCACTTTGGTGGCAAGAACAGGAAGAACAGATTATTATCTGAATGGTGTCAAGTTGGGAAAAGGGGAAGTAGAACGAGATCTGGGGGGCCTTGTTCATCAGTCACTGAAAGTTAGCATGCAGGTACAGCAGGCAGTGAAGAAAGTGAATGGCATGTGGCCTTCATAACAAGAGGAGTTGAGTATAGGAGCAAAGAGGTCCTTCTGCTGTTGTACTGGTGAGGTCACACCTGGAGTATTGTGTGCAGTTTTGGTCTCCTAATTTGAGGAAGGATATTCTTGCTATTGGGGGAGTGCAGCATAGGTTCACGAGGTTAATTCCCGGGATGTCATATGTTGAAAGAATGGAGCGACTGGGCTTGTGTACACTGGAATTTAGAAGGATGAGTGGATATCTCATTGAAACATTAGATTATTAAGGGATTTGGACACGCTCGAGGCAGGAAACATGTTCCCGATGTTGGGGGAGTGCAGAACCAGGGGCCACAGTTTAAGAATAAGGGGTAGGCCATTTAGAACAGAGATGAGGAAAAACGTTTTCACCCAGAAAGAATTCTCTCCCTCAGAAGACAATGGAGGCCGATTCTCTGGATGCTTTCAAGAGAGAGTTAGAAAGAGCTCTTAAAGATAGCGGAGTCAAGGGATATGGGGAGAAGGCAACAACGGGGTTCTGATTGTGGGTGATCAGCCATGATCACAGTGAATGGCGGTGCTGGCTCGAAGGGCCGAATGACCTACTCCCGCACCTATTGTCTATTGTAAGTTTAGGTATACGTTTAAGGTTATTATTGTCACGTGTACCAAGGGTACAGTGAAAAGCTTTGTTTTGCATTCTATCTCAACAGATCAGATATACTATACATAGATACAATCAAGTCAAACTCAAGTGCAATAGATAGAATAAAGTGGAAGATACTGAGTGCATTCTCAGCATTGTAGTGCATCAATTCTGTCGACAATGTCCAATGTTCACAATGAGGTAGAGGTGAATCGGATCGTACCCTAGCTTATGGAAGGACCATTCAGAAGCCTGATTACAGAGGGGAAGAGGCAGTTTCTGAGATATTAACATCCTTCAATGAATAAGGATAGCTGTACTCCAGATGTGATCTCACCAATGTCCTCTATACCTGAAATGTGTCCCTACTTTTGTCTCAGGGAAACAGTAGGAGCTTCAAAACATGAGTACATTCTTTACTGAGGACTAACAACAAATAACACATCACATGTAAAGAGATCACATCACTTCCACTTGTGATTTATTTAAGAATGTAGTACAGAAGGAGAGCGATGTTCTGTACATAATTATATTTATTGTTCTCAGTAGTGTATCACATGCTCCTCCAGACAATTCTCCAGTGCAGACGCAAGGAACTGCAGATGCTGGAATCTAATGCAAAACAAAAGTGCGAGAGAAACTCAGCGGATCAGGCACCATCCTTGGAGGGAATGGACAGACAATGTTTTAGATCGGGTCTGAAGAAGGGTCCCGAGCCAAAATGTAACCTGTCCATTGCCTTCACAGAAGCTGCCTGACCCACTAAATTCTCCAATGTGCCCATTTGTTGCCAAGTTCTTTTCAAGAAAATAATTTTCAAGAATGTGGAATTCATGTATTTTTCCTTGCCTGGATTCCAGCCAACTATACAAAGAGAACACATGGGCCATAAAGCAATGAAAGTGATTCAGTTGCACAAATTACTTTGATTATGCAAACATTTTCCAACATGATGGTGCCATTTAAAAAGTTCACGCAAGTTATTCTTGTTTTCTTTCTTATTATAGGTGAGGGCACTTATACTTTAAACTTCATTGGCGGGGAAGAAGTAATGCAGGAATTCTAATCTTGGTTAATGAATTGTGATTATTTTCACCATTTAACTTAAACACCATGAGAGTAAGCCCAATTACATGAAAATAACATTGACCCACAGCATGTGAGTGCTCTGGGCTATTGGTCACAGAACGTACAGTCACTGGGTATTTTTTGTATTTGCTTCTGGAGATAAATCAATAAACTTGTGTAATTGTCATTATATTTAATGAAGTTGTATGCTAGCATAGCTAATTGTTTTAAAATGTAAATGAGCAGCAGACATGGTTTTAATTCATTCTTGAAGGAATTGCATTTCACGCTGAGGTACTTTGGGCTTGGTTGAATGCAGAGTCTTCATATTGGATACTGCTCAAGGTGTTCTGAAAATCTGGGAAAGGGCTTCTGTTAAAAAAAACATCTTTTGATTCAGCATAGAGCAAGAATGTGGACAAGCACAGGATTATGTGGCTGTGTTGATTCTACAATTAAGGTGCAGCAGGTTCGATGAAATAAACTGTTTCAATCAAAAACTTCATGCGAAATATAGTCAGAATTAGATATAGAAAGTACAGAAATTGATCTTGACTGCTGAATACAAAGGGAGGGGGAGGGGGAGGGGGTTGATGCTATTGGCAATATTTAGTCTCGCACTGCCATCTACTGACCAAAATATCACCTGCAATTTGTTGGTTGCCCAAAGGATTCATTCCAACTAAATTTTTAAAAAACATTTGAAGCTGACTTTGTTTAAAAAATAAAATCATGGAAATAAATTGTTCCTGTATTAATGAACCAAGAAATGGTATATTTTGTGCAGATTTCCACACTCACTATGAACACATCAGGACACTATTTCTGACACTTCCTTTAAACTCACCAGAACAGTGTTCCTGCACTCCCTTCAAACTCACTAAAGCCCAGTGTTCCTGCCTTTCCTTTTTAAAAACACCAGGACCCAATTTTTCATGCTCCCTTTAAAGTCACATGGACACATTTCATGCTCCCTTTAATGTCACATGGACACTCCTTTTAAACTCACTGAGGTCCTTGTTCCCAAACTCCCTTTAAATTCACTGAGCTCACTGAAACATATGTTATCCACCTCTGTAACATCAAAAAAAAATTACGTGCAGTCACAAGAGACTACAGACGCTGGAATCTTGAGCAAAACACGAAAGTGCTGGAGGAATGCAGCAGGTCAGGCAGCATCTGGGGAAAGAACGGACAGACAATGTTTCAGGTCAGAACCCATCTTTCAGACTGATTGGAGTAGTGAGGAGAAACAGCCCCAGGTGCTACCTGACCTACTGACACCTCAAGCACTTTATGTTTTGCTCCAAATTACAAGTGTGTTGGGATATTATTCTGAGAAATATCCATTATTCCAGAAAATCTGCCAATCTGGCATCACCAATTTCCAAGGACGCAGGATTATCAGAGTTTTATTGTCAATCATAGATTTACTGGGGAATGTTCATCTGGCTTTCCTGTTTGCGAGTATAATTAATCAGTTGTGCGTTTTGCTTTTGTGCAAACTTGGGTGTTTATTGTTGGGTATTTTTGCTTTATCAAAAAGACCAATGAATGATTCTTTAGTTCAGCATGTGATTGTGATAACCATGTTCAAAAATCCATGTACCAATAGGAAACTGATAACCTCCCTGTCCTCCCTCCCCTCCATGACTTCCGACTATAAATATGTTTGCAATGGAAGCAAGTCATGAATGTTTAGATGTAGCAAGGCAGCAGTGGAGTGGAAAGGTGATCCATTTCTGCTGCTGAGCAACTACTAAATCATTTTGCCTTTGAGAAAATCAAGAAGTTGTTTTACCAGAATGATGGCTTAATGAGTTTCCAAGCCTTGGGCAAACATTTACCTTCAGAAAGAAATGGTTTGGAACTTCATAATTTCTTGCATTCAGTTACTAATTTGGGGGTTGGAGAGAATCACATCATTGCTTCTTTGCCAGAACAAACTTGGAAGCCAGACCTTGTAATGTTCACACCTTGTTGTATAAAGGTACTGCCAAAGGCCAAGAAGGCGGGTGATTGTTAAGAAATTGGACCATGAGATAACGTGTGATAAACTGATGAGAGAAGGGAAAATAATCCCCTAAATAATCAAAATAACCAATTGTAGTTCTACGTTGAAAGTTAATTTGTTTTAACAAATTTTAAAAAACAATATACAGAGATGTCTTTATTTATGGAATAGTGTGATATGTTTAAATGCGCAATTCATTTATTTCAGTGCAAATGTTTGAATAGTTATTATTTAAAATCTATTCACATTTATAATTTTTTTTTAAAGCTTGGAGTATACCTTTTTCTTTCAGTTTTTTCAAAAGGCCAACATAAAACCCAGAATATAGCTCTCTGGTGCTAATTCTCAGTTGTTACATCAACACTTAATCATTGTTTCATTTTAGTGTTCAACTCAAAGCAAAATCTATCACCTGGCTATTACAATGGACAATCTAGGCCACTTATTTTTAAATATTAAGCTTGCTTCCAATTAACTTAGTTTTCCCAAAGTGACTTAATAATTCATGGTGATAGTCTGTGTTTGACCCTTGGAGCATGTTGCCATATCTGGACCACTTTAGATTATAGAAATGCGGTATTTTCAGTAAATCCAGAAAGCATTATATCCCATTCTTATGATGTACAAATCTGTGAGCTTCAAATGTTATATATTCTTACACTGATCATGCAGTACACGCATTATGATAATGCGGGTGTTTTAACATTGTTTCCTTTCCCCTACCAAGCAATAAATGATATTGATTGCTGTTATAAACAGCAAGTGATGAAAAACATTTAGCTGTAGGATTTGAGAAGATTATCATTTCAAGGTTAATGCAGTCCATTCTGAAATGGCATTTCAAAAATCTCATTGCTATGCATTTTTTCTTGAAGAGGGGAAGTTCTGTCTGCAAGACAAATGTCTGGTGATATGTGTTATGTGTTTCTTATTGCCTTCCAGTGTGCAGCAGCCCACCAGTGAATATGACAGTGCAGCCCATGAACAGGTCAGCTTTGCTCGTCACATGGAGCAGACCAGAAACCATCTACCACCCTCCCATTATAAATTATCTCATCTCATACAGCTGGACAAAAGATGAGGGGGAAAAGGAGCAAACCTTCACCAAAAAGAATGATCACAACCTGGTAAGTCCTGGCTTTGGGCAAGAATCCGGATCGGTTTGTCCACAGGAAAAGAAATGCAGCAATTCTTGCTGAGCTCCGCACACTTGTGAAGCACAAAGATACATTTAGCTGAGTTTTTCAAATGCAGCAAGAGAGTGTAAGCTACATGTCTCCGTAAGGCACCCTCCATAGACTATAGGAGATTTGAAAGACTCTATAAGTGTCAGTTTCAAATAGGGCCAGCATATTTGGTGACGTAGCATTACAATGTAAAGGGGAGTAATAATAATAATAATACATTTTATTTATATAGCGCTTTTCAGGACTCAAAGTCGCTTGCAATGAAGTGATTGCAATGGTGACCTGCACTCCATTGAACTCTCATCAGTCTTTTGCCAATTCCAGCAATGTAATTTGGAAGCATCAATGCTTTGTCCTAGACATGTACTTGTACATTCTTCCAATCATAAGGGACACTTGCATCAATAGTACAACATTTGTATAAATATCAGTTGCAGCAATCGTAAATTTAACTTATAAAACTTGGTTCATGTTATTTTAGACTATCACATACATGGAACTCAAAAAAGATGATAAACATTAAAAACATCTAGGGAAGCTAACATCCTAAAAATGGCGATGATTTTTCAAAATATTTATGTTTGGGATATCTAGTAAGTCTGCATGTACTGGCCATTCCAAGTTTCTCAGTTTATAATGGTAGTTACTTGGCTATACATCGAGGAGATTTTCTTCTTAACAATGTACAAGAGATAATCAGCATAGTGGAGGACGATGATAGTTAGATCTGAGAATATAGAGCCAACCAGCTCATTGCTAGTTTTTTTTAACAGCATTGTGAAGTCCCTGTTTTGTAGAGAAAACCTTGAAGACGTCTTAAAAAAAAAGCTTTTCACTGTACCTGACAATAAACTACTAAATAAATTCCTTGAATGTCAGTTTCACTTCTATCTACAAGAACCAGTCTAACCCAAAACAATTCTGTGGAAAGTCACCATCCAACAAGGGCAAGACGATGACCCACTTACTTGAAAAATGCAGGTGGCATGTGTATAGAACGCCTATTAAGCTGTCCGTGTTTTGATGAGGCTGGTGGTACTCACTACTGTTTGATGTGTAAATTTGAAGAGCAGCTTTAGCAGAGAGACAGATGTGCAGATAAAAGCAAATATACAAACGTTGTTATGCAAGTGATGCCAAGGTGTCATTATTTTTGCAAAAGCAGCATTTTACGGTATAAATCAAGCACTGAATGGCGTGCTTTTTTTGTGATTGCAAGATAGCTATGAACTAGATCCAGTGCAGATATTTTAGGCATGACAATTGAAAATGTAGGACATGGATTCTCATTAAATCCGAGAGGTTTTTGAAGTTAATATGGACTGCTACCTCCCTCGGTACGTAGGATGCTTTCCCAGGAATGAGAGGACTCATGAAGTCACCATTAAATGGCATCATTATACCATTACATACAGACAGCTCGATGGTATCAAAGGGTAGAGTATACCATGACCTTTACATTTTTTTTACTCAATTGATTTATAAAAAACGTCATGTCTGAATATGAGAAACTTAAACCATACATTTATTCTCAATGCTTTCATAAAGTTGGGGGAGGCATAATGCCAGGAGTCAAGAAATTACGGTCATATCACCATCTGGACAATTGTGCAGGCCGGCACAACGGCGTAACATTATAGTTGCAGTCCTATAGCACCAGAGACCTGGGTTCAATCTTGACCACGGGTGCAGTCTGTATGGAGTTTGTACGTTCTCCCTGTGACCGCGTGGTTTTTCTTCGGGTACTCCGGTTTCCTCCCACACTCCAAAGAAGTACAGGTTTGTAGGTTAATTGGCTTTAGTAAAAATTGTAAAATTGTTCCTCATGTGTAGGATAATGTTAATGTACGGGGTGATCACTGGTCAGGGTGGACTTGGTAGGCCGAAGGGTTTGTTTTTGAGCTGTGTATCTAAAGTAAACTACAAGTAAAATTGTACTGGGGTCCAAGATATTTTGGGCGAACAAGATTGGTCCTTCATATCCTGAGCCGTGCCTATGCACAACAATTTCAACAACGTGGAACTGGCCCAGCAAGATCTGGTCACCCTCTTTAATTCACCTTCCCTCTTAAATCGTTCTACTGCTCAGTCCTTAAATCCTAATTCTTCTGGGTTAATGAGATGTGCTGTGCTGCTGTCCAATTTACATACGTCCCAGATTTTATTATCCTTGCTACTCTGTCATCCGCTCTTACTCTCAGCAATTTAGTGGGCAGAATGTCTTCAAACTGAAGAGTGCTGGCGAAAATGTGACCAACAGCCGTGCCACTGTAAATTCTGGCCCAGTAATTATAATAATCTCTTTGACCTTCCTGAACAGCATTGTGCACTCAAGCTTTGCAAATTGTTTCCTCCCTTCTTGCTAGGCCCATTGCCCGCTCTGGTTTCCTGCTTTAACTTTTAATGATTGGGCCTCCCTCATCCTGCATGAGAGTGATTACATTCCAAAATGCAAAGACCGCTCCTATTTTGTCATTCTACTATTTTTCCTCATGCTTCATAGCAGCAGAATAAGAGAAAATTAAATTTCATATTTGTGAATTGGCCTAATCTAATAATGTTCTGAATATATATTTATTCTACTGATAAACAAAGTATCTTAGAATTTTTTTTGCAGCAGAAAGATCCATATTACTGCACTCAGATAGGTTTGTCATTATTTTAGTGTGGTAACTTATTTTTATGGGTTCTTATTTTTACTTTTGTTCAACTTTTATTTGCTGAAGAGTTCAGTGCTGAACAGAAATATCATCAATTTATTCAGGAGCCAATGTCATCACAAAGGGGAAACAGACCATACTTCATCCAATGCAGAACTATGTTCTCTGGGAATAATGAAATAATTGGAAAATTAACATTTAAATTTAATTGGCACAGATTCATGAGCAGGTACTTGAAGAATGCAGTTATGGTGTTGCCTGGGCTGCTGGCTGTTCACGAGTTTGTGATCAATCAGCCATTACAGACACAGTGGCCATTGTGCTACAATATTAGCTATGGCTATCGTTTGCTTGTACAACTGCCCATCCATTAACACTCACAATCCAGACACGTTGCCTTTGATTTCTTGTGATGTCTTTTTTTCAAGCGAAGGCATTTGTTAGAACATATATGAAAGTACAGCACTGCCACAGGACTAGGCCCTTTGGCCCACAATGTCCAGGCTGAACATGATACCAAATTAAACTAATGTCCTCTGGCTGCATGTGATCCATATCCCTCCATTCTAACATATCTATGTGCCTATCTAAAAATATCTTAAACCCCTCTATCGTATCTGCTTCCTCCATCACCCCTGGCAATGCTTCCAGGCACCCACCCATCTGTGTAAAAACCTGACCTGCACATTTCCCGTAATTGTTGCCCCATCTGACCTTAAAGCTATGCTCTCCAGTCCTTGAAATGTCCACCATGGGATCAAGGTTTAGACTGTTCACCCTATATATATAATTTAGTATACTTTTATCAGGTCTCCCCTCAACCTCTGACATTCCAGAGGTTTTATCCAAGTTCGTCCAACCTTATAGCTATTACGTGTTAAAGAAGGAACTGCAGATGCTGGAAAATCGAAGGTACACAAAAATGCTGGAGAAACTCAGCGGGTGCAGCAGCATCTATGGAGCGAAGGAAATAGGCAACGTTTCGGGCCGAAACCCTTCTTCAGACTGATAGGGGGTGGGGAGAAGAAAGGAAAGGGCGGAGGAGGAGCCCGAGGGCTGAGGGATGGGAGGAGACAACCAGAGGGCTGAGGAAGGGGAGGAGACAGCAAGGGCTAGCAAAATTGGGAGAATTCAATGTTCAATCCAGACACGTTGCCTTTGATTTCTTGTGATGTCTTTTTTTCAACATTGAATTCTCCCAATTTTGCTAGCCCTTGCTACCTCCTCCCCTTCCTCAGCCCTCTGGTTGTCTCCTCCCATTCCTCAGCCCTCGGGCTCCTCCTCCGCCCTTTCCTTTCTTCTCCCCACCCCCTATCAGTCTGAAGAAGGGTTTCGGCCCAAAACGTTGCCTATTTCCTTCGCTCCATAGATGCTGCTGCACCCGCTGAGTTTCTCCAGCATTTTTGTGTACCTTATAGCTATTACCTTCTAATCCAGGCAACAATCTGGTAAACCTCTTCTCCACCCTCTCCAAAGCCTTCACATCCTTCCTGTAACAGGACGACCAGAACTACACACAAAACGCCAAATGAAGTGATGAAACTTTTTCATAAAGTGTTTTTTATAATGAGATCAAATGCTTTAGAAAGATGACTTTGAGAATAAGCTAATCATACAGAATAATTCATGAGAAAGTTGCTTATGTAAAAGTAAATGTAAAATGAATTGCACTGAAAGCGCAAATTCTATTAATTTCCACAAAAGGAATGTTTATTTCAGTGAGCATCTTGCAGTGCGATTAATCTGTGAACTATTCATTTTTATATCAAGAAAACTTATGGTCAGTTGTTTATGGCCCAGCATTCCACTCAAATGAATTATGCAACTGAATAGAAATATACTGTTCTGGCCCATGATTTTTTACTTACCATTTTCTTGGTGTCAACAGAAGTGGGGAATAATCTAAGTGGGCACCAGCTTGAAAGAGGCAGGAACATAGGTTAATCTTCCCTTCATCAGTCGCAATGATGCTTACTGGCCCTGAGGGGATATTGCAGATTAATGGAAGGCATTGCCAATAGAATAAGCTGTAACATCTTGAAAGAAAAATGGATAACATACTCATTTAGTGAAAAGTATTGAACTAGCCACAGGAGATACTGAATGGAGAAGAGAATGGGGAGTGATAATCAGCTCCTTGTTTATCATGTAACAACAACAATTCTTTAAAAAGTCTCTTGGTTATAGTTTTTCTTCGGCGTAACTTTTTGATAAATTCACATTTAATGCCAAAATGATTACCCCTGCTATACCTTTGTGTTCCCTCGTGACAAGAGCCTCAATCACTATGAGGACTTGCTTGGGTCTTTGACCTTCATGATACCGGTAAACAGAACCCTAAATAAACACGGAGCAGGGAGCAACACAGCACAGGAACAGGCCCTTTGGCCTACGCAGTCGTGCCGAACATGATGCAAAATTAAACAAATCTCCTCTGCCTGCATGTGATCCATATCCATCCATCCCCTACATATCTATGTGCCTATCTAAAAGCTGCTATCATATCTGCTCCCATCAACACCCCTGACAACCTGTTTAGTCACACTTTACTTTCTGTGTAAAAAAAAATTGCCCCTCGCGTCTCCTTTAAGCTTTCTTTCTCTGACCATAAAGTTATGCCATCAAGCCTGTGACCTTTGCATCCTGGAATAAAGGTTCTGACTGTCTACCTTATCTTTGCCTTTCATAATTTTACATACTTTCATTAATTATAATTGCTATCCTAAATATTTGCTGTACTTGCATGCAACAATAAAATGTTATTAAAAAACAAACCTCACCGATGAACTGTTGGTGAAGACCCCAGACATTCTACTTGCCTCTGATTCATCAGCAGTGAGTAGACAGAAGATCCATCGAGACACAAACTAGGTATTTCGATGTTTCGTCTATAATTAACCAATGTGCCAAATGACCACCAGTACTATTATCCTGTAAATGGATTCATTTTCTGAGAGGGAGAAACCACTGTAACTGAAAATTCAGCTGTAGTTCAATTAGCACATGTGGAGAGGCAAGGTTTTGGATTATGCCGCAGTTCTGTGCAGGATGATTTGTGCACAGTGACAATATAAAACCAAAGTTTGGCACATACTGCACGATTCTTCATTTGAAGGATGATGTTATGCCATCAGATGAAGGACTACGTTCAACCACAAATGGGTAAACGGAAGATCCATTGTGACACAGTCCAAGGATGGAAACTTGATCTTCCAATGTACCTCATTGTGGCACTGACGCTTTATTTATCTGCACTTTCTCTGTACCTGTCACACTATATTCTGAATTATGTTTTGTTTATCTCTTGCACTGCCTTGATATAATGAATGTATGGTTTGCCTGGATGGCATGTCAAGGATTTCACTATATCTCGGTACACATTTTTAAAATAATAAACCAATTCCAATTCAGTGTCTGGATGTTTCGTTCGTATTTCACTAAACAATATGCCAAATGAACGTCCAGTACTGTGATCCTATAAATGGAAATATTACTTTTATATCCAGCAGTCTCCATCCTAGAATAGCGCTATTTCGTTCAAACCTTCAAACAAAATATTTTCTACAGTGTTGGATAACTATTGGTGCTAGAAGTGGTGGAGCGAGTGGGAACATACGTATCAATAGCTTGTCACTTTCTTCAGCATATCCCTAGAGCATCCTCTTGTTGAGATTGTTTGAAGACTTTTTTTTACTAAAGCTGTGTTTGTCTGGCATTTAAGGCTTATGCATCATGTCCTATTTAGACAAAGTGGAGTCTAAAAGGGAACAATTTGATAAGATCTGAGGAAATACTTTTTGAATTATGATATTTCAAATAATTTTCATGGATATTGTTGCATAATAGATGTTTGTTAATAACTAAGAATTTTGGCATAAAGAAAAACAAGCAGGTGGGCACCAAACCTCAAAACCCTGCTCTCTCCTACATGACAAAAGTAAGCGATTTTTGAATAATGGTAATTTATCGCTTGGAAATCTATATGGCTTTTTGGCTTACGGTTGATTTGTGGCAGAAATTGAAGTCAGGTCTGTGAAATGAGGTTGGAAACATTTCAATATCACAAACATAAGTAGAACATCTTCTGTGATCAAGTTAGTGGGGAGAGGGTGTTGAATTTTACTCCAGGTGCTAACATTCGTACAGCTTCAGTCAATTGCGAGGCCCACCAACCTTAATTTTCGGACGAGGAGTAGGAGCAACTGTTCACTCTGGCTACCCGCATTCCACCTCTCACTTGGTTCAGCTCGTAGGCATCTCAAATATTAGCATTGAAGCCGGAATTAATGCAAACTTGAATTTTATGTTTCCTATGCTCTTTCAGGTTTCGCAGAATACCTGAATAAAATTAGCCATCCTATTATTTATACTTATTGTACTGCATAGACCCATATCAAATAAATTATAATGGATCAGTATGACTGTGTAGCGATTCCAATTCATTGGAAAATTCCAGGTTTAGGAGGTTGATGGATGCTATCATCAAGATTATTCAAAATAAGAGAGGATGCATTGTGAATGTATAGAGGGAAGTCTGGGAGAATTGCAAAATAAAAGGAAGCCTGTAATCAATTTTATCTGTGTACAGTGTGGATTTTCAGGTCATTGGACAGATGATAGTAGTCATGCTCCATTTTAATGTAACTAAGCAAAACGCAAGTACTCTAATGGCAGGAAGCAATATTCTGACTATTAATTCCCATAATAAAAACTGAGAATGTGGGAAAGCTCAGACAGTGTGTGTGGAAAGAAATGGTTAATCCTTCAGGTCAGAGACACCTTGTAACACCACCTGAAAGGTAACTGTTTCTGTTTGCACACATGCTGCCCCATCATACTGAGTGTTTCCACCACTCTCTGCTTTCTTTTCAAATTTGGAGTTTGTTTTATTTGCATTAATTCCAACAAAGTCTGTGCCAAATAGCCTCATTATTTTTCTGCCTGTTAAGATTTTCTTTTGTGTGAAGAGAAAAATTGTCATTTGTTGCTTGGTTTGTAACATTCTCACCTCCGAGTTAAAAGGATGTGGGTTCAAGTCACACAATGGGAATGAGCGTTTGATCTAGATTGATATTCCAGTGCAGAAATGAAGATGAGATTTTACTGGAGGTGCTGCTTTTAATTGAACGGCTGAACTAAGGACCTATTTGTCCTCTTTCCTGGATTCTAAGGTCCTATGACACTGTTTGGGAAGGCGGAGGTGGGAAGGCCGTTTCCTGATAACCTACCCACGATTCATTTTTCACTACCAGCACAAAAGGAATTAACTGGTATCTAACGCATTGCTGTTTGTAGGAGCTTAGTGTGGCAAATATGCTGCCAAATGCCCTACTGTAGAACAGTGGCTAGACTTCCATGCACGTTTAGGCATTATCCATAATGCATTTGAGAAGTCTTAAGGTTATGAAATACACTGGATAAATGCAAGCTTTCTTAAAAATAATCTTCATTACTTGTACATACAGAAAATTCAGGAATACAATTCTGTCCTTGGATTGCCATTCGGTATAATGGAATCAGATTTCATCTATTCATTATCCTAGGAGTTCTCTTTCTTTCATTTTCAATTCGGTTTTCAATTTATTCAAAAATATTGTTATCTGGGTCACACTAATAGATGATGCATATTATGAGATCGTGCAGGAATCCATCAGAACAGTCAATACAATGATGTATTGCGGTGTTCCCTGTTGTCATAATTGGCTATTCTTGAACAGATGCTTATCTAAATTAAATGGAGAACTGGCAGTGTATATGTCACATGCGGAAGGTGGTGCCACAAAGGAGGCCATTTTGCTAACTTTTGATTATTTTTATTGGGGAAAATTTGATGAATTGATTTGAATGGAACTGCTGACATAATTGAATGTTCTATTATGGACGTGAGAAAACTGCATAATTTATACACTTATTATTTACACTAAGGGTAAAACTTTAAGACATCTGTGGCCTTTGTGGATTAAATAAGATTGTGTTTTTATTGTACAAGCAAGCAGTTTATCAAAAAAAAGCCAAAGCAATCATTGCAGCCCTTTTTAGTAAAAATCCATTTAGTATGTAATGGAGTTGGTCAGTTGGGTGAAATAGAATTTTGTGGAGTGCCGTTGAACAGTCATATGTGTCATCTTCTCATCTTGGAGACGGTGGACTTTTTTGGTGATTGCTTCTTGGACTTGGTTTTGAGATTTCTTATTGTACCACAATAGGGAGAAGATTGATAAGCTCAAGATTTAATTTCAAGAACATTTTTAACCAGTTTTTCCTGAAGATAATTTACATCTGTTCTCTAGAATCCATAGATCTAGTAGTTGTTCACTGCAATACAGCCAGGAAGTAGCGTCATAAACTATGTACACAAGAAACTGCAGATGCTGGAATCTTGAGCAAAAAAAAACAAAGTGATGGAGGAACTCAGTGGGTAAGGCAGCATCTGTGGAGGGAACATTCTATTCCAGCTTTCTCACCACTACTCCATCAGTCTGAGGAAGGGTCCCAACAAAAATGTTGTCTGTCCATTCCCCCCACAGAGGCTGCCTAACCCTCTGATTTCCTCCTGTACTTTGAGTTTTGATCATAAACTGCATGATAGATTTAAGACTTCTTGGAAACTATCACTGACAAGAGACAGTCTGGGGAAGATTTGTTCTTCAGTGGTGATGATTCCATGTGGAGTAAATGTCGCCAAAAGCCACCAAGACATCAGTGCTGCATCAAACTATGGAGCCAACGAACCTGTGGTTAGTGCTGCCCATTCACTTGAGTGATGGAAGTGAGCATGAGACCCACATTCACCAGTTGAATGCTTTCTGGTGAACCAATGTACACATTGATTCCTGCACCAATTTTCACAGCTTACATTTTTAGCTAAATGTGTTTTACTGCTCTGGAGTAAATACCAACATTTTCAATTTAAGTAGCAGATACGATTTCAATGTGGATCATGATTTAAATACACCAAATTCTGGATTTCGACACTAGACATAGCAATAAGGTGATTAAGATTTAGGTGTTTTGAGTTAGATGCTTGGATACTCTCAAGCACACCTGACAGTCAGAGTAGTGGTCAGCAGAACAGCATGCAGTAGGAAAGACCTTGCTGGCTTGAGCCAGGCCCTTTCTTACCTGTTGGGGCTTACCTCACTGACCTGAAATGTCCTGGGTTCTCTGGACTTGGCCTCAGGGCAGCAGCGCCTTCCTGGTGCTCTGAAGCTTCCTTACAGCTGACAGCTGATAAAGCTTTGCCAGCTGTCCAAGCTGTGGATGAATTCAAATTAATTATTTTTAAATATCCATGCCATTCAGAAGCATTTATTCTGTTAAAATCCAACTACAAAAAAAATAAGATTTTAAAAGCAGTCAAATTTCTAAAATTGTAAAGCAAGTCAAACTAATTCTTTTGGATAAAGGAACTTGCCTTTGTCTTTGGCTTACAACCACAGCTTTGCACTGCCTATTTATATCAATAAGGATCTTCAATCATGCTATTCTTCCCAGTGTATATGCCTGGTGATTTCAGCATGCTCTGCTATGTGACGTTGATCACACTGACAGATGCAGGCACCATCCGTACACTCTCTGTAATTTTGGGACTTCAAACAATACATGTGCAGATGTCCGGAACTGCAGCCATTTAGACTGCTAAATGTCATTGTTTCTGTTCAAAAATGCCAGCATATGCCAGTGAGATCTGGTACATTTATATATTTTAACTCTTTGATGTATGCCCTTGTTCCAACAGTCAATTCAGCATGCAATTTAAAAGTAAAACAGACTGGATTGATTTATTTGTGCATTTGAGTGCAGTAATTAACAACTTAGTGTCAAGGTTGAACACAAAATTACGAGGTAACACAGTGGGCCAGGAAGCATCTGTGGAGAGAACGGGCTGATAACGTTACGGGTCGGAGCCTTCCTTCAGACTGATTGTAGTGGGGTACAAAAGGCTGGAAAATAGGTGGGGGCAGGACCAAGCCTGGCTACTGATCAATGATTACAGGTTCTTACCCCCACACCTGCATTCCAATGCAAAATGTTGCCTGATCATTCCCACCACAGATGCTGCCTGACCCACTGAGTGACTCCGGTACTTTGATTTACTCAAGGTTCTAGCATCTGCAGATGCTTGTCTCTAATTTCATATACGTATTTACTTTAAAATATATTACACGTTTCCCCTCTTTGAAGAGGGTTTTCAATTACAAGTTCAATCTAATAGGTTTCTCGGATGCTTGAACTTTCTTAAATGTGTCTGAGTTACCGACATTGTAATTATTTCACATGTGGCATCACGACTTTCTCAAACTGCAATCAGTCCAAAGTGTCCTGACCCAAATCTAGACAAGCTAGATGCAGGAAATTTTTTCCCAATGTTCGGCGAGTCCAGAACCAGGGGCCACGGTCTTAGAATAAAGGGGAGGCCATTTAAGACTGAGGTGAGAAAAAACGTTTTCACCCCGAGAGTTGTGAATTTGTGGAATTCCCTGCCACAGAGGGCAGTGGAGGCCAAATCACTGGATGGATTTAAGAGAGAGTTAGATAGAGCTCTAGGGGCTAGTGGAATCAAGGGATATGGGGAGAAGGCAGGCATGGGTTATTGATTTGGGCCGATCAGCCATGATCACAATGAATGGCGGTGCTGGCTCGAATGGCCTCCTCCTGCACCTATTTTCTATGTTTCATTGTTTTTATGTAAATCGTCACCTATCCATGACCTTCAGAGATGATGCCTGACCCGCTGAGATATTCCAGCATTTTGTGTTCTACGCAGATCCCAGCATCTGCAGTTCCTTGTGTCTTCAAAGTAACAGGGTTATTTTCTCCTTTACTTTTTCTCATTTTTAGCTCCTTTCTCTCCATCTTTCTTTCACACTCTATTGGAATGCACAAAGTGCAAAACATTTTGAAGGTGCATGTCCTATTGTTATCAGGCTATTGATGGTGGATCATCTTCAGAGAAGAATGCTTAAGGGCAAAACGTTTGGCATTTTAGGATTTGATTTCTATTTAATTTGGAAATTTGCCTGCCTTCTGCTTTCATTTTCTGAGTTTAATTACAAGAAACATTAATGAACTTGGTGATCATTGAGCAGCATTTATAACATTGAAGTAGTGGTGCATATTAACAATAGGAATAGTGCAGTGTTGTCAAATACATATTCAGGAGTTGGAATGAATTTGGCAACTTGCTGCAAGATTATTGGCAAATAGCTGTGAAATATTTTACACGAGACTTTGTTAACATAACATGCCAACTCTGAATTCAATACTGACATGGTTTTGGATGTTTCATGTGCATAAGGATGTTGCCTATGTTGCTAATAGCTGTCCAGGGAATCTACCATTAGCTGGCGTGCCATATGGTTATCATGCTCCAATATGTGAGCGGCAGAGACTCTATCGGGCAACAAATAAGAACATATTTTCCAGGATAGGGCAACCTTCAAACAACATGGAGCTGTGTTGGAACTTGGCCTAGCGCGTTTCAAGTTCAGCCTGTGTTATGAAACCAGATGTCGTTGCACACTATTTATCTGGTACACAACCATGATTTGCCGTTAGATAGAGACAGCTGTATTCAACAAAAATAGTTTTATTACCAGAATGAGTCCGAATATTTAATGAAATGATTGAAAAGCTTGCATGCTTTGGCTCAAAATTTGACATTATTGGCTACACAGTAAATTACCTGGTTATTCATGTGGTATTTGTTTTTTTATATATATATTGCTGCTTAATCATAGTATACACAAGAGACATTGATGTATGTGCTCATAAATCTAACCCGTTGTGTAGGAGAGGTAATGAGTTGGGACTGAATCATATTTATATTGAGATTTTAAGATCTAATTTCACAAATTAATAATATTTAAATTCCATTGGGTAAGATATTTTAACGATACTAATGCTTGTTGAAACTTTTAATTACTTTTGCAAATATTTAAAGTGTTTGTTTGGATTGAACCTCAACTAATCAAACCTAATGGAGGTAGTTGATGATGAGTTGTATTTAAAATCATCACAAAAACTTGCATGTTATTGCCTAGAAGTTTTTACAATGTGTCATTTATTAACTTAAATTGTAATGTAATTGCTTGTCTATATTTCTTACTCAGGAAGCCATTATCAATCATGTTTCCCTGGATAAACTCTACCTGTTTCGTGTTCAAGCTGTATGTCAGAATGATCTGCGAAGTGATTTTAGCCAGACAATGCTATTTCAAGGTGAGCCAACGTGGAAACAGAAATAAAGATGAGATTTTAATGTTTGAATTTATTTAAATGTAATAAGTGGCCTATTTCTGGTCATCAACAGCATGAAGTGAAAGTAAATATAATTTCTTCATTCTGCGATCCCTCTCCATTATTGTTTCCCATTAGTCTCATGTGATTTTCTGTCATATACTGACAGGATTGAAAAAATATAGTTAATGTGAAGATCAAAAAAATTCATAATTGCAAGATAGCATGTTGATAGATTATAAAATAAGTGGTATTTAAACTATTTTGGTAAGAATAAGCTTTTGAATCAATTTACCCAATTAACGTGAGTTTATAAAACGTATGTTAAAGAAAATAGAGACATGATCCTGGCAAGTATGAGATTAGTTTAGGTTAGAGATACAGCGGAGAAACAGGTCCTTCGGCCCACCGAGTCCACGCCGACCAGCGATCTAGTATTGGACGCACACTAGGGACAATTTACAATTATATCAAGCCAATTAACCTACAAACCTATATATCTTTAGAGTGGGAAGAAACCGGAGATCCCGGGAAAAACCCCACGCAGGTCACAGGGAGAACTTACAAGCTCCGTTCAGACAAGCACCCGTCGCCAGGATCAAACCCGAGTCTCTGGCTCTGTCAGGCAGCAACTCTACCGCTGAGCCACCATGCCATCACTGTACCACATTGGACCAATTGGCTGACTGTTGTGTATCCCTGTGTGTTCTATGACTTCTCCTTGACTGCCCTGAATCTACAAACACGGATGGACATTCAAGATATTCCTCTGGTGCTCAGCAGATTACTGTCTTATGCTAACATGTCTGTATCCCTGAAACCTACAGGACTATGCTACAGGACGCTCATTTAATCTAACCCTTATATTTTGAATGTGGAGCCACAGACCATTAAACTATCCAAAGACTTCATGTTCAAACTTGAGTAAAAAACATTGTAATTAATTATTCTGGCTTTTAACATTTATTAACTTTACATTCCAGCTCGATATGAAAGTACACAAAACACTTCTATACTCAGAGCCTTCCGCATATCAGCATGGACATCGTGGGCCTGTTCCTGTGCTTTTCTGTTCTATGCTCTATGTTTTATATCCTTTCCCCCTACCCAGCGCTACAAAGAAGGGTCACGACCCGAAACATCACCTATTATTTTTCTTCAGAGATGCTGCCTGACCTGCTGAGTTACTCCAGCTTTTTGTCTATCTTTGGTTTAAACCAACATCTGCAGTTCCTTCTTACACATTTTGTATGCCACTGTTACCTGGTGTTTCACTTTGTGCAGCTTCCATCTCCTTTCTCCAACTTTAAAACATTGACTGTATCTTTGTTGGCTACAGATGTTAGCCTATTTGCCCTCTTCGTCATTGGATCTTTGCTATTACTTTACAGCTTGGCCATTCTGCATTTCTTGAAAGATAGAAGGCACTTTGGCAATGATAAGAAGTAGTTGAGGGAAGAGAGTCAGGACATATATTTGCATCATTTACTGCTGGAAATCACAAAGGCTCTGGAATGAAAGGAACATTGACTATGAGGACCACATTGTAACACAGGAGATTTCAGTCCTGCCATGAACAACTATCTCAGTACTGGGTGTCGCTAATGGTCACAGTTGCTTCCTCCATGGGAGTTAACTTCTACGGGTACACCTTCGATTAGACGCTATTGTACGCAGTTAAGTACCCCTGGAATTGGAGGAGAAAGTAAAGTCTGTTAGTAGATGTGATGATGTTTGATGATATTGAATACAGAGTGAATAGTTAGAAGAATATGTGAGCTGTAGAATGTGGATGTGAGACTTGCAGCAATGCTAAGTGTACCGTAAAGCACATCATTTTGGATAAAGATTGATTGATCACGAAAGGTTGTTGGTAGGTGAACCATGGGAATGTAGTGAATTAAGTAGTGTCTGATACACCGTGTTCATTGACTGATGAAGCACACACATTTTCTGGTACTGGATCTTCAGGGCTTGGCCCCATGTATTGATCTTTGACATTACCTATTCCAGCAGCCTTTTGAATGTGTGCCTTGAGACTTGGGGCATCTCCTTGTACTATTCATCGACAGGGCTGATTGACTTCCTTCAAATCACCCGCACCTGCTGTAGCCACAGTGCACCTTCCTTTAGAAGGTGCAGGTTGCCTTTGCCTGGAGCAACCCTCCCATGATTTCAGCCCTTGCACTTGCCTTGATGCAGTTCAGCGAATCTTTTAATTGAAATGAGTGTAGTGGAAAATCACACAATATCAGTTTCAAAGAGAAGTCTTCAGTGTTATCCCTCTCCTGAGAATTACTGTTATATAACTGACCCAGCATCATCCTTCCTCCACATTCTCTTTTATTGCTTTTTTCCCCATAATTTATAATGACAGGTTTTATTCTTGTCAAACGCTGAGCTCAATAATTAAATAGTTGTATTGTCAAATGACAAAAATGCACCTATCTGCTGCTTGCAGATGTATCATATACTATTACAAAGCTGTATCTGGACTCACATCGAGTTATGTCAATAGCATATGGATGGCAATGCTTCTGGAATCAGATGGATATGTGCTAGGTACAATTCATACAAAAGGTGAAGTCAATTAAAATCAGATTCAAGTTGGTATATAATAAACTGCAATTTAAAAAAAACATGCACAAGATATAAAACGCACAAGGTGATTCAAGTAAAAAGGAATGAGTAGTTGTTCAGTGCAAATCTGATGATAACTGCCCATAAAGCAGCAGTTCATACATGTCCCATTTGTCCAGTTGTAGTACAAGCACCCAAATTGGATCTAACTCAGAAATGTGCTGCCTCTCTTGCTGAATGAGTTCCCAACAATAACTACCCGTGATCATCAGGGTTGTTAGTTGTTTGAGACATGTAACTCACCGAGGTGGGAAGATACTAACCATGGAGGCCAGAAAAAATATTTTCCAGGAGAGTGTATAAAAATACTTTCGAAATGTTAAACAGTTTTCTTATAGTTAACAAATAGCCATTGTCTTTCTATATTCTAGACCTTATCAATATGATAAGAAAAAGGAAAGGAATATTGTTAAGCCCCTGTCCCACTTAGGAAACCTGAACAGAAACCTCTGGTGACCTTGCGCCCCACCCAAGGTTTCCATGAGTTGCCAGAGGTTTTGGTCACTCGCCTGGAAAGCCTCGACCGAAGTGTGAGCTGCATCTACTGACCAAAGATCCTACAGGATCTTTGCTACCGACCGCACACACACACACACACAAACACATAGCGAAGGTGGGGGCCAGGGACAGTTGAGGAGCGCTGTCTGCGCGATGAAGAGGAAGGTAAACGGCTGCCACAGAGCACAGTAAGTCCTTTAGAGAGCGCGGGAGGGAGGGAGAGAAGGGGGGAGAAGGGGGGGGAGAAGGAGTGGAGACAGTTTCAAGAAGTTTAATAAAGTTAGCAGGCATTTTACCTTCCGGCGGATCTTCTAGGTCCTGAAAACTCCAATGAGCCAATCAAAATGGCCGGTCAGCGAAGGAGATTGCCTTCGACTGCCTGTAAGTAAATAGCAACCCCACTCCACTGGCTTCGACCAAACGGCAACCTATTTTTAGTCGAGGCCGGTTTTGATTTTGTTGAAATAATCGCAGGAACATAGAAGAAGCCTCGACTACGCGGAAACCACTTTCGACCATTAGGGAGAGTGACCAAAACCTCTAGGAACCTCATGGAAACCTTGGGTGGGGCGCAAGGTCGCCAGATGTTTCCGTTCAGGTTTCCTAAGTGGGGCAGGGGCATTACTATTCACATCTTTAAGAAATCTCCGTGTGTTTCAAAGTCACAAGAGAATGTTTCCAAAAAAAAATCTGCTGGAGGAACTCAGCAGATCAAGCAGCATCTGTGGAAGCAAAAGGATGAACGATGTGTTGGGTCAAGATCCTTCATTAGGTTTGCTGTACAACCTCCAGCAACTTCTCATTTGTGCTCCAACTTATAACATCTTCAATCTCTTGTGTCTCCACCAGAGTTGAATGAAGAGCATTCATCATGGAGTATGTAGTTGTTGGTAAATTTGCAAACAGATAGGTCCTACAAGAGCATTGAGATATGTGACTTGTTCATGGCTGCAAAGACATCCACTGACCAGCAGGCTGCCTCAGCTTGCTGGTGCTTGCCCCGGAAGTACACTCTTTTAGCAATGTTCCTCCAGGCATAGTCTTCCACTCCAAAATAGTTTTCCACGTGATCAGAGAGAGATCCAGCGTAACACAGGAGTGTCTAAGCATTAGACAGCTGCCACTGCCTTGGGGTTCTGCAGCTGCTGATGAATGTCTTTGATTTTCACAAATATTTAGAAGCATTGAAGCATTCTGGAAAAAATAAATACTGTTTTTAAAAATGTGGAGATTATAAGGAATGGATATTTCATAGATCTGCATTAGTAAAAGATTGAAAGACTGGAAGATGTGTTCCCAATCTTTTAAAAAGCAAGGAGAGAATAAAGAGGAAACTATAGATGAGTTAGTCAGACAACCTTCGTAGATAAACTGCTGGAAATTATATTGGAGTCTTCGGCAGAATGATCCAATAGGTACCAGTTTGCAACATCTACTACACAGATAAAAGGGAAGGTGATAGTAAATCAATGTGAGACATTAAGTATAAATAAAAACTATGTTCCAATGCAGACTCTTGAAAAGGCATGCGGTTCATGACCTGCTACTTGATTAATTTCTCTCTTCGGCGAGTAAACAAGAACAAACTTTGTAATTCATGAGCCTTTGATCCAATTTCTGCCAGCAAATCAAAAGCGTCAGTTGGTGATGCCTGCACGTGTGAAATGGGATGGACATGATGAAACCAGCATTCGTAAAGACACAAAAATCAGTTTGAAGAAGGGTTATGACCCAAAACATCATGTCCACTGCCTCTCCAGATGTTACTTGATGAGTTTTTCCAGCACTTTGGGTTTTACTCAAGATTCCAGCATCTGCAGTTTCTTGTGTCCCCATTTCTTGATAGTTGTGACTTGCAACATTATTGGGCACAAACCAGTGCTTAACCACCTAAATTTTTTTTTTTCCTTAAATAGAATCACAAATATCCTGGAATTTGATGGTATTTCCTGAAATTTTCAAAAATGCTTCCTGTGTGCTATTTGTTGTTTTTTTCCCCGCGGGCACACGTTACAAAGAAGAACAGATCCATGTATCTACACCGTATCTGCCTGCTTCTGTTACTCACTTGTACAGTGTTATAGACAATAGACAATAGGTGCAGGAGTAGGCCATTCGGCCCTTCGAGCCAGCACCGCCATTCAACGTGATCATGGCTGATCATCCCCAATCAGTACCCTGTTCCTGCCTTCTCCCCATATCCCCTGACTCTGCTATTTTTAAGAGCCCTATCTAGCTCTCTCTTGAAAGCATCCAGAGAACCCGCCTCCACATCCCTCTGAGGCAGAGAATTCCACGGACTAACCACTCTCTGTGAGAAAAGGTGTTTCATCGTCTCCGTTATGCAAGGCAACTTTCGTTGCCTCCATCTGCTTTCGTTGTCTTCATTTTTTCAACCTCCTCTCATGTGTCTCAGTCTCTGCTCACCCTCCCTCCTTCCCTCTCTCGCTCTCTCCCTCTCTGCCTCCCTCCCACTTTCCCTCCCTCCGTCGCTCTCTCACTCCCATTCTCCCTCTCTCCCTCCCTCTCTCCCACTCTCCCTTTCCCTCCCCTCTCCCTCCATTCTGTAAAATCAAGGCCAATCCCAATGTAACTACCATCCCACCGCCCACTGATAACTTTTCACCACTAGGCTTATCCAGAATTCTACTGCTGCCTGAAAAATAATCAAAGGCTCAACTTCCACTGAGAACGAGAATTCCAAAGGCTCATTGTTATACGAGAATTTTCCCAAACAGTCTGTGACCCATAGTGCTGTGGCCATAGCGCTATGTTTAAAGCCCATAGTGCTGCAGCCCGTAGCGCTATATTTAGAACCCATAGCGCTGCAGCCAACAGCTCTTTGTTTAAATTCCCACGTGTTAAACTGACAGCGTTCTGTTTAAACCTTTGAGCGCCAAACCAGCAGTGCTGTGTGTGTTACCTTTACACCCCTTCGCGGGCCGGATGCGGAAATTTCCCAAACTTTCCCGAAATTATTCCATTTCCCTAAAATTACCCAAAGACAACCAGAATTTCCCGAATTTCAGGTTTTTTCCTTCAAAGTGGAAACACTGGCACAAACAATTATATATTTTTCTTATCCGTGTTTAGACTTTAGCATCGTAATTCTAAACAAGACAATGCAAAATAGTAGGCAATCTATCTTTTTCAATTTAGACCAAATTATATGTCATTGTATTGACATCTTTGACCAGGTATGATTCACCAGTTTTTGCTAGATTTCAATGTGATTTCTGTTATTACTTCTGAATGGTTTTGTGTGACTGAATTTATTATTCACCTTGAAATACTTTTCCTCCTCTCTAGCTAACACAACAAGAATATTTGAAGGAACCAGGATTATAAAAACAAGAATGGTAAGATAGAAATTAAACTCATCTGTTTAAAATGCATATAAAATTATATGTTTTTGAGGCCAAATGATTTCCAATCTTCATGCATGCAGGAAAAATGGGAAAGATTTATAGCATCAGTGTCTATACTTGAACATTTGCTTTCCACAGGTGATTTAAAAAAAAAATTCAAATAGTAGTCAACGATGTTAGTACAATGTTAGCAGGTACCATTTTACCATATCTGACATTGCTTATTCTCTAGGAAAATCATGGAGCTCCATGATATCGCTTTTGACTTTGTTGATAGGAGTGGCGGACTGGCACAGTTAGTAATGCTGCTCCCTCCCATCTCACCCCGTGTTCAATTTGGACCTCTGGTGCTGTTGGTGTGGAGTTTCCATGTTCTTCCAACGAGGTTTCTCTCCCAGGGTTCCAGTTTCGTCCCACAGCCCAAATTCATGTGTGTCGATTGGTCAGTTGATCACTCTAATTTGCCCCTAGTGAATGCTTGAGGAGTAGAATCTGGGGGGTATTGATGAGAATGTGAAGAGAATAGTTGCAGGGAAGATTAGTGGGCAATCAGATTTCTCTGTGAGTCAGCACAGACTCAAAATGAGTTGAAATGGCTTCCTTTAATGCCAGAACGAAACATGGAATAGGAAAGAACTGCAGATGCTGGTTTAAATCAAAGGTAGACACAAAATGCTGGAGTAACTCAGCGGGACAGCCAGCATCTCTGGAGAGAAGGAATGGGTGACGTTTCGGGTCGAGACCCTTCTTCAGACTGATGTCAGGAGAGTGGGCGGGACAGAGATAGAAAGTAGTCGGAAACAGTGAGACTGGTGGGAGAACTGGGAAGGGGGAGGGGATGGAGAGAGAGGGAAAGCAAGGGCTATTTGAAGTTAGAGAAGTCATTGTTCATACCGCTGGGGTGTAAGCTACCCAAGCGAAATATGAGGTGCCTGTAAGCTACCCATGAAATATGAGGTGCTAGTAAGCTACCCAAGTGAAATATGAGGTGCTTGTACTCGACCCAAGCGAAATATGAGGTGCTTGTAAGCTACCATGGAATATGAATAGCAGTTATAGAAATGAGTCAAGAGTATTTAATTGTCAAATGCATCAGGAACGGGAAACTGAAATTCTTACTAACCGAGGCTTTACAGTCCCTTTAATGCATCAACACAACAAGAAGAACATAGAACAGTGCAGCACAGGAATAGACCCTTTGGTCCGCAATGTCTGTGTCTTTGCCAAACATGATTCCAATATCCATGCTGCCTGCATGTGATCTATATCCCTCCATTCCATACATATTCATGTGCAACACAGTGCTCCTGGTACATCCTGACTCTTGGACTCAATGCAGCCCCATCATATGAAGGCAAATGTGCCATGCGGTTTCTTCATCAGCGTGTCTAGCTTTGTCACAAATCTCATGAAACTGTTCTACAACTTTCCCCAGGGGCTTATCATTCATTGTATTTGTCCTAGCCTGGTTTAACTTCCCAAAATGCAATACTTCTCACCTACCATCAAGTTAAATTTGAGTCCACTTGGCCACTCGCTCTGGATCCCACAAGATCTCACCTTCCAACCCAGACTACTATGTGGAGCCTTCTCAAACGTCTTATTCGGGTCCACGTAGACAATGCCTACCACCTTCCTATCATCTTCCTGGTCACCTCTTCAAAAAACTGAAATCTAAATTAAACATATGATCAGTATTAGCCACTGATTATTATTTTCCTTGTTATGTTTTATTGGGAGGTTCAGTGATAGACTTGCATGAAAATTTGTTTTATTATAAAACACGTTTTTGTAAGTGAATCGGTAACAAGTGGAGGAGACAGTCTTTTTTTGTGTTCAAAGGTGAGCAGTGCTTCCTACTCAATTGTTCAGCATCTTGTGTTGCTTCCTCCAGTGTTTGCCAGCAGATGGCAGCAAAATATATTAATGCGTGCTTGTTCATTGTAACCACAACAAGCCTAGCCATGAAACAGCTGGAAATCTTTGACATCTGGCTCGGGCATCTTACTAGCTTAGACAGTCAGCAAATCAGTCCAAACTTAAAAAGTTAAGATAGATACAAAATCTCTGGTGTGAACCAGCACCTGCAGTTCCTTCCTACACATTAAAATGTTAGGTGCAGGAGTAACTCAGCGGATCAGGCAGCACGCTTGAGGGAATGGACAGGCAACTTTTTGGGTTGGAACCTTTCTTCACACTCCAGCAGATGAAAGCATCTGCAGTTCCTTGTGTCTCAAACTCAAGAAGTATCTGAATGCCCCTGACACCCAGGAGAGTGCCATTCAGAAGCATTCAAAAAATGATTAGAAATCAAATGAAAATAATAATTATAGTTTTAAAATATAAAATAAAAACTACAACAATTAAGAACACAAAATGTTGGGAGGAAATTAATTAATTAATTAATTAGCCTGATACCTACCTTGCTCCTTTGTAGCCATTCCTCTCCATTCAAATTAATGGAGTTGTTCAGCTGCACTAGACGTAACCTGCTGCTGCTTGTGTTGGAATATTTCCCTGTGTAAAGTGCTGGAAAATTGCCCAAATTAACATAGTGTTGCTGAACTCCATAAGGCACCCAAACTAAGCGTGTGGTCAAGCAATGGCTGACAGAGCAGCATTTAAGTCAGCTTTACAATTTGTATGAGCCCTGAACTTAGTGGCAGTTAGTACCATCAGTTTCATATGGAACTACTACCAGCATCTCCCACCTAATTCCAGCCCACTTAGTAAGATGTTTTTTCTCACTTTTATGAAGCTAATAAAGCTTATTTATTGGGCATGCGACATTTGGGTCTTCAGACTGATCGAGTACGAGGGCGAAAGCTGATAAAGAGAGAGGTGTGGATGCCGAAAAGCCTGGTAAGTGAAGGGTGAAAACAGGTGATGGGGGATGGTTGACAAAGGGATGCAGTTTGGACCCACCCAGCACCTCCCCCCCACCCCCACCCCCCTTCACCTGTACACACTTATTACTTGCAGGTTTTGCCCCAACTCTACTGGTCATTTGCAGCTTTCTTCCCCTCCATCAGTCTGAAGAAGGGTCCTAACCCAAATTGTCGTCTGTCCATTCCCTGCCGAGATACTGCCTGACCCGCTAAAATCCTCCAGCACTTTGTGTTTTGGCTCAAGGTTCCAGCATCTGCAATCTCTTATGACTGCAGAAGTCTTGTTGCCGAAGATAGACACTAAATGTTGGAGTAACTCAGTGGGACAGGCAGTATCTCTGGATAGAAGGAATGGGTGACGTTTCAGGTCGAGATCCTTCTTCAGACTGAGTCAGGGAGAGGGAGGAGAACTTCTTCAAAGTAGGCATACCTTGAGGCGATTTCACAGTGGAGCAGACAAAATGTGTCGGAAGGAATTGCGGATGGTGGTTGCCGATGGCAAATGCAATTCCTCGGCCAGCCACAAGGTGGCTTGCAAGTCAACAGTCATCTAGTGGTACACAAAAATGCTGGAGAAACTCAGCGGGTGCAGCAGCATCTATGGAGCGAAGGAAATAGGCAACCACCGGATGCTGCTGCACCCGCTGAGTTTCTCCAGCATTTTTGTGTACCTTCGATTTTCCAGCATCTGCAGTTCCTTCTTTAACACACAGTCATCTAGTGGTAACTGTTCCTTTGATGGAAATCTTAAATATTCTGCTTGGAAATGGAGCATAGGTGAAATATCTTTGACATTCCACACATGCACATGTTGCCTCTCCTCCATAAATATAGGAATGACGAGCTGTAGTTTCCCTCCTTCATGAGGTCATAAGTGATAGGATTAGTATTAGGCCATTCGGCCCATCAAGTCTACTCCGCCATTCAATCAAGGTTGATCTATCTCTCCCTCCTAACCCCATTTTCCTGCCTTCTCCCCATAACCTCTGACCTGTGCTGATCAAAAATCTGGCTACAGCCTTCTGTGGCAAAGAATTCCACAGAATCATCAACCTCTGATTAAAGACATTTCTCCTCATCTCCTTCCTAAAAGAACGTCCTTTAATTTTAAGGTTATGACTCTCCCACTAGTGGAAACATCCTCTCCACATCCAAGCCTTTCATTATTCTGTATGTTTCAATGATGGCCCCCCTCATTCTTCTAAACTCCAGCGACTTCAGGCCCAGTGCCAACAAACGCTCATCGTAGGTTAACCTACTCATTCCTGGGATCATTCTTGTAAACCTCCTCTGGACCCTCTCTAGAGCCAGCACCTCCTTCTTCAGATATAGTGCCTAAAATTGCTCACTATATTTCAAATGCGGCCACACCAGCGCCTTATAGAGCCTCAACTCCCCCCGTTTCAAGTCAAGATTCTTCTTCAGTATCCATGGATGCTGCCTGCCTACTGAGTTACTCCAGTACTTTATGTCTTTTTTTGTAAACCAGCATCTGCAGTTCCTTATGTCCACATGTACTTACCTGTTGGAAGCAGTGCCTTTGAGAACCACTCGATAGCCACTGCTCACTGTGAAGCGTGTCCACAATTGTGTTGCTTAAATATTTGAGATTCTGAAGTTCAAGACAAGCAGGAGATCACGTGAACACATCTCACCTTGTGTTTAGCTGTTACACCCAAGTTTGAGCCTAGTGACAGATCACTGATGCATTGAGTAAAAGGGCTGGATATTGGTCACACTGTGCTGGGGAGAATGGGGTCACTGGATAAAAAGTTAAATGGCGTCACTGACACTGGATAAAAAGTTAAGTGTTGGTAAGTGGTATACGTATTTTACTTTATTTTGGTGTTTTAATTAATTTCTAATACTTATGTGTTTTTGTTAAATATATTCTTTATGTTTTAAATAATTTTCATTCCATTTAATTATTTGTCCATTTGAGCAGATTTTAAATGTCTTAAGCATGACTATCAGAGGCATTTAAATATAGCTTAAAGGCCTTTGATAACAGCAAACCTCCAAAAGAATTCCAGGGCAGAGCCTCAGGATCTGTTACCTCAGATCTCATCTCTGCTTGCGGCTTATTCTGCTGTTAAATACGTTTATGGGCAGCGAAATAATTTAATTGAACATGAGCAAATTTGTTTTTGATACTAATGCAGAGGATTCGGAAAGTAAATGGAACCACTGAAATAAATCATGGACTCAATGGGAAGCTTGTGTTATAATATCTGACTTGCTATTAATTTTATGAAAGCGAGGTCCCCATTGCTGAAGAGACAAAATGACCACCGAAAGGTTTTGACAATAGTGAAAGAATAGTCATTAAATCATCTCTAGAAAGCTCCTCTAATAATGGGTACCAGAGTGGTTTGTCCAGTATTTCTACTTACCCAGTATATTTTTTTTCCCTTACATATTTGCTTGATGCTTCACTGAAGCCTACAGCCTCTCCTGCTGCTTCAGCTGACATGGCCCCCATCAGCTCCGGGTCATCTACCTGGACTTCTTCTGGTCTAACTTTGCCCTTTGTTTCCATGGCAACTGGCATGGGCCCTTCAACCAGTGGAAGCCAGACTACTGTAGCGTCCGTGGTAACGAGCACTTTGCTAGCGAGCCTTGGGTTTGGTGGTGGTGTTGTTCCTTCCTTTCCTACTACTGTGTGGCCTACACGCCTTCCGTCTGTTTCTTCAACCACTAAGCACCGAGCGAGGCCTGTTGTCTCAACGACTGAAGCCTTGTCGTCCCCAGGCTCAGAGGGTGGCTCTGCGGTGAACAAAACTGGTGAGACAGAAAGTGAAGACGAAAAGAAAGAAAATGAAGGTGAGAAAGGAGAGGGAGAAGAAGGAGAGGGTGACGAAGAAGAAAATGAAGAAAAAAGTTCAGGGAAAGATGCTATAGTAAAAGAGGAGAACCTTGTGAATGTGACTACTACTGAGACACAAAATGAGACTGAATCAGGTACATCACCTGGAGATTCAAGTAGTCCCACAGAAAATGATACAAACTCGGCCAATGACCTAGACCTTTCAAACACAACTGTGGTTCAGGAAAATACCACCTTTCCAGAACCGACTAGTGAACTGACGGAAACGTCATCCAAAGTTGCAGCAACAGAAAGCTATCCAGTTCGAATTCCAGTCAATCCAACACCTCCTTCAAAAACATGGAACGAAATGGGACGAGAGAAGTCAGCTGAAAACACATTTGTTCTGGTGGATCCAGGTTAGTTTCTTTCAAATTTTCTTCAGCAGTTAGTTAATGTTCCTTTGGGATTCTTTTTAATTGTTGATATGTAGCACTTTTTAATGTTTAACAACAGAAGTGGTGTAGAAAAGTAGGGACGTATTTCTGCAATGTTACAAGCCATCGCTGAGATTATTTACAAAACTACTGTGTGCAGTGTTTAAGAATGTTTATTCTTGTATTTGGAGCCACTTTAGAATAGATTCCATGTCTTGATTCCTGGCATGAGAGAGTTGGCATATGGGGAATGATTGAGTAGATTGTGCTTGTACATAATGGAGTTTAGAAAAATAAAAGGTAATCGTATTACAGCATATTAGATTCCAAGGGACTTTGACAGGAGAGATACTGAGAGGATGTTTCCCACAGGGGGAAATCTAGAATGACTTTGGAAAGGATGCAGAGGTTTACCAGAATGATGCCTGAATTAGGGGATATTAGCTGCAGGGAAAGGTTGGACAGAGTTGGATTTTTTCTCTGCAACACCTAAGGTTGCTGGGAGACCTGATAGATGTATATACAATTATGAGAGGCATAGATAGCGTAGACAGTCAGAATCTTTTTCCCGGGATGGAAAAATCAAAATCTAGACAGCTTAGCTTTAAGGTGAGAGGGGCAAAGTTAAAAGAGATGTGTGGGGGCATGTTTTGTTTTGCACAGAGTCCGGCGAAGGCCTGGAAAGCACTGCAGGGGGCGAGGGCTGAAGCAGATGCATTACTGGATTTGAGAGACTATTAGATAAGTATATGGATATGCTGAGAATAGGGGGAAATAGGTTATGTGCAGGTAGATAAGTGATGCTCTTGGCATCTTGTTCAGCTTGTTCTATGTGAGGGCCTGGTATCAGATCAAGATATTTCCAATTTAAGACAGAGAGGGTGAGGAGGAAATTGAGTCGTAAATCTTTGGATTTGTCATTTCCAAAGTTGTGGAGACTTGGGCCATTAAAAATATTTAAGATTGGGATAGGTTTTTGGACAATTAGTTAAAGTTCTTGAGGAACAGACAGGAAAATGAAGTTAATCCCAAATTTAAATCAATCTTGATCTTATTTTATGGTTCATCAGTTTCAAGAGATCATAAGGACCACTCCTGCTCCCATTCCTAATAGTCATTTATTCAGTCATATTGTGGTGAATGTGAGACGTTACATTAAGCAAATTAAATTTAAACATAATGCCTGCCTGAAATATTTGTATAATTTTCCCAGTAAGAAACGTAAAGAATTTGATTTTTTTCCCAACCAGTTTTATCAGATATTTTGCGAAAGAGAGATGTTCTTTTCATCTCACTAGTTTGTGGTTGTCTCTTTAAGGTAAACTGATCAATAATATTTGCACCTTCATTGACTTTGTCCACCAATTCTAGAACAAATCCACTGACATATTATTAGTAGAATTAGTTGGTGAAATGGTGTAGAACAGCTTCCTCAGAGCAACCAATGCATTACTTGAATGTCAAATCAATAAATATTTAGTGCTATGATAGCAAGGTAATTTTCACATTCAGTTGAAAATCAGACCTAATAAATATGTAGACACAAGAGACAGACACAAAAGGCTGGAGTCACTCAGTGGGTCAGTCAGTATCTATGGGGGGAATGCACAGGTGATGTTACGGATCAGAACCTCTCTAAATATGTGCAATCCTAATAAATATGTACAGGTATTTCAAAATTAGTTGAATGGGGGCAGAGTTTTGCAACAGAGTGTTTATTGCAATCATGAACTGGAAACCCATGAGTAGATTTTATCTGGTCTTTTATCTGTTCCAAGCTGTGGATAAAGCAGCTTCGAGAACACACTTCCTTTGAATAGAACTGCTGTAAATAAGAACATCAGTCATGATGGAGGATGAGGGGTGGGGCCCAGGGTGACAGTGCCATGGTTATTGTTTTACAGACAGCTGTCACATTCCAGCACCTCCCAACCTTGTGAAAATCATTTTTGAACAACTTTTTGGTGAACTTACAGCTAGCTGTCTTGCCAGTAAAACTAGTTGAAAATCACAGAGTTCCTATTCCACAGTGCTATCTGAAAATAGCAAGTGGGGTCCTGTCCCATGTGCCCATATACATCAGAATGGGGATCTTTACTTGAAATAAGCAGCCATTTTGCCTGTTTAGTGAAAGACAATTGTAAAATGGTTGAGATTTGGTGAAGGGATTGGTGAAGAGTTGGGGGGAGGATGAGAAGTGGCTGGAGCATCAACATTAAAAGTTCATTAAATGTACCAGGCCCATGTTACAGTCACTATTTTAGACAACTGTCAGAAAATGTCAGCAAATTAAAATTGGCCTTCTGAGCTATAATCTCTTGTAATGCAATGAGTCTGAAGAAGGGTCTCGACCCGGAACGTCACCGATTCCTTCTGCTGTCTGTCCTGCTGAGTTACTCCAGCATTTTGTGTCTATATTTGGTTTAAACGAGCATCTACAGTTCCTTCCTACACAATGAGATAACTAAAATGACTTCTACAATGAGGTTGGGGTGTGTGCACAGCATTTGAGAAATGATTTATATTCTCTTGCTGGCAAAATTAACAGATTGGCAGGTGCAAAATTAGTCTTCTATCCAAACGAGCAGACCAAATCCTTATCTGCCAGCTCAATAAATGATTGGCATATACACTGGCAGCAGGGTTCAGTCACAGACAGGCACCAGCAGGGGTCTGGACCCAAGTCACCTGCCCAGAGAGTGTTGGCAGTGGTGTAAGAGGTAAGGGAAAATAAATCATTTTACTTCCTTGCTCTAAATAATTGCATCAGACTACATTACCCAATAAAACCAGTGTGAAACTATGACTACAAGAGCATGTAGATGTTTAATTAGTAAACCACTTTTTTTTCCAATAACTGAGCAATTGTACTATGTTTACATATTCTGTTGTGCTGCAGTAAGTAAGAATGTCATTGTTCTATCTGGGACATATGACGATAAAACACTCTTGACTCTCTTGAATTGCATTTGAAAGAATGACCTGCATACAAAATTTAAAAAAAAACAGATGAAAGTCTAAATAACTCTAGAAATGATAGAAGTTAAACATCTCATAGGAAGAATTTTCTCATTCTGCCAATAGCATCTGAAGTGTTTTGACAACCACACATAACTTCGGATGAAGATTTCTCCTGTTTTTACTTTGGCCTCCTCCACATTGTCTTGAAAAAATCTATTTAGAATTATTATTACTTTAATTTGAAAGTTCTTGATGATTTATGCAAGCTTCTTTGTATTTTCAAGTTCTTCTTGCAGTTTCAGTTTTTATATTAATTTTTCAACATCCCCAATTTTGTTTTTATTTCCACCTTTGTTCCAGTTTCATTGGAGTTAGTTCTTAATGTTGAAACAAGGAATTGCAGATACTGGTATACTAAAGAAGACATAAACTGCTGAAGTAACTCAGTGGACCAGGCAGCATCTCTGGCGAACATGGTTAGGTGACGTTCCTAAATCGAAACGTCACCTATCCATGTTCTCCAGAGATGCTGCCTGACCCGTTGAGTTACCCCAGCACGTAGCATCTTCTGTAGCTCTTAATGTTGGTAGATGGGCTGAATGGACTATTTGTATCCAATCCATTCCATTCCATGCATTATATTCCCTCTAATAAAAGACATTTGCACCTATTTTGTAGATATCTGGGATATTAGGCTGCCAGATATAATCAATATATCTTAAAATTGTACAAATTAATATTGAATTTGATCAGAACCACATTTTTTTCCAAAATAGTGAGAGGATATAGAGGAGTGTAGGCTAATTAATGGTCTAATGGGCAGAAAGTTCCACTGGACTATTAACTGGCCTGTACACTCTGACGTCTGAATGTCCATTACCACATTTATTCCAACCAAAAGGATAAATTATCTAGCAAGGTACGAGAGTTTTATCAGCACCAACAGCCTAGACAACTAGTAGTGCCAGTTGCTGGATGGTCAGAGCAAGAATTCCAGGTTCTATTTGTTGCGTCTATACCTGTTGATCAGATCATGCGAATTATAGTATTACTTAAATTGGGCAGCATTTGTGGAGAGAGAATACTAGTCAACATTTCAGTGTAGTGACTTTTCTTCAGAAATGTTCTGATTTAAGATAATTAACCTAAAGTCTTTGCTCCTATTTCCTTGTGCAACAAAAGGCTGCTTGATTCATCGACAATTTCCATCATTTGTGTGCTTCCTGCGTATGCTGTGGATATCATGGAAGCTGGTGCTTCTATAATATATGCAAGATTGGAGGATAGACGTAATATATTCAGTGAGAAACTCATGGTATGAAGTCAGCCAACTGTCAACTCCAGTGGAAAGTAAAATCAGATCAGCAGCAGCCATTTTAACCCTCCAAGCTGTCTGATGGGAACTGAAATTAAAATTATCTCTGCCATTCAACAGAAAGTGATAAGCAGCTCATGTTGCTCTCTACTTTTATGGACATGCCATCCATTAATGTATCAACACTTTTTTTGCTATTACAATTTCTAGTCATATTTTATCAATTTGATAAAAAGGCTTTAAACCATTTAGAATTAAATGTAAACAATTAAAAAGAAAGAGAAAATTTGCACTTTTACAGCCTTTTTTATGTCACTTTTAGATTGTTCCAAATTGCGGTTGTACTTTTTTTGAAGTGTGATGACGGTGGTAATAAAGAAAACAATCTGTGAGCTAGTTACCACCGTCAGCAATCTGATGAAGATCCGGTAATCTGTTTACTCCCCAAATGTTGATTTGAGGAATATATATTAGCCAAGTGACTGGAGAAGGTTTCCCCTGCCTTCTTTGAAATAATGTCATTGGAACATTAACATCTAGCTGATATACTTAATAGAGACACAAGGAATTTCAGATGCTGGAATCTTGAGAAAAACAGAAAGTGCTGGAGGAACTTAGTGGGTCAGGCGGCATCTGTGGAGGCAATCAACATGCAACGTTTCAGGTCGAGACTGGTCTGAAGAAGGGCGACTGGTCTGAAACATTGGCTGTCCATTTCATCCACAGGCAGAAGGAGGGAATGGACAGGTGATTCATTTGCCTGTCCCACTGAGATGCTCCAGCACTGCAACTTCATGCGTTGTCCGAAAGACAGTACCTTCAGTCGTGCTTCAGCTGTGTAGTGGAGCTTCAGGATACTTTGTTATGCTCATCTCAATTGAACAGGATAAACCAAGAAATGACCAGCTTGAAGATGAGATGGCTATGTTCTAATCAACTATCTGTCCTTAATTGAAAGCAGAGACCCTTCTGAAGGGTCTCAACCCAAAACGTCACCCATTCCTTCTCTCCTGAGATGCTGCCTGCCCCTCTGAGTTACTCCAGCATTTTGTGTCTATCTTCAGTTTAAACCAGCATCTGCAGTTCCTTCCTACAAAGAAATAACTTGGAGGATTGGATTGGCTGCACCCCATTTGATCTTAGTTAGCATTGAGGTAAAAAACCGAGGCCGTGTGTAATGTAATTGGCTGACTCCATCCCGATAATTTCTCATTGAGTGATATTACATTAAAACTGTAAAACTGCCTGTAGTATTTTGAACATTACAGAAATGACAGTACATTACTTAAAATGAATTTTAAATATCGTCTCTTTTAGAAAACAGTGAGGAAACTCAACCACACATATGCAGAAAACGCAATAATGAGCAGTAATCCACATAAAATAAAATTGCAGAGAGTTGTGGACGTAGCCCAGACCATCACACAAGCCAGCCTCCCTTCCACTGACTCCATCTACACTTCACACTGCCTCGGCAAGGCCACCAGCATAATCAAGGACCAGTCTCACCCTGCAGGATCCAACCTGGGATGGTCAAGTAACACTGCAGGTGATAGAGCAGTGAAGAAATCAACTCTACATTTGTGAAGATTTATAATAATTTGCAAGACATAAGCCAGATTAGCTGCAGAATATGTGCAACAATATGTTCACGTATTGAACATGTTCCACAGTGCCTTTGCCATAAAGGTGGTGAGAATGTCTCAACTAATTCATCACACAATAACCTGCTGAATCGCTGTTAGCATTGAACACCTTGATAATGAACCGCAGCCTAATATCAACACTATGCCTCCAACATGTACAAAAGCTCACTAGGACTTCTTTACCAGGCCACCTAAAGTACTCGGTCCCTCCCCCACCTAGAAGAGTAAGTCAGCAATCGCATTGTCACTCCAATGCCTACACTGAAGGTGGACTCCAAGTCACACTCCATCCCATGCGCTGGCTCATTCAATACGCTGGAGCTGCCCACCTATAACACTGTGGGAGTTTATTCCCACAAACGCAGTGGTGAGTCATAAAGGTGTGCTCACCAATTTCAAAAGCAATTCAGGAGCATCATTACACGTTGACCTCGCAACAATGCACGCCTCCACAAGTGATTACTCATAAAGCAAAACCCAAATCCCCATCACGATACAGTTGTCTTCTGATGCTGATCAGCTCAAGGTCCTGGTGTGCACAGATCTTGAATACAGGACCCATACTGAATAGTTTAAATAGCCAGTAAGACATGAAACCATACAAACCTTGAGACTCTCAGGCTGGAGAAGGGTCCTGGCCTGAACTGTCACCTGTCCATGTTCTTCAGAGGTGTCGCCGGACTTGTTGAGTTACTCCAGCACTTTGTTCCTTTTTTGTAAACCAGCATCTGCAGTTCCTTGTATCTGCTATAAACTTTGAATTGTCACCTCAGTGCCTGTCTCACTACTTGTGCATAGCACCCACTCAATGGCTAGAGCAAAGATGGTGGACGGTTGCTGGAGCTCATGTTATAGGAACAGAATTAAGCCATTTGGCCTATCAAGTCTACTCCACCATTTAATCATGGCTGATCTATCTTTCCCTCTCAACCACACTCTCCTGCCTTCTCCCCTTAACCACTGACACCCATACTAATCAAGAATCTGTCAATCTCCGCTTTAAAAATATCCATTGGCTTGGCCCAGTTGTGGACTGAGTGGCTGACAACGCTGCCTTGTTACAACTAGCAGCAGTCTTATCCAGAGATCTGAAGAGCACTGTGGGCACAAAGTGAGCTGTCACCCTGAGAGAGGACATCAGAATCTAATTCTGCCGAGCTGCTGCTGCTACTTCCCTGAGGCAGGACATCAGTAATCTACTGAATGGAAAGTTACAGAAGTGTTGTGCCAACCTCAAAATCCCTTCAGAGGCTATTATTTTCCAGAGTGATGTTGGCAGCATTCGTACAATGAGTGATGTCAGTCTGTCCAGCCACAGAATACAGCATTAGCCACAGGCCTTGTTAGCTTGTAGCTGCTCGTCTTTTCTATGCCAGAATACAGATTCCATGCAAAGCCATGTGCACGTTGGAAACTGGGCTCACCATTAGGCGCCAAGGTATTTTACACAGATTTCAGCAGATATATAAACAAAGATATATAAACAAAAAACCAAATTTGGTAACAAGGCACAGGAAGACTTATTGGATCAGATTATCATAAACCAAGTCAAAAATGTTGGTGTTTTAAAGAATGAGAGAGGGATGGAGAGGTGAATGGAAGGAAATCAAGAGTTTAAGTCTTGACAGCTGGAAGCATGTTGAATGATATGGACTAAAATCGCAAAATAAGAGGTGCTTAAAACTAAATATTTTCACAAAAAATAGTATTAAAATGTAGAAAGCTTTGTTAATAATGGGAAATGATGGTATGACAATCAAACACACACCCTGGATTGTTATTTGAAGCAGAACATAAAAACAATGTCATTGGAACATTTACATCTAACTGATATAATAGAAACATAGAAACATAGAAATTAGGTGCAGGAGTAGGCCATTCGGCCCTTCGAGCCTGCACCGCCATTCAATATGATCATGGCTGATCATCCAACTCAGTATCCCGTACCTGCCTTCTCTCCATACCCTCTGATCCCTTTAGCCACAAGGGCCACATCTAACTCCCTCTTAAATATAGCCAATGAACTGGCCTCGACTACCCTCTGTGGCAGAGAGTTCCAGAGATTCACCACTCTCTGTGCGAAAAAGTTCTTCTCATCTCGGTTTTAAAGGATTTCCCCCTTATCCTTAAGCTGTGACCCCTTGTCCTGGACTTCCCCAACATCGGGAGCAATCTTCCTGCATCTAGCCTGTCCAACCTCTTAAGAATTTTGTAAGTTTCTATAAGATCCCCTCTCAATCTCCTAAATTCTAGAGAGTATAAACCAAGTCTATCCAGTCTTTCTTCATAAGACAGTCCTGACATCCCAGGAATCAGTCTGGTGAACCTTCTCTGCACTCCCTCTATGGCAATAATGTCCTTCCTCAGATTTGGAGACCAAAACTGTACGCAACACTCCAGGTGTGGTCTCACCAAGACCCTGTACAACTGCAGTAGAACCTCCCTGCTCCCATACTCAAATAGGATATAATAGAGACACATGGAATTTCAGATACTGGAATCTTGAGAAACGCAGAAAGTCCTGGAGGAACTCAGCGGGTCAGGCAGCATATGCAGAGTGAATGGACAGACAATGTTTTTGTCTGGGACTCTTCTTCGCACTGACAAATGTCCATTCCCTCCATAAAAGACTCACAATGGCTTTGATTTTAGTGAGTTTTGCTGACAGTTCCACATGGAAATCCAAAGTCCACTGACTCAACTCCACTGGCTATTTCCTGTCTGTGCTTCACCACTGGATCCCCATGGTGTCCTACAGTGGAACAGGAGCTGGCTGGGATTTATCTGCTGAGAATCTGCTCTCAAGACCTGTACTAGGTTAGACTGTGCAGAATTGGCCCGCTATTTCATTTGAATGAGGATTGCGCGGCTGCAGGGAATGAGGTGAATATAAGATGTATTTTTTGAAAGAGTTTTAATGATACCTTGTCGATAATGGTATACCATTGGATGCACTACATTTAGAATTTCAAGAGGCATTTGTTCAAATAAAAGCTCATGGTGCAAAAGATTGGCTGGTTGACAAGAAGATTAGGCATGAAGTGGTCTTTCTTTAGTTGGCAAGAAGTAGGAAGTAGGATGCCATGGGCGATGGAGCAAGCATCTCAACTTTTTGCAAAATATTAATGACTTAGATGACGGCACCGCAGACACAGTGACTTAATTTACTGCTGTCACAATAATCAGTAGGAAAGAAAGTTGAGAAGTGGGAATATAGTGATATAGATAGGTTAAGTAAGTGGGTAGAGATCTGGAAAGTGGAGACTAATGTGAGAAAATTGTTTATTTTGGCTTGTGAATAGTAAGAGATTTGAGAATTACTAAGATGCAGAGGGAAATGGATGCCCTTCCGAAAGTAATTAGGAAAGCCAACAGAACATTATTGTTTATTGTCAAGATACATTTTTACAAAAGTAAGGAGGTTATACTTTAGTTTTCTTCTTATCGAGTCCACACACAAGATTAGAAGTTGATCAGCCAGAGCTGAACACACTTCTCGGCGTCTGCATACAATGGTGTCTGTCTTGTTGCTTCTTGTGCGTGGTGGTGGAAAGATTGGTGGAAACAGGGCCGCGACGTGAACGCTCTTTCCTTGACCCCTATACTTTAGTTATATAGTCTATTGTTTGAGACAACATCTGGAGTACAGCATTGGACTCCATTTTTAAGGCTCTGTGCATTTTCCCAATCATGCAGTATTGCAGAAGTAGTCCTTACCAGCGCATCTATGTCTGAGAGCAACTGACTGCAACAGAACTGAAGTCATTGTCAGTTCTCCATCAAATGGAGTCCCTTTTGTCTCCTTTTCATCTCCAACCTTCCTCATTTATTCCTCCCATCCGTCAATCACTCCCCCCCTCCCCTTTCACTTTTCACTTGCCAGGCTTTGTCCCATCCTCACCTCTCTTTTCAAGCTTTCTCCACGCTACTCCATCAGTCTGAAGAAGGATTACAAAATGTCGCCTATCCATTCCCTTTACAGATGCTGACTGCTCCACTAAGTAACTCCAGCACTTTGTGTTTTGCTCAAGATTCCAGCATCTACAGTTCCATCGTCTACCAATCAGCCCCCCTTCATTTGTATATCTATCTCTTGCCAAGCTTTGTCCCGTTTCCATCTATCTTATTCCACCACCCCCCCCATCAATCTGAAGAAGGGTCCCAACCCAAAACTTCACCTGTCCATTCCCTCCACAAAAGCTGCCTGACCCACTGTGTTCCTCCATTTAGTTGTGTTTTGCTCAAAACCTCTCCATAACGTGTGGCAGTTTGAACCATCTAAAGAAAGCAAAAAAGATCTTGTGTAATTGCAACAACTAGAGGAATTTTACTCAGCTACTTGTGTTCAGCTGGAGTACTGAGCTCAAAAATCTTGGCACTGGAATCAAAGCAGGATTGCAGGTTGATTGATATCATGATCTATCTATGCAGTGCATTTCCCTTGTTTGATCCATAGATTCTATAATATCTTCATCATTATGGTGTCTGGCATTACTTCCATCTAAAGTACCACCAGTCATTATTGTTTTATTTGCTATGAAAATAGAGAAGTTATGTCTGAAGAAGGGTCACAACCCAAAATGTTGCCTGTCCAATTCCCTCTACAGATGCTGTCTGGCCTGCTGAGTTCCTCCAACAGTTTGTGTTTTGCTAGAGAGGTTATGTTTCTGTTATATATTATCAGCTGAAGTCATCCTGCAGGTTGCATGAGAATGATTTTTCTCTCAGTGTTGCCAGAATTTTTTAAGCAAGATATTATATGAACGCAAGCAAATAAAATGGTGCAAATTCAGTCTTCAATTCTTAGTCGTACTGTTGTCAAAATTAATGTAATTGTCAGTTCTTTAACCATTATGTATTTAAATGGTTCTGTGCATTTACTTTACCAGTATACTTGACTGATCTATAGATAATTAATAAATATCTTTAACAATAATTCTTAATTATATAAAATAATTAAGGATTATTATTATTATTTTTAAATTAATTCTTAAGTATTTGTGACGTGCTCAGGAAGAAATATGGAAAACATACTGAGCAAAGCATGTTACGTGTCTAATGTAGTCGCAGTCAACATATTAAAAACAAGGAATAGCTTTAAGGTTTCAAAGGTTAGACTTTAGTGGATTAGAATTGTAAAATAATGGAACAAGAAATTAAGGGAGAATATTTGACTGCCTGTCTTTCTCTGCAAAGCAATATTGGATTTCTGCTTGCCGTAGAATGCCAGAAGCATTAAGAATTGGAAGTGTATGGCTGCACTCATACATCACAGATACTCACTGTCAACATTGTCTTATTACCACCTTGGTAGCGCACCTGCTGTTGGGCATTAACTCCATCAATAATAAAGGATTTTCCAAGTGACAACAAGCAATTGCTCTTCAAGCTTACATATGCCGTTGCTTATCCTTGGTGCTTGAATTGTCGGTCTTGAGACTAAATTTAGCCTTTATGGTGTTTGCATCTTATTACAGTTTACAGGAAAATAGAGTCAATGTTATTTCAACAAAGAATAGCTGTAGAACGTTGTGTGACATTTTGAGCTCAAAATTATTACTGTTGTATAGAAAGAGTTGCATCTATGCTGTTCCTTTCATACCCTTAGTATTCCCAAGGAATGTTACAGCCACTGAAGCGTATTTTAAGTGTAATTATATGAATGGAGGAAACGCTACAGCCAACTTATACAGTGCAATCTCCCACAAACAGCAATATGATAACTACCGGATTTTGATTGAGGAATTAATTTGAATAATTATGGTACTTAATACGTTTTAAATCTCTGTAACCTCAAGACTGACGTTCAATAACCATGCAGATAGAGAACCCCTGGTTAGATGGTTCTGCTGTTCGTATTGAAGCAAGGTTAATGCTGTGTTCTATGTATAATGTTTTATATATTTTTATTTCAGTTAAAATGTTTGCATTTCATCTTGCTCTTTCTGTTTTTGTGCAGAAGATAGGTCGTCCTCCAGTATGGCCACACAACCGTACTCACCATCTAGTAAGATGGAATGGATAATTCCATTGGTGGTTGTCTCAGCATTGACATTTGTCTGCTTGATTCTCCTTATGGGAGTGCTAGTTTACTGGAGGTAAGATTTCGAGCTGCTTCCTTTGCATTTGCCAATTAATTAGAATGTCACTGAGCTTAAGCAAAAGCTGAAAGCAAAAACTACAGATGCTGGAAACCTGATGGACAGAAAACACTGGAGATACTCAGCAGGTCAGAAAGCATTGGTGTTGAGAAAAACAGAGTTTTAGTTTCAAGTCGATAACCTATCACCAGACTGGAAATGGAGACACAAGGAACTGCAGATGCTGCTGAGCCTAACACATAGTGCTGAAGGATCTCAGTCACAGGCAGCATCCGTGGAGAGAATGGACTAGAAAAGTGAGAAAGCAAGCATGTTTTAAATTGCACAGACAAGGGAGAGAGTCATACAGCACAGAAACAGCCCCTGGTCTAACTCATCCATACCGATCAAGATCCCCCTTCTAAGCTAGTCTCATTTCCCACATTTGGCCCACATCCCTTGAAGCTTTTCCTGTTCATGTATCTGTCCAAATGTTTTTTCAAATGTTGTTAGTGTACTTCCCTCAACTTCTGTCTCCCTTTGCCTTTTCCCTCCTCCACAACTTGAAATGCGCTTGTCTGCTCAAGTCAAGTCTAGTTCAAGAAGAAGTCAAGTCATATGCACTGCAGCGGAACAATGACATTCTTACTTGTTGCAGCTTTACTGGCACATTAATGCACCAACAGACAAATAAAGATACAATAGACTATAACACAATAAATTATCAGTCATAATAGGGAACCAGACTATGCAGGCTGAAGTAAGTAGTGCAATCGAAAGTTTATTGTCAAATGCACAAGTACGATGATGTACAGGTGTAATCAAACTCTTGTTTGCAGCAGCATCACAGGCACATAGACTCTGACAACACACAAAAACATAAATTATACATAAATTATACAAGACAGTGAGAAGAAAAATACTCTGAAAACAAAACAAAACATTAATGCAAATACTCAGTTAGCAACAAGTCGACACTAATGCATGAGGGGTCCATTGCTGAGGTAGAGCTGTGCAGGTTAGTTGAAGAAACTGATGGTTGTAGGAAAGTAGCTGTTCCAGAACCTGGAGGTGTGGGACTTCAAGCTTCTGAACCTCCTGCCTGATGGTAGCAGCAAGAAGAGGGCACAGCCGGAAGGTGGGTGATCCTTGATGGTAGATGTTGCCTTCTGCTAGTTGTGCCTTTCCAATTGCAATGAGAGGGCAAAGGGCTGAAACCTTAACTCTGAATATTTCTCTGCTGGTAGTGACTGATCTGCTGATTATTTCAAACAATTTATGTTCTTATGAAAATTAAACTGATGGATTTTAACTTTTCATAACTTGTTTCGATGACAATCAAATATAGCAAAATGATTTTTTTTCTTCTTTAATGTCTATAAGTTTGCTGTGTCATTCCTAAATGTTTAAGAATATTTCTGTCATTGGTAATTTAATTCAACGGAAAAAGCACACTAAATTCCTATTATTTTGCAGGTTGCATTAGCCTAGAAAATGGTGCAATGTTTTTAAGGTGTATTTCTCTTGTCTTCTATCTCTTGAACCAAACTTCAGTATCATGTTGTGTAATTCCGAATGGTGAGCCCTTGTCCCATGTAGCCTCTCTCCCCTGTGTGTGTTGCTCATCTCAACGTGCCATAGGGAATGTAGTTGAGAGTGTTGATGCCCTTTCATTTTTTTGTCTGTAGTAAACTGTTAACAGTTTAGCTAAACTGATTGTGGTGTCATTCTAGTTCGTTTCTGGGTGTAAAATAGCCAAATGCTTTTTTTAAATGCATTTTGGACAAATTTCGGGATTTTTGGAGGGACCTAGTTGATGTGCAATGTGAAATGCAGTAACAGTTGTGCACAGAATGAGAGCAAGGGGTAATCCACTTTTTAGGGTATTCATTGCAAACATATTAGAATTAATTTGCTATATATGTTACTTTCTCTGAGGTTCAATTTTAGGGTAAAAACTAGATTTTTAAGTTTTACATCACCGTGCCAATTAATTTGTTCTCTCCTCTTTTCTAAGTGGATTAGTTATCAGAAATCTTGCACTTGAATCAGAAGAGTATGGGTTAAAGTTTCGCTGCATGACTCAAATGCGTAATCCATGCTGACACTTCAGTGCTCAGCTTGAGGAGGTACTCTCTTTCAAACTAGATGTTAAATTGAGGCGCTGCATGCCTCTTTCTCTAATCCCATATTCTGTTTAAAGACTAGCATAACTTTTACGATGAAACCTGAAGGCACCATTCAGCAGATGAGGAAAATCTGAAATTTTGGACAGCAACGATTGACGCACATTGCCTGAGCCCTAGTTAGTGCTACCTTGATCTTTTTCTAATAGGATAGTGGCTTGTAAGGAACTTTTAGGTAGGCACCTGGATGTGCAAGGAATGCAGAGATATGGATTACGTGCAGGAAATGGAGGTTAGTTTAACTTAGCAGCATGTTTGGCACGGGCATCGTAAGCCAAAGGACCTGTTCCTGGGCTGTACTGTTGTGTGTTCTGCATATCCACAGATTCTACTGGCGGAACCACTATTCATCAGGATATAGTGTGACCTTAACAGGTCATAACTATTGACTCAAATGAATTAGGAAGAAATGTAAATTTACGCTCTATCCAAAAGGATCTATTGGCATAGGTGGGTTTTAGAAAATTCACCTGAAGAGATAACTAATTTGGATGGGAGTGATGGTGTGTATAGATGGGAATAATGAGGGAAATCATTTCTCGGCTGAGGGTTTTCAGTTGCTTGGGTGTTATTCCCAAAGGAAAATTCCAAGAATTTAGTTTGCAATAGGATTAATTACTTTTTTATCCTTAATAGTCTATAAGATACCATTTATTTAAAAAAATAAAGGCTTTCAGATGAATTTAGCCACACATAGAAATAGAGTGATACAGTGTGGAAACAGGCCCTTCAGCCCAACTTGCCCTCACCGGCCAACATGTCCCAGCTACACTAGTCCAACCTGCCCACGCCTGGTCCATATCCCTTCAAACTTGTCCTTTCCATGTACCTGTCTAACTGTTTCTTAAATGTTGGGATAGTCCCAGCATCAACTACCTCCTCTGGCAGCTTGTTCCATACACCCACCACCTTTTGTGTGAAAAAGTTACCCCTTAGAATCTTATTAAATCTTTTCCCCTTCACCTTGAACCTATGTCCTCTGGTCCTCGATTCCCCTACTCTGGGAAAGAGATTCTGTTCATCCACCTGATCTATTCCTCGCATGATTGTATACATTAGATCACCCCTCATCCTCCTGCACTCCAAGGAATAGAGACCAAGTCCACTCAACCCCTCCCTGTAGCTCAGACCCTCTAGTCCTGGCAACATCCTTGTAAATCTTCTTTGAACACTTTCAAGCCGGACAATATCTTTCCTGTAACATGGCGCCCAGAACTGAACACAATACTCTAAATGCGGTCTCACCAACGTCTTATACAACTGCAACATGACCTCCCAACTTCCCTACTCAATACTCTGACTGATGAAGGCCAATGTGTCAAAAGCATTTTTGATCACCTTATCCACCTGCGACTCGACCTTCAAGGAACCATGCACCTGCACTCCTAGATCCCTCTGCTCTACAACACTCCCAGAGGCCTACCATTCAATGTGTAGGTCCTGCCCTTGTTAGACGTCCCAAAATGCAACACCTCACACTTCTCTATATTAAATTCCATCAACCATTCCTCAGCCCACCTGGCCAATCGATCCAGATCCTGCTGCAATCTTTCACAACCATCTTCCCTATCTGCAAAACCACCCACTTTTGTATCATCAGCAAACTTGCTAATCTTGCCCTGTATGTTCTCATCCAAATCATTAAAGTAGATGACAAAAGAATTTAAAAATTGACTGCCTACATTTGGAAAACAAATGTGATTTTACATTGAATTTGATTTTCCTTTGAGTTATCTGGTACATCCTAGACAAAATTACAAAAATGAATAAAATGCCAATTAAACAAGATGAAGCCAGGGACAGAAATTATGCAACTTCTAATACATTTTATGTAACAGTGTCTAATGCTAATAAAAAAACCAATTGTCATTGCATTAATTGGATAGTTTATATCAATCAAGAGAATCGTAAATCACGATGGATACAACAATAAGTTACGTGTATCACAGTATCTCTGTGTCGGGCAGTTTACAGTTATAAAAGTTATATTCAATGTTCACATTATATTGTTGAAGAACCTGCAGTCTTTGTATAGCCAGTGGGTTTTCTGCAGATGTACAGTGAAAGTTAATGTACAACTTTTCCATTGAGGCAGCTAATCAGATGTATCATTCAAAAGTTCTATCTTCCTTTCGGGCTCCTAAGCTTCACCACTGTCATTTCTTTTGGCAATCTGATGTTTCATAGTTGCCTACTTTTCTTTATCATCAAGTTGTCTTCCTCACCTTAATTTTCTTACTTGCTATATTTTTAATTGTTCATTCATGGACGTGCAAGTTAATTGGCTTTGGTAAGTTGTAAAATTGTCCCTAGTGTGTGTAGGTTGGTGTACGGGGTGATCACTGGTCAGTGCGGACTCGGTTGGCGTAAGAATTGTTTCAACAAGGTAGTCCCGATAACTAACAAGCAGCTGAACTAATATTCAATTCAGTAAATTTTCTGACTGCTTCAGTTGTGTGTAATTTTCAACAAAAGTGTCAACCTGCAAAAAATGAGTAATTCAAGTCCATTCCACCCCGTAGGTTGTTGGCAACATCAGCAATCCCACTGAACCTCGATGAAATTTCTCATGCATTGCAAAGCAAGTGTTAATCACTTTTACCAAGCATAGTTTCATTTATTTTAATATTGGCTGCAGTTTAGCCCACTGAAATGAAGGAATAAAATACTGTATGTTGGCAGTATGTACAGTGTGCTGCCTAATTATACTTTTAAATATATGTGGTTGTGAAAATTTCATTACGAATGGGACAACAAGAGGTTAAAATAAAATAAAACAAAAGATTACAAATGAAATGTAACCTGAGCAGAATATGTAGTTAGTTTTTGCATTGTGTTTGAGTGGGAATGGCTCTACTCTGGATGAAATTAATAATAGTACATTAAATAATAATAAATATATAAAATTATAAAAGGACTGGACAAGCTAGATGCAGGAAAAATGTTCCCATTGTTGGGCGAGTCCAGAACCAGGGGCCACAGTCTTAGAATAAAGGGGGAGGCCGTTTAAGACTGAGGTGAGAAAAAACTTTTTCACCCAGAGTTGTGAATTTGTGGAATTCCCTGCCACAGAGGGCAGTGGAGGCCAAATCGCTGGATGGATTTAAGAGAGAGTTGGATAGAGCTCCAGGGGCTAGTGGAATCAAGGGATATGGGGAGAAGGCAGGCGCGGGTTATTGATTGGGGACGACCAGCCATGATCACAATGAATGGCGGTGCTGGCTCGAAGGGCCGAATGGCCTCCTCCTGCGCCTATTTTCTATGTTTCTATGTTTCTACATTCATCAAAATAAATAGAAAATGTGAAATTTGACAGGAAGACTGCTTTGCGTCATCTTTTTGATGGCAACCTTCAGTTGTAGTTTAGTTTTTTATTATTGTCACGTGTCCTGGGTACAGTAAAATGCTTTTTGTTACGTGCTACCCTATCAGTGAAAAGATTATACATGACAGCAATCGAGATCATTTGGGTTAGTTTTTTGGACAATTGTTTTTTTTTCAGAAAATTAGTTCAAGATCAATCTCTGTCTATCTGAAATCTTTTGATCATATCAAAAATGGTTTAATACTCTTATTATTTCTCAAATTTTACTTTTTTTTGTTACTTTTCTTTAGGCTTCATAAGTTTTAGTTCATAGTTAAAGGGGCTGTCCCACTGTGGCAACCTAATCTGCGAGTTTAGAAGAGTTTGCCCTCGACTCAAACTCGCAGCAGGGTCGACACCTGGTCCTAGGAGGTCCTATGAGGTCACTGGAACTCTCCTTCATGCTCGAGGGAAGTTCCCGAATACTCGCGGCCTCCGCCAGGTCGCAGAAAATTTTTCAGCGTAAAATTTGGTCGGCATGGTTCTTTTGAACTCGTAGTGCAGTGGAGTGGGGTCGCTATTTAGTTACAGGCTGTCGAGGGCAGCCGTAGGCAATCTCCTTCGCTGACCGGGCATTTTGATTGGCTCATTGGAGTTTTCAGGACCCAGGAAAACGGACCGGTAGGTAAAATGCCCGCTAAACTGCATTATACTTCTTAAAAGTGTCTCCACTCCTTCTCTCCCCCCTGATCCTCCCCTTCTCTCCCCTTTGCTCCCCTTTTCTCTCCTTCTCTCTCCTTCTCTCCCCTTCTCTCCCCCCCCCTCTCCGCGCTCTCTAAAGGACTTCACGTACACTGTGTAGCCATCTTTTACCTTCCTCTTCATCGCGGGTGTGAATTTCAGACAGCGCTCCCCCATTTTCCCTGGCCCCCACCTTTGCGATGTGTTTGTGTGTGTGTGTGTGTGTGTGTGTGTGTGTGTGTGTGTGTGTGTGTGTGTGCGGTTGGTCGATTCAGCTCGTGGTTTCAACGCTGACGGTCGATCCAGCTCGAGGTTTTCCAGGCGAGTGTTTTCCAGGCGAGGTTGCCGCAGTGGGACAGCCCCTTAACTCTTTGCTCATTGAGTACTTTGGGGAAGGACAGCACTCATAGTCAGGATCAAACCCAGTTCTCTGGTGCTGTGCCACCCCAGTGTTTAGTTCTACTTTAGTACTTGAAGCCTGGCACATGGTAGATATGTATGTAATATAGTAGTAATGATTAATTTTTGAAAACAGACGGGGATTTGATAAATTAGTGATGTTGGGTGAAGCAACTCCAGAAGGTGATGACATGTTACTTGGAAGGAGTGACACTGATAATGGAACAGAAAAAGCAGGAAATAAATATAGACTCAGAAGGTAAATTATCAGCTGATAATGATGTGGCAGAATAAGGAGGTAAATATTCTGCTTCTATTACATTTCCCTCACACCACATTCTCAGCAGGCACAGGAAATTAAACATGGGATATTACATTTAACTATCCAGGATGGATTTCCGATAAATCTATGCAAACATATAGAGCTGTGCTGCCAAATGTACTACCATTTCATCTATTCCTTGGGTGACTTTGTTTAAGTGGTTTAAAATGTCTTGTTGTCTTGTGGGTTTTACTTGTAAAACAATCCCGTTTCAATCCGGAGTAGGTGTGAACCTACTTCTGCAGCGATTGTGCCATTGTGAGTTTCCACGGAAAAGGTCTTTGGATAGTTGTGCTGTTATTCCACTATAGAGCTGTCTCCTGCCAGTAGAATTAATGGCTGTCCAGGTAATCTTAACCAGTCCGCAGCCTGATTAGAAATCTTTCTTCATCTCTGAATTTCAATCCAAAAGCTCCATTGAAAACAAAAAAAAATTGTGGAAGGGGTTTCTAATGATTTCATAAGTTCGTAAGTGATAGGAGTAGAATTAAGCCATTCGGCCTATCAAGTCTACTCCGCGATTGAATCACGGCTGATCTATCTTTCCCTCTCATCCCCATTCTCCTGCCTTATCCCCATAATCCCTGACACCCGAATATGAGGATTTGTCTCCTCATTCTTAAGACTGAACACTCCTCAGGACAAATTTCTAAACATATTAAAATGCCAGACGTAATTTTATGGAAAGAATACTAAACAGTATAACCCCCGCGCTACGACAATTTGATAAGTGGAAATTCACTACTATTGAATTCAGAAATCATTACAACAAATTTGAGAATTTAGTTGAGAAAATAACTAAATGAATATAAAATGAGAAGGAAACAACTAGTTTTCTCAATGTTTGTTAAGAGTTTCCATTTCTGGAAAATCATGATTGAGCTGGTTTTCTGAGAAGGTTACCCCTCTGCATGGTGTGAAATTGTGTTGAAATATTGTTCATTGCACATATCATTTGCATGTGCTTTTGTTAAGTCTGTCTTTTCATTTAGATGTAATGAGAGATGTGTTCTGGTACTTCAATTGTTCTATGATGCTTATGGCACGTTTTTCTTATTGTGCTTGAATAGGTGGTGTAATAATGTACAGCTTCGCACAGTGAAAACCATGTTGGTTTGTTACCAAAGCAATGATTCTTCTGCAACTTCTAGCAGCAATTTCCCGAATGGTAATTTGAGCTTTCAGGATTCATTGAAGTTGCCAGTTGTCATGGTGACAGGCCCCCTGCTGCTGAATTTGTCCTGAGGAGTATGTTCAGTCTTTAAGAACAAGGAGACAAATCCTCATTAAAGGGGCACAAAAAAAGCGTTTTACCAACTCGACGACTTGCAAATATTTTACTGATATTTTGAACACTCCATGGTCATGACCAAAAGAAAATTAAGAGAGTCGAAAATTTACAGAGTTGCAGAAAAATGTCCAACTTATGTCATCCAAGAAAAGCTTTTAAAAGCTTCCAACAGCAAGCATGAATTCAATCAATAGCTGTATTTTATGATTCTTCTCTTGTAAGTTAATTACAGTGCATATCACAAAATGGTGCACATGGTACCTGTTGGTATATTTTTAGTCAAGCAAAATGTTTGCCTCATCCAAACAAAATAAACTAATATAATTTCAATGGCAATTAAAAGCTTTTTTCCTGACAAAACTAACTTTACTCTTTTGTATCTCGCTTCCAAACATTGACATTCAAATGGTTTCAGCTGATCCTTTGAAACATTAATCCCTCCCAAATGTGCTACCACTTCTTCTATTCACTGGATGACTTTATTTAAGTGGTTCAAAATGTGTTTAGTTGTATTGTGGGTTTCACTTGTAAAACTATCCCGTTTCAAACCAGAGCAGGCATGAACATACTTGTGTAGCGATTATGCCACTGTAGTAAAAGCCCCTGAAAAGTCTGCTGTTGTTCCACTATAAACCATTAAATACAGCAAACGCGTGCTTTTAATATTAATTTGAAATGCAAAAGTACAAATTTTATCTGCCCATAACAAAGGTCACATAATGGCTGGTAGACACAAAATGCTGGAGTAACTCAGCGGGAGAGGCAGCATCTCTGGAGAGAAGGCATGGGTGATGTTTCAGGTCGAGATCCTTTTTCAGTCCCGACCCGACTTCTCGACCCAAAACGTCACCCATTCCTTCTCTCCAGAGATGTTGCTGTCCCGCTGAGATACTCCAGCATTTTGTGTCTACCTTCAATTTAAACCAGCATCTGCAGTTCTTTCTGTCACATCATGGCTAATTACTTTCCATATTGTGGTCTAACATAATTTGCCATAGTTTAAATTTTTGCAATGAAATCTATTTTCATTGAAGTAAAACCATGTGGTACTTCCACTCGTTATTCAAATGACTCCAAAATTCTCATCCAAATGCAGACAACATTCTGTTTAATCTGACCAACAGAGGGGTTGTATAAGAGCCAACGATGTTGATTTTCATCATTTCTGGCGTGTACTTAAAATTGATTATTGCGCTTAATTCGAAGCATAATTATAACAATTATTGGACATTGGAAATGATTGACCTTCAGAATTTAACATGAAGGTTCTTCATGATAAATGTAGGAACAGGGAACCGCTGATGCGGATTTACAAAGAAAAGACACGGTACTGGAGTAACTCGGCGAGTCAGGCAGTATCCCTGAAGAACATGGATAGGTAATGTTTCAAGTCAGGACCTTTCTTCAGACTGATTGTGGGGGGAGGAGGGATAGAAAGCTAGAAGAGAGGCGGGGCAAAACAAAGCATGGCAGGCAATATGTGAACACAAGTGAGAAAGGGTTTTGATAGGCAGATGACTGGACAAAGGTCAGAGATTAAAAGAAAGGTGCGTTACAAAAGGATTGGAGTTGCGAATTGTGAATCCAGAGGAAGAAATGGAGAGGAGAAATATATGACAGTCTAGGTGGGGCACAGGGAAGGCAAAAGGGAAGAAATGGGAGAGAAGGGGGTGGGGGCTTGTGAGAGGTTACCTAAGCTAGAGAGTTCAATGTTCTTACTGTTGGGTGAGCTTCCCAAGCGGAATATGAGGAGCTGCTCCTCCAGCTTGGGTGTGGCGTCACTCTGGCAATGGAGGAAGCCCAGGACAGAAAGATCAGTATGGGAAGCATAGACACAAAGTGCTGAAGTACCTCAGCAGGACAAGCAGCATCTCTGGAGAGAAGGAATGGATGATGTTTCCGGTCTAGACCCTTCTTCAGACCTTGTCTTCAGGTCTGATGAAGGGTCTCAACCTGAAACGTCACCCATTCCTTCTCTCCAGAGATGCTGCCTGTCCCACTGAGTTACTCCAGCTTTTTGCGTCTATCCGGTTTAAACCAGCATCTGCAGTTCCTTCCCACACATAATGTTCAGATGTGTTTTGGTATTGCTACTTTAAAACTAAATACTGGCTACCCTGATCTTTTATCATTTTATACCAAGGGTTAATTCACAATGACTGGAAAGGAATGGAGTTTGATTTTACATTTCATGTAAAAATCTATATTCTTGAATCACTGGAGTGGAACTTGAAGTAACTTCTTTCAGTTTCAGAGATGGAAGTGCTGTCACTGTACATAGAACTCTCTTATTTTGGAAAATAGATATATTTCATTATCTTAAATTATTGTAATGTCTCATTGTATCAAATAAAACCACCATAGAAAAGAAATGATCCGATTGAAATATATTTGGTAAAACTTTTCAAATTGTTTGCATACATTAAATTTGCTTCAACCACTGTGAGGCCGTTAGAAAATATGCTGTTGTAGTTCATTGCAAAATAGATCCTTTCCGGGTTCAGAAAACTCCCTTGTCATTCAGATCTATCTAATTGTCATATATATTATTGCGTTCATTCCAGAATAAGACTCCAGTGAGTCTAAAAATGATGTAAGCACCTCTGTCATTTTCTTAAACATATTCAGTATTTGCCTTTTGAAATGGTCCTGAGTTCACCTAAGCTTAGAATGATAGTCATACAACAAGGAAACAGGCTGGTCTGCCCGACTTTCCCTTGCTGACCAAAATGCCCCATCTACGCTCGTCTCACCTCCCCACATTTGGCCCATAGCCCTCTAAACCAGGGGTTGGCAACCTACGGCCCACGGGCCGGATCCGGCCCGTAATCCGTAATCATCCGGCCGGCAGGAGTATTTTTGTTCAATTAGCTTTCGCGATCTGGGAATTGTAGCTAGTCCTGGGGACAAAGCTGATCTGGGAACTGCAGCTAGTCCCGGGGATGCGAGCTGATCTGGGAACTGCAGCAAGTCCCGGGGCACGCAGGTGACCTGGACGCAATAGCCAGTCCCGGGGCAGGCGACCTGGGCGCTACAGCCAGTCCCGGGGCGCGCGAGGGACCAGGGAACTGCAGAAAACAAATTGAAAAACACGTGAACACTAATGCGAAAAACAACACCAAGTGTCACACTATGGCGATAGATGTGGCCCGCCATCCGCTCACAGACATGGGTTCCTGGCCCCTATGCAGAACAAGGTGCCGACTCCTGCTCTAAACCATTCCTATGCTTATACCTGTCCAAATGTCTTTTAAATGTTGTCATAGTACAATGCATTAATGTGTTTGAGTTCCTACAGTTTGCTAAAGATGTTTTAGTGTAAAATAAAACTGAGAAGCACTTATTTCTAATGTACAGCAATGACAAAATTGTTGTGAAAAAAATATCTGAGCATAGCTGTACATATTCTTGCTTCTACCACATAAACTGAAATATTTATGTTATTGACTAATGCTTTACTGCCTTTTCATATCAAAATTATAATCCAATTTTGAAGCATTTTCTTTTGAATGCTTCATTGTCGTATTTCCAATTTCACTTACAGAATGTTCAAGGGATTAAGAGGACAATTGGAATCAAGCCTATGTAGTTGATTTAGATTTATCCTTCTTTACTGGTGATTTTTCATCAGTTCCTTCCCTTGCCCCATATGTGACCATTGCACTGTCTACTTGCTGATGAGACCCAAGGCGATATCGAACCCACTGGGATGAATACCATGGCTCCAAGGGTATTAAACAATGCATTCAGCTTTCGAAAAGCTGGAAGGCGGTTATCCGAGGTCTTATTGCAATGTTAATCAGTTTTTTCTGATTATTTTGTGTTATATATAGCAGCTTTGGAATATCACACAAATCAAATCTTTGTGTGTATGTGGTAATTCAGAAACCTATTTGTGCAATTACAAGGCACTTGAGTATAATGGTCCACCGTTATAGGGAATGTTTGTTTCATGTATGCATTTTAACAATTGAAATAATGGCTTCTTTGACTATGAGACAGGGTTCATGCCTCACTTCTTCATCTCAGCTACACACACATCATCCACAGCCTACCTTCAATCTATGTCATTATAGTTCCTCCAGCGTTTGTTTAATCTCTTGAGGGAACTTTTACTAGATTTATTCTCGTCTAACCAAGAAAGTCAAGCGAATTCCACTCACCAAAACACTCTGTATCCCTACTCTTCAGCTCTTGTTTCTATCCATAAAATAGCTTATGGCTACATTGATGCATCATGGTGATCAGTCGACAAAAGGAATCAAAGGGAGTAGGGTAATTTATTAAAACGAGTAATTACTTTATTATTGTGATTATTACACTTTTCCATAAATTATTAGTGTCAGACTCCATAGACATTATACATGGATAGGTTTAATAGAACATAGAACAGTACAGCACAGGAACAGGCCTTTCAGCCCACAATTTCTGTGCCAAACATGATGCCAAGATAAATGTCTGAAATGTGACTATAGTAATCTGCCTCCACCACCACTCCTGGCAGTTTATTTCCTTTCTGATATTTGTGCTGCTTCCTTTGGGGGAAATGTCCCTGCATTTTAGAGCAATATCAGTCAAATAATTAGCTTTGCTTCTTCCATTCCGAATTGGTTGCTGCTGTATGTAGCTCTTGTAACTTTGTAAAGAAATAATGATCATGTATGTTTACCTATTGCTTGACAATTAGTTTAAAAGAATGCTTCTTACCAGACATATCTCAAATAGACATTGAAAACTATGCATCCCATCTGATCAGCTAAATACACAAAACATGGAGAGCATAATTTTGAGAAATGATTAGGAACTTGACCTGTCAATTGCCCTGTTGCTTTGGTTTTCATATTCTGTTTGATGTTTGATCAATTTTCCTTTACTATATTCTTTCATCCTGAAAATATAAATTATTACTGTCCTAAAAGTGTGTTCATCGTTAGAGGGAGGAACAATGAATGTTCCTTATTAAACAAATTGCCCTTCAAAACATTGGAGGGAAATCAGTCTTTTAGTGGCCACAAATGGAGAAAGTAAATTTAAATTCAATGCATATATAATGCTGTCAAATAAAGTGTTGAAATGTCATTTTTCAGAAGTTAACATCAGTCTGAAGAAGGGTCCTGACCCATAACTTTATCTGTCCATTCCCTCCACATATACTGCCTGACCTGCTAAGGCACACCAAGTTCACTTATGTGCATACAAAATGTATATCATTTCAGTGCGCCATAAGAAATGATACTAAAGAAATTGAATATTCGTGCAACTTATATCAATCCATACATCAATTTTCTGTAATACAAAAACTGCACAAAGATCACTTGATATAGTAACCATACCTCCACAATATTGATAAAAATGGCATAAAAAGCACATAAGACTGATAAGAATGAACAATTACTAAGAATGGAGAGAGGAAACTAGTTCTGCTGTTCACAGGAATGAGCATATGTGTGTATACTAGTCTTTTGAATATAATAAGTTCACTTGTGTATGTATGGGTGTCCATAAATTGGGCATTCATAATAATTTCAATTTCATGCATCCCTTTTTGATCCGAGATTAATGCTTTTATCTCATCATTAATATCATATTATATTAATTTACGAGATGCAAGTGTTTGAAGCAGGGCAGGATGCATCCTATTCCTAATTGCCCTTGAGAAGGCGATTGTAATTCTTTCTTGAGGCAGTTCCGCTGAAGATATGTCCACAATGATTTTGAGGAGGTAGTTCTGGGATTAAATACAGCAGTAAAGATAAAGCATCTCTAAGTTAGGATAGTGAATGACTTGAAAGAAAGCTTGTGTTGAATAATGTTCCCATCTCACTACAAGTGTGGGAGGGACTATTAAAGTTGCTGATGCACAATACAGCCACATTCTGCTAGTGATGGAAGGAATGAATGATTTGGATACTCCTCATATTAGAAATGCGCCTAGTAAAGATCCAATGACTTTGGCCCCGATTTTAACTCAACAGATTTTACGCAGTTTTTAGCAGGCTTATTTAGGATCTACATAAAACAGCACAAGAATAGACCCTTCGACCTGCAATATCCATGCTGAACATGATGTTTAGTTAAACTAATAACCTCTGCCTGCACATGATCCACATCCCGTTATTCCCTGCAAATCCATATTGCCTCTTAAATGCGCTCAGTCTCATTCTTGGCAGAAGCAAATAAAACTGTATTTGTATTAATAATTTTTATATGTGGGAGTAAGTGGGACTTACTGAACCAGGGTTTATCCAGGATCAGCAAAATGCACCCAAGTTAGAATCATTGCAGATTGGAGGGGTAACTGGCAGGCAATGGTTTCTTATAATAAGAAGATAGACACAAAATGCTGGAGTAATTCAGCGGGTCAGGCAGCATCTCTGGAGAGAAGGCATGGGTGACATTACAGGTCAAAAACCTTCTTTATGCTCCTTCTGCTCTTCTCAGGATGGGCATTTGACAGAAGGGAGTCAAAGAAGCCTCAGTGAATTGCCTGCAGTGCATTACTGTTAGTGCCTGTCTGCATCTCGGATGACACAAAATGGTTTGTAGCGCTCGACATTTTTTGAAGACTATTCACTGTTCTAAGAAGGGTTTCGGCCCGAAACGTTACCTATTTCCTTCGCTCCATAGATGCTGCTGCACCCGCTGAGTTTCTCCAGCATTTTTGTGTACATTCACTGTTCTAATGTAGATACAGTGGTGAATTTGCATGCAATAATTTTCAGAGAGGGATTCTGAACATGATTTCAGCAGTGCCCACCCAGACAAGAGCTAAATAACCCGTCACTTCCTGAAGTGTAAGTAGCAGCATGGCTGGGAACTGAGGAGATGAGCCCTCATTGCAGAATATCCAGCCCTTTAATTGCCTGGGCTCATGATAACGATTGGCATTCGCATCTGTTTGGCTGCCGTTTGGCTGCCACAGCTGGACACCGGCCAAGTTTGTTGGTGCAATTGCCAAGGGTCATTCAGGGGCCTGTTTAAAAAGACAATCGAACTCTCAAAACAAAGCTGCACTGTCTTTTGTCTCCTGGTTCACGTTGACTGAACAGAGAAAGAGGAATATCAGCAAGGTTCAGGAAATACTGTAAGCCACTCTGTAGTTTCAGATTGGTAAATTCCGGCTGCTTTGAATGAATCATCAAGTCTTCATGGGTTCCAGTGGTGGAACTCCATGTTTGCTTCTCCAAGATTCATATTGAGGTCAAACTTGGTGAACAGACGCTGAGCCTTTTGAATGCAAAGGGGATCGTGGGGCTGCAGGGAAGAAAAGGGAAAAAGTATTTATTTTTTAATTATTTCTTATTTGATTAATGTTTTAATTGTTTTAAAGTGATTTATTTAATGTTTAATCATTTCTGAAGCACTTCAAGGCTGTTCCCAGGGTAATATTTCTCCATTGTGGTTTAGTGGAGTCAAGGGATATGGGGAGAAGGCAGGAACGGGGTACTAATTAGGGATGATCAACCATGATCACATTGAATGGCGATGCTGGCTCAAAGGGTCGAATGGCCTACTCCTGCACCTATTGTCTATTGTCTATTCTGGGATTATCAGCCCAGCAAGAAAGCCCCCTCCACATCTGGATTATGTCAATTTGGGTGAAGTGTGACCTGGGGTGTTGGAGCCCATCAGTAAAATCCAGTCTACAGCTTTGCAATTATTTTTGAGCCACCTGCCTACTTCTGGAAGGTACTTTTCCTGAACTTGATTGATCAGTTGATATTGGTGGCAGCCAGTGTCAAGGGAATGGGGTTTTTGATATTTAAACGGTCGCATCTGTCCCATTCTACCCAGGTGGGCTGGGAAAATTGGGGTTATGCTTTGAGCTTTCCTTCTAATTATTTTTGAGAGACCTTACACTGAACCCACGCATTAGTTTGAGATCAGTTTTGCAGATGCACTCTGAGTCATTCTCATCTCTTTCCGTGATTCACGTTTAATTAGCTTCAAAGATGCACTTTAAAATGTAATTTTGCTAACAGTTAAGATTAAAAAAAAAATTGTATTGCTGTTCACATTTAATATCATCGCTTTCAAATGACATTGTAAAAGATAATATTGAATAACTCAAGATAAATATAATTAATTTGATGCTAACCCTGCAAAAAATGTAATTTAAATGCTTTCATTAAATGAAAACAAACTTTTTGTTTCATTTTTTCCCAACTCAACTCTAAAAGTCAAAATAAAATCAAATGCTGCTGAGAAAAGTGGAAAATTAAGCTTGTGAATATATATGGGTTTTGAATTATGTGGTTTTTCAGGCAGACTAATCAAATTTGCGAATGCAGTAATTTAGTGCTATGTACACACTTGTCAGGTATTTTAATATATTATGTCTTATGCAACATTAGACAAACAAAAAAAATCAAAAGCTGTAACTGTAGTTGAGTTGTGCTGAGTGCCTTAATTAGCAGCCAGTAATTACAGCTCACCGATTATAAAGTGTGAGATCACCCCATGTAACAGAACAGTGCAGAGGAAAAACATAAGGGGCATTTTTTTGTTGTTTTTAGAGTGATGATAACAGTAAATTTACATGAATCAGGAAACAGCCACATTAGGGCTGCATGCAGGTGCTCCCAAATGGTTTATTAAGGGCTTCATTGTGGTGTAATAATCCTTTTGTTAGAAGCCCCTGATGAACACAGCAGCCCCTCCTTCTGTCACCAGAGCACCGAGAGGCTCATTTGATATTCAGTTCCAGCCCAAGGAAAGTCATTAAATCAGATGAGCAATGACGCTGGAGTTTTAGAGTCCAGCTTCAGTCAACATCACCATGCAAAGGCTGTTCACAGCTCTGTGTGCTTTCGTTGGCCGCGCTTTCTCAATGATGACCAATTTGTGCTCGTTACTTTGCATCAAATACAGGTACAGTATGGAGAGGTTTGTGGTGCCACACATATTTAACCCTCAGAAACTGTTTTGCTTCAATCCTTCTTTGTGGTGTAAAAATTTTCATCATCCTTGGCCCCAGTCCATTCAGGAGCCAATCTATTGCTTTCTCTTTCTCTGCTTGTGAATCGGTGTTTTCTTATTGCTCTAAATATCCTCAAGATGATAGGCAGAGAGCTTATAAATTTTGAAAAGTTTTTTTCTTTAAAAATGGAGGTGTAATTGTATTAACTTTGGAAACTGGTGAATCTTGCCTATGATGCCTAGGAGCTGAAAAGGAATTTAGATGAGCAGGCATTATATTTCTTTGATGATCCTTTTCAAACGGTCTTCAGAATTCTCTGAATGATTGACAATGAAAGGCAAATGTAAATGATTGCTATGTGCCAGGGATTTATTTACAAGCATCCACTATTTCAAAGCTTTAAGATTTTGTCTGTGCAAATAGTTTATTGCATATAGCAATAAAATAACTACATTGTGTATTTCTCCTCAGAAAGTGCTTTCAGACAGCGCACTTCTATGTGGAGGATAGCAATTCACCGCGGGTGGTTCCTAACGAAAGCATTCCCATTATTCCAATTCCAGGTATGTTAATTATTCTTTCTTTGCATCAGTAAAACACTATTTAGAATGATGTTTCATTTAAGTTCATATTTGCACAACATAAAGCAATATATGAAATGCCTCAAAGTTTGGATATGATGCTCTGAAGCTTTTGACTGGGACAGACTTGTAATTATAATTATAATATCAAACAGTGAATAATATTTTAACGAGTTAGATGGAATGTCTTTTAAGGTGCTATTATGTAGAATAATTTGTTTTTTGATTGTATTTGATCTTGGTTAACAAAAGACATGAATCAAATTTAAGAGAGATTTTGAGAGACACAAGACCAAAATATCAGTGAAGAATCTAACTGCTTTGTGAGCCCGTGTTGAAGCTGGATGGGCTGGGAAGGGAGGGAGGTAGCAATTAGATTCTAGAACTTTGTGACAGATTTCTGCCCATTTGCGACCCAAAAAACATGCAAAAAAAGATGTGTATATGTGTGTGTTGAAATGATTGGTTGTAATGTCGGAAAAAAGCTAGCTCATGATATTCTATGCAAGGGCTCTGTATCAAACACTATTATTTTCTACAAAATGAAATGATCTGATCAGTAATGCTGCTTTATTTTTGATCGAACCACAACTGGTGTAACATATGCAAATTCTGTCATCATGAAGTGTTCATTTATCGGCTAGAGTTTCTCCACAGTTCTAACTAACTAGCTGTTACATATCAAGAGGTTAAATGTTCGTGATTTTCTTATCTATCAAATAGTTATCAGCAGGATGATAAGAGCAGTTCACAAAACATTGACTTTATTATGGGCTGTAAGAATACAAGCATACATTTGTCACGTGGTTACACATTAGCATTAAGTTCATAATCAGCCTTTGATTATAATGCCAAGAGAATTAAGGTAAAAGTCCTGTTAATCCTTACATAAAGAATCACATAGTTCCACAGTTGTAAATTGCACACAGTTTCTCAAGACTGCTAAAATCCCATCAAGCAGCCAACTTGAAGGATTTTCTTTTTCTGATTTTATATGCAGTGCCACTGTGATGAGGAGTGAATGCTTGGTGTTTTATTACTGTGCGCAGTAGTTAAACAGTGCTGCCTGGATAAATTATCTTCATTGACGGCCTGTCTTGGTATTTCATTGGTTGCCGTTGATCACTGTCTTCTGTTCATTCGCTTTGAATAGTTGTCCCTGTCTATCTATTGACAAGTGTCCACATCAGGCCCAAGGAGCAGATTGAATACTGATAGACGGTTCACTTTGACAACAAGTCCACTTGCTGCAATTTTCTTTACGCTTTGTTTTAAGCTTCAATGCAGTGACTTTGGTGCACTTCAGATCATGAGACAGCTCCATGATAAAACTTTAACATGATTCAACTTTAACATAAATGTTCCTTGAAATTGCTTATTTCTTAAGCAAATATTTTGATAACAAATATAACTTGCAAACATATTACTAATCACATGAATATATAAATTGATGGAAGACCATTGTGCCTATCCCACATATTCATGGTGCTTTAAGCATGACTCACAACGACACCAACCCTTGCATACTAATCAGGCAGACACAGCTATTAAGAAAATGGCCATGGAACTTTCAGCGTTGCTAAGGCAACTTTTTCCACCTTTTGAGTCATCTGACCACACAGTTCATGAGCATGGGCAAGGACCTTGCTGTAGAAAAGCATTGGACCCAAGAATAGATACTTCCTGCTAAATCAAAGATAGAAGCAGTATCCCAGAATTTGAATGTGTGGTGAATTATGTGCCAATGCTGATAACGTCAATGAGAAGACCGTAGAAAACTGGAGGGCTTGCCACTCTGTTGCTCCCATCACCTGGAGGGGAAGGAGATCAAAAGAAGTTCCACCCAGGAAAATGCTGAAAACATTTTTACTTTACACTTTAGACTTTACTTTAGACTTTACTTTAGACTTTAGAGATGCAGCACGAAAACAGGCCCTTCGGCCCAACGAGTCAATGCCAACTAGCGATCACCCCGTACACTAGCAATGTCCTACACGCTAGGGAAAATGTACAATTTTACCAAAGCAAATTAACCTACAAACCTAAATGTCTTTGGAGTGTGAGAGGAAACCAGAGCACCCGGAGAAAACTCACGCGGTCACAGGGAGAATATACAAACTCCGCTCAGACAGCACCCGTAGTTGGGATCGATCCGGGTCTCTGGTGCTGTAAGTGAGCAATTCTACCGCTTCACCACTATGCACCTCTGCTGGTTATGTAACTAACTCAGGTTGAGCTGGCTGTAAAACCACTACATGTTTTTTTTTTTTTTTTAATTTTTATTTATTAGAAGTACCTTGCATTACAACCACATACATTAATACTCGTCATTTATATCTTCTTACAATTAATGTACTCCCTTTATTATTTTTTTTTACACTAGAAAAAGAAAAGATTGAAAGAAAGAAGAAAGTGAAGGAAAAAGTGCAAGTGTAGAAAAGTGTAGAAAATGTAACAACAAAAAAGGACGAAGACCCTATAAGAGCGAAATTAAAAACAAAAAGAAAAAGAGTTAAGAAATAGGCCCTAAGAAAAGAAAAGAGAAAGAGAAAAAAAGAGAAACAAATGTTTTTTTTTGAGCATCACGTAAATAGGACATACCAACTCTTCAACTATCATCCCCCCTTACCTGACCTCAATTTTTTATTTTTTTGAAGTACTTTTGCACCCTATGTTTGTAATAATTCTATAAATGCAGACCACGTCAGGTGGAAGTGATCTGGTTTACCTGCTAGGAGGAGTCTTATCTCTTCTAGGTGTAATGTTTCAAACATATTTGAAATCCACATATTTATAGTTGGTATTGGAGCCTTCTTCCAAAATTTTAGAATTAGCTTTTTTCCAGTTATTAACCCATAGTCCATTAATTTCTTTTGAAACACATTTAGTTCTGGATCATCTTCCGTTATTCCGAAGATAATCCATTCTGCTTTGGGTATCAGTCTTGTTTTAAATAACTTTGTAAAGATTTCAAAAATGTCATTCCAAAATTTTTGAATTTTTGTACAGAAGACAAATGAGTTGCTTCTTGGGATTGACATTTATCACAAATAGATGATACGTTTGGGAAAATTTTATGAATTTTAGTTTTCGAATAATATAATCTATGTAAAATTTTAAATTGTATTAAAGTGTGTCTTACATTAATCGAGCATTTATGCACGTTTAATAAGTATTCATTCCAACTTTCCTTTGAAATTTTAATAGCTAACTCTTGTTCCCAGTCTCTTCTGATACCCTCCGTAGGTGGTATTTGTACATTTAAAATAATATTATACAAATATGATATTAAGTTTGCTGATTCCGCTTTTATCTGCATTGCCTCGTCCAATACATCTACTGGATTATTATAATGATCTTTGGAGTGTGAGAGGAAACCAGAGCACCCGGAGAAAACTCACGCGGTCACAGGGAGAATATACAAACTCCGCTCAGACAGCACCCGTAGTTGGGATCGATCCGGGTCTCTGGTGCTGTAAGTGAGCAATTCTACCGCTTCACCACTATGCACCTCTGCTGGTTATGTAACTAACTCAGGTTGAGCTGGCTGTAAAACCACTACATGTTTCTGACATACACAGTGCCCTCCATAATGTTTGGGACAAAGACCCATCATTTATTTATTTTCCTCTGTACCCCACAATAGAAAAAAATAACATGTGGTTAAAGTGCACATTGTCAGATTTTATTAAAGGCCATTTTTATACATTTTGGTTTTACCATGTAGAAATTACATCTGTGTTTATACATAGTCCCCCCATTTCAGGGCACCATAATGTTTGGGACACATGGCTTCACAGGCATTTGTAATTGCTCAGGTTACGCTTAATTGCCTCCTTAATGTAGGTATAAGAGAGCTCTCATAACCTAGTCTTTCCTCCAGTCTTTCCATCAGCTTTTGAAACTTTTATTGCTGTTTATCAACACGAGGACCAAAGTTGTGCCAATGAAAGTCAAAGAAGCCATTATGAGACTGAGAAACAAGAATAAAACTGTTAGAGACATCAGCCAAACCTTAGGCAAACCAAAATCAACTGTTTGGAACATTATTAAGAAGAATGAGAACATTGGTGAGCTTACAAATCGCAAAGGGACTGGCAGGCCAAGGAAGACCTCCACAGCTGATGACAGAAGAATTCTCTCTAAAATAAAGAAAAATCCCCAAACACCTGTCCGACAGATCAGAAACACTCTTCAGGAGTCACGTGTGGATTTGTCAATGACCACTGTCCGCAGAAGACTTCATGAACAGAAATACAGAGGCTACACTGCAAACCACTGGTTAGCCACAAAAATAGGATGGCCGGGTTACAGTTTGCCAAGAAGTACTTAAAAGCAACCACAGTTCTGGAAAAAGATCTTGTGGACAGATGAGACGAAGATTAACTTATATCAGAGTGATGGCAAGAGCAAAGTATGGAGGGGAGAAGGAACTGCCCAAGATCCAAAGCATACCACATATGTGAAACACGGTGGTGGGGGTGTTATAGCCTGGCATGTATGGCTGCTGAAGGCACTGGCTCACTTATCTTCATTGATGATACAACTGCTGATGGTAGTAGCATAATGAATTATGAAGTGTATAGACACATCCTATCTGCTCAAGTTCAAATAAATGCCTCAAAACTCATTGGCCGGCTGTTCATTCTACAGCAAGACAATGATCCCAAACATACTGCTAAAGCAACAAAGGAGTTTTTCAAAGCTAAAAAATGGTCAATTCTTGAGTGGCCAAGTCAATCACCCGATCTGAACCCAATTGAGCATGCCTTTTATATGCTGAAGAGAAAGTTGATTTTAGTGATTCAAAGTTCTATGTCAATTAATAAAAGTCACAATTGAAGTGGAAGAGAACGCTGTAAGCTAGATCCAACCTGGAGCAGGTTCTTCAAGCTGAAGCTTGTATTGATTATTACAATACAATACAATACGGTTTTATTCATCACATTGCACATAAAGTGCAAGTGAAATGAATTTCCTCTCGTTCCAGACTGTACTAATACCCTGAAAATCTAGTTGTACTCAAACACCCAGATAGTTTGATTGCTGTTCTGTGAAATAATCTTCCTTGCAAAATATTTGAATGTGTTTTTGTAGCTTGTTAAAGAATTTGAGATGTAAATTATAAATTAACTGCAACTTAAAACAGGAAGTAGAGATAAGAAAAAGCCGGAGTAGGTCTTGGCTCATCTTTTACCTCAGCACCACTAACCCCATATTCCTTGATTTCCTTTGCATCAGTAAAGTTATCAATCTCTATCTTTAATATAACTGAGAAACTGAGCCTCTACAGCCTCTTGGGAAGAGAAGTTCAAAGATTCACAAGACTGCATTAAAAAACTGTTCTCACTCCTGCCTAATTATTCTTTAACATGTGAAATGTTTTGATTCCAATGGTATGTTTTGTTTAGTATTAGATAGACTCCAGGCTAATATTTAACCCACACAAGAGGAAAGGGTTATGATTTATCCCAGGCCTCGACTACTACTCGTAGGATAATCAGGAAACAAGTTTCCATGCCTACTTTTCGGTCTTCTTTAGGGTTCTGAAAAGATAGAGGGGCAGATTTGTGGATGTAAAGCCAGATCCAGCTGTTCGAGTGCTCAGGAAACTACGGTGACATACTGATATATTTATTTAAATCTTCTATCAAATTTACCCAATGCACAATGTAATTGTTTTCACCACTCCTAAATAATGTCAGCGACCTAGCAAGGCAAGACAGCAGTCTCAAACCAGTAAGAGGTGATTCAAGTTTCTTGCTCCAACATGTTTGGTTACCTGGTAACACCAGACACAGCACCATACATCAGATTTGTTTTGCTACCAAAGAACTTCCCCTTTTAGATGCATGATTAATTACTAAGTTAACTAGTTAAGATTAAAATATTATCTACATATTTATTTAACTGGTACAGTATCCTTTTATGCATCACCTTTGACGCCCCTTCCATTGACTCCATTCATACCTCACGCTGCCTTGGCAAGGCCACCAGCATAATCAAGGACAAGTCGCACCCTGGTCACTCCCTAGTCTCCCCTCTCCCATCGGCCAAAAGGTATAGAAGTGTGAACTCGCACACCTCCAGATTCAGGGACAGCTTCTTCCCAGCTGTTATCAGGCAACTGAACCATCTTACCACAACTAGAGAGAAATAATGAACTACTATCTACATCATTGGAGACCCTCCGGCTCTCTTTAAATCGGACTTTACTGGCTTTATCTTGCACTAAACGTTATTCGCGTTATTCCCTTCATCTTGTATCTATACACTGTTAATAGCTCGATTGTAATCAAGTATTGTCTTTCCGCTGACTGGTTAGCACGCAACAAAAAAGTTTCACTGTACCTCGGTACACGTGACAATAAACTCAACTAAGATGCGCACTGTGATTTTACCAGCCGAACTAATGAATAGCATGAAATGTAATTGGGCAGCTGATTATCGACACCAACATGGCAGAGCATTTGAGGAGATCCTGGACACAAGAGGATAATATAGAAGCACTTAACACCCCCCCCCCCGCTCCCCGTTGACCAAGCACTCACCCATACCTCCTCTATCTCCTGCACTTCTGCCCTCACCCCACTTCCCCCCCCAGTCAGAACAGGGCTAGCTTCCCCTAGTTCCTACCTATCACCTCAGTAGCCAACACATTATTTCTCGTCATTTTCATCAGCTTCATCATCCCATCTGCAGTGGCATCTTCCTTTCGCCACACCTGCTCTTCATGGGGACCACCCTCTCTGCATGACTCCTTGGCACATCCCTGTCCATCCATCCCTCACCATTCCCAGTCTCTTTCCCTTTCAACCGTTGGAGTTGTAACACCTGTCTCTCACCTGGCTAAAGGGCCCTTGTGGCTAAAGGGATCAGGGGGTATGGAGAGAAGGCAGGTACGGGATACTGAGTTGGATGATCAGCCATGATCGTATTGAATGGCGGTGCAGGCTCGAAGGGCCGAATGGCCTACTCCTGCACCTATTTTCTATGTATCTATGTATCTATGTACCTCCTACCTCATCTCCATCCAAAGATCTAAACAGCTATTCCAGGTGCACCTCCACCAAACCCGTCTATTACATTTGGTACTCTTGAGGTCGTCTTTGCAGTCTTAGACCCGAGATTTATCAATAGTAGCCTCTCGTGGACTCGACCTTTTGAAAGCATTGACCAGCAACAAAAATGATATTGGGTAGCAAGAGATTGCTGCTGGAAACAGAAAAACATGGTCTCCAGTATGTGGGTGATGGGTTGGGGGATTCATCAGAAAGACACTCTATCAGGGATTATATTTGTTTATCGGGTCAAATTCAGTCAGGGTTTAAAATGGTAACAGTGCAGGAACTCTGAAGTTTATACCTTGTTCTATCGTGACAAGTTCTACCAATATTAGATGATATCTAGGCTCTGTTATTCCAGAGAGCAATTGAAAAGAATTCACTTGGAATTCAGCAACCATTCTGTAAATGGAAAATAGAGTCACATTTACTCTCAAAAATCTTTCCTAAAAGTCAGGAGTGGAGGACTTCTGTTACATTTGATGCTGATGTTTGAACTTAAATTTCCACATCTGAGACATATAAATCCATTGTCAGTGAATTCCATGGACAATTCTAATATTGTAGTGTTAATTGATTCGTATGTGCAATCATAATTGGGGTTTTTTTGCTCTCTGGAAGCCGTGTGATGCAAATGAACCATCAACAGAATTGTGAGCCCCAGGTGCCAGATACAGCTCCAATGATTGGGTTTTAAAGAACCTTAATAGGGATGTGGAGATGAATTTAACAGTATGTGGCTTCAGATATCATTACTTCCACACTAAGGACTGAAAAATATACAGTGGAGGATAAACTCAATGTACTCCCCTATATTCCAATCATTGGTCATGGAGGTGCAACACAGAAACAGGCCCACTGGACCACCAAGTCCACTCTGACCCATCTACTCTAATCCTACATCAATTCCAATTTTATTGCCTCTAAATTCTCATCAGCTTCCCCCAGATTGTACCACTTATCTTCTTATTAGAGGCAACTCCCAGTAAACAACTTACTTAGCAAACCACATGGCAGAAAGTATGAGTTGCCTTGAATTTTTGTGCTAAACTGCAAGAGGTTGCATGAACAACACTAGTAAGCTTGGCAAACCTTTTCAAGCTTTTTAGAGCCCAGCTTGTATGCAAAAGCCATCAAACCTTTAAGGAATGCTCTTCCACCCATTAAGAAATGTGAATTTAAATCAAAAAGTAGATTTCATAGTATAATAAGAAAGCAACATCATGAAATAAACAGGAAATAACAAAATATTTCAACTTTTATCATTGAAATATGTAAAAATCATAAATATTTATCAGTTGTCACATGATTATTATTAATACTGCATAACATTACATCATAATGTTATGTAAAATGATTGACTTCATTAATATCACAATATCATAAATATGGTGATCAGCTAAAAAATAACTACAATTATTCATTAGATAATTAAAAGTCATGCGATGATTGCTGTTTTAATCAGACTGTAACACAATAATGGAATCCCAATATGTTTCAACGGTGCAGAAGGAAAATGCATAGTGCTTCAATCAGAGGTAAGAGAGTGTGATGGTGTAGAGGTAAGATGAGTGAGGGACTGGAGGGGTGTTGGGAGAGGGGGGATTTGTATGAAGGGCAGCACGATGGTGTAGCGGTAGAGTTGCTGCCTTACAGTGATACTCGGGTTTGATCCCGACTACGGGTGTTGTTTGTACGGAGTTTGTAGGTTCTCCCCATGATCGCATGAGTTTTATCCAAGATCTTCAGTTTCCTCCCACACTCCAAAGACGTACTGATTTGTAGGTTAATTGGCTTGGTATAATGTAAAATTGTCCCTAGTGTGTGTAGGATAGTGTTATTCTTCTTCTTCTTCTTGTCGTGTCGCTACACTTTTCCAAGCCACTGCATAATGCAGGCTCTGGCACGTGGGTTGAAGACCTTGAGACCTTCTGGTTTGCAGGGCTCTGGGAGGAGGGGGCAGGTAAGTAGTTTGGGTTGCCTCCCCGCAGTCACGTTGGGTTGGTCCATCATTGTTGTACCCCCACTTCTGCATGAGGGCTTTGCTCCGTCCGACCCATGTTCTGAGGCGATTGAGGCAAAGCCAGACTGACCATGTCTCTTTCACTCCCAATGGAAGGGACTCCTCAGGGTATAGTGTCAGTGTGTGGGGTTTTGATTGTAGGTGTGTCACCCAAGCATCTATCCTACAGGTGTGGGGGTTATCATTCAGGGGTTGAACTGCATGTAGGAAGCTATTTCTGGATTTTAACCTCTTTGGTGCCTGGACGTGTTGGAAGAGTGGGTGACGAGGGGCATCCTCCTGCTTGCTGCCTTCCACTTTTGAGGATACTGCTCTTCTGGTTGGAGGGGGTGCAATACCACACAGCAAGCACAGGTCGTCAACTCGTGTGGGTTTGAGGCAACCAGAATAGTGTTAATGTGCGGGGATCTCTGGTCGGTGCGGACATGGTGGGCCGAAGGGCCTGTTTTCGCGCTGTATCTCTAAAGTAAGCTAAACTAAGTGAACAGAGAGGGAAAGGTTCAGGTTGGTGAGAGTCAGAAACAAAGGAAGTAAAGAATAAACAGGGATAAAAATGAAGGGAGAGAGAAAGAGAAAGAGGAGTGGCTGCCCGAGTTAGTGGATGGTTTCAAGCCAAACCAAACCCTGCCTTTCAATTCAAGAATTTGTGTTCTTTCAGACATACTACAATTCATTTGAGTTGACATTTATGAGTTTGCAATGCATCAGCATCAACAATGTTTGTGGCTGAAAACGCAACAAATCTGTCACTTCCCCTTTAGAGAGAGCAAAACAAAAAGATTGGGGTCTAGGTTTACATGAGACAGTAGGCCTGCCTGAGCACAGTCTTGTCAGAAACTCAAGCACAAATGCAGAGGACAAATATAATTACAGCAATATGACTATTAGCCACATAATACATATTAATTCAAGCAATAGGTGGCTATCCTGCAACAACAGCCTCAGAAAATGTCCAGATTTGTTATTGCTTTTACATGCTCCATAATGTTCCAATGCTTAAGTGTGATCCTCGGAAACATCTTTGCTCTGACGCCTGTGATCACAGGCTTCACCTTTCGAAAGGAAATGAGGAAAAATGTATTTATTCAAAGGGTGGTGTGTCTGTGGAATTCATTGCCACAGACGGCTGTGGAGGCCAAGCCATTGGCTATTTTTAAATTGATAGGTTCTTGATTAGTAAGGTTGTCAAAGATTATGGGGAAAAGGCAGGAGAATGGGTTTGGGAGTGAAAGATAGATCAGCCATGAGTAGGTAGAGTACACTCGATGGACCGAATGGCCTAATTCTGCTCCTATAACCAGCACTTCATAGCTCATGGTTGTCTTCACTGAAGCAGTTACAACAAATTACAACATCTCTATTCTGTTTTCAGTACAGAATGCACTTGCCCATTTAAACAGGTTGACTATAAGTATTGTGCATCTTGCCAATCATAATCTGATGACACTCCAATGTAGATTTATATCAGCCGCTCACTAAATTTGCTTGTTACAGCAGCTGTCTCATACCTGTTTTTTGATGCAAGTTGAATTTATTTTCCGTTGCTTTGTTCAATTAGTATTCAAGCTGTAGGAAGTAAAATTGTTTGCATTAATTTCTATGGAGATTCACCTGCTTATCTGTTGTCCTGGTTTAGAAGATCTGCAGAGATTTTAAAGAACAGCATAGGTTTGACATTTGTTGAACTTGTGTATATTCTGTTATTTTCCATATTTCGAGGAAAAGACTACTTTTATTTCCCCACCACTGACAAGTTTAATCTTGGGCAAAACACAAAGTGCTGGAGGAACTCAGCGAGTCAGGCAGCATGTGTAGATGGAATGGGCTGGCGACGTTTCACGTCGGGACCCTTCTTCAGAGCAAGATTTCAGTAGCTGCATTTCCTTCTGTCTCGTCTATTCTTTGCTTCAGTTCTTTTACAGCATGTTCAAATTCTGCTTGTGGTTCAAGCAACATTAACTCTGCAGCAGCGGCAGTGTTCATTTGGTGTTTGAATGGGTATATTGAATGATTTGCTGTTACTTTCCACACTACATATATGTAAATTTTATCGCTAAGACAAATTATGCGCAAATTGTTTATGTAGGCATATAGAATTTGTGCAAGTTAAATAAGCACAGGCAATTGCTTTCTGCAGGATAATTTGAGATAAATTTTCTCATGCAGCACCGCCTTCATTATCTCGATTACAGAAAGGATGTGGAGGCTTCGGAGGGGGAGTATGAAAGGTTTGCCCAAATGCTGCCTGGATCAGAAGGTGCTAGCTGTAAGGAGAGGTTGGACAAACTTAGATTATTTTCACTGAAATGTCAGAGGTTGAGGGGAGACCTGACAGAAGTATATAAAATTATGAGGCATAGATAGATATGGCAAACAGTCAAAACTTTTTTCCCCAGGGTGGAAATGTCAAAGAGTAGCGAACATAGCTTTAAGGTCAGAGGGAGAAAGTTTAAAGGTGAAGTACTTTTACAGAGAGTAGTGGGTGCCTGGATCACGTTGTCTGGGGTGATGGTGGAAGCAGATACGATGGTGGCATTTAAGTGCAAGTGCTCTTCATCTGCATGAATGGCAAAAAAAATGCCAACATGGAGGTTCAACTGAGAGAGCACCTCAGCTATCAGTTGGGTTGTGACCAATCTGATACAGTCCTTCTGCCCCCGACCCAGGCTTGTTGCTTGTTGATTTTTTTCCCTGCTTGGTCTGACTGACCCAGTCATTGCTGTGAGTTTGGCAACTTGGGTGTGATTTTTACATGTGGTGAGAATGGGCAGTTAGTCTTGTGTGTGTGGGTTTGGGTCAGAACAGCAGACCCAACTTGACCTGACCTGACCCGACCAAACCTATTCTGGCTGGATTTACAACTCAACCAGTCGCATACCTGGCAGGTTTACTCAGGTAGACACAAAAAGCTGGAGTAAATCAGCGGGACAGGCAGTGTCTCTGGAGAGAAGGAATGGGTAAAGTTTTGGGTCGAGACCCTTCTTCAGACTGGTTAGGGATAAGAGAAACGAGAAATTAGACGATGATGTAGAGAGCCCGAGTGAGACCACACCTGGAGTATTGTGTGCAGTTTTGGTCTCCCAATTTGAGGAACGACGTTCTTGCTATTGAGTGAGTGCAGCGTAGGTTCACAAGGTTAATTCTGGGATGGCGGGACTGTCATATGTTGATAGAATGGAGCGGCTATGCTTGTACACTCTGGAATTTAGAAGGATGAGAGGGCATCTTATTGAAACATAAGATTATTAAGGGATTGGACACGTTAGAGGCAAGAAACATGTTCCCAATGTTGGGGGAGTCCAGAACCAGGGGCCACAGTTTAAGAATAAGGGGTAGGCCATATAGAACGGAGATGAGGAAAAACCTTTTCACCCAGAGAGTTGTGAATCTGTGGAATTGTCTACCTCAGAAGGCTGTGGAGGCCATTTCTCTGGATGCTTTCAAGAGAGAGTAAGGTAGAGCTCTCAAAGATAGCAGAGTCAAGGGATATGGGGAGAAGGCAGGAAGAGGGTACTAATTGTGGATGATCAGCCATGATCACATTAAATGGCGGTGCTGGCTCGAAGGGCCGAATGGCCTACTCCTGCGCCTATTATCTATTGTTCCTGCACCTATTGTCTATTGACAATGAATGAAAGATATGTAAAAAAGTAACGATGAGAAACGAAACGCCATGAGTAGGTAGAGTACTAGTGTAGAGAAATCAACACTGGGCTGTAAGCTGCCCAGGTGAAATATGAGATGCTGTTCCTCACTCTGACAATGGAGGAGTCCTATGACAGAAAGGTCTATGTGGGAATGGGAAGGAGAATTAAAGTGTTAAGTTAAACTGGGATGTTTAAGAAAGAACTGCAGATGCTAGAAAAATCTAAGGTAGACAAAAAAGCTGGAGAAACTCAACGGGTGAGGCAGCATCTATGGAGCGAAGGAATAGGCGATGTTTCGGGTCGAGACCCTTCTTCAGACAAATTAAACCGGGAGATCAGGTTAGGTTCAGACGGACTGAGCAAAGGTGTCCAGCGAAACGATCGCCCAGTCCACATTTGGTCTCGTCGATGTATAAGAGTCCACATCTTGAACAACGAATACAGTAGATGAGGTTGGAGGCGGTGCAAGTGAACCTTTGCCTAAGCTGAAAGGACTATCGGGGTCCCTGGACAGAGTCGAGGGAAGAGGTATAGGGACAAGTTGCATCTCCTGCGATTGCAGGGGAAGGTACCTGGGGAGGGGGTGGTTAGGGTGGGAAGGGACGAGTTAACCAGGGAGTTGCAGAGGGAACAGTTTCTGTGGAAGGCGGAGAGGGGTGGAGATGGGAACATTTGGCTAGTGGTAGGATCCTGTTGGACGTGGCGGAAATTTTGGATGATTATGTGTTGATGGGGTGAAAGGTAAGCACTAGGGGGACTCTGTTGCGACTAGGGGGAGGGGGAGCTGCGGGGTAAGAAGCAGGGTGGAAAGAAGTGTAATCGAGATAGTTGTGGGAGTCAGTGTGTTTGTAGTAGAAGTCAGTCGATAGTCTATTACTTGTGATGGAGACTGAGATTAAGAAAGGGGAGGGGGGTGTCGGGGATGGCCCAAATAAATTTGAGTGCCGGATGGAAATTGGTGGTGAAGGTGATGAAGTCCATGAGTTATGCATGGGTGCAGGAGGTAGCACCGATGCAGTCGTCAATGTGACGGAGATAGAGTTCGGGGATAGGGCCAGTGTATGCCTGGAACAGGGATTGTTCAACGTACCCTACAAAGAGCTGGGGCCCATGCGGGTGGCCATAGCTACGCCTTGGACGGAGGAAGTGGGAGAAGTCGAAGGAGAAGTTATTAAGGGTGAGAACCATCTCCGCTGGGCGGAGTAGAGGGAAAGTGGATGGTTCTGCAGTCGAGGAAGAAATGGAGGGCTTTCAGGCCTTCTTGGTGGGGGATGGAGGTGTAGAGTGCCTGAACGTTCATAGTAAAGATGAGGGAGAGGGGGCTCGGAAAGCAGAAGCCATTAAAGAGACAAAGGGTATGTGAGGTATCTTGGACAGGTCGGAAAAGATTGGACCAGGGGGAATAGGATGGAGTCGAGGTACGTGGAAATCATTTCCGTGGGACAGGAGCAGGCAGAAATAATGGGTCTGCCAGGGCAGAAATGGTGTGTGAGATTAAGTCCTCGTGCTCAGCTGTGGGATCATGGTCCAAGGATAAGTAGGAGGAGGTGTCTGAGAGTTGTCGCCTGGCCTCAGCCCCGGTGGAGGTCAGCGAAATATGACATGCTATTCCTCAAATTTAAACCAGCATCTACCGTTCCTTCCTACAGGTTTAATCAGGTGCTGTTGGCTCAGGTTGGATAGCTCATGCACATGCAACCATAGTTTTATATAATAGTTTTATATAATCTATATTATTATAAAACTCTGATCTTGAATGTGGATGTACGTGTGTGTTTACTTGTGTGGTGTTTTTCTGTGATTCACATCTCCTCGAAAACCTGACGCGCTAACGGTGGAATTTTTACATATTCCGGTAGAGATTTACCTCATCATCTCGAAAATCGCCTCATCTGAAAATTTGATTAATTGTTTCCCGAATTATTTCTTCAAATTCTTCACAAATCTAAGATTTATTTAAAATCTAACGAGCTGGATGACGTCACAATGCCTCTGCTCCTCGCGACCAGCTGCGCAGAGTTTTCAAAGCGCAGCCTGCTGGGCACTGTTTTTGCACGAGCTGCGAGTTACGTTAACACCCCCCCCCCCCCCCTCCAACTCGCAGTTATTTTGTCGCTGGATTGAAGCCGCTGAACAAGAGTTTCCCGAGAGTTGCCGAGTGGTTTCCACGCTTGCGCATCGGCTCGGCTCTCCCGAGAACAACCGAGAGCTGCCAAGGAACCCGACTCGCAGTCGACTCGCACTCGGCCGGCCGCCCGCAGTGCCCTGCCCGGGTGCACAGCGGCCCTCCCCCTCCCCCCCCCCCCCCCAGGGCTCTGGATTGAAGCCGCTGAACACGCAGTAATTTGTTTGGGCTTCAGAGGGCTTCAGAGGTCCCGAGAGCTGCCTGGGCCCGCTGCCTACTCGCAGTCGGCCCCGTCCGCTCCGCCCGCTCGCCGAGTTCAAGTCCGCCCTCTCTGTCTCTCACCCGCCCTCCCCCCTCCTCTCTCCCCTCCCCCTCCTCCCACCCCCCCTCTCTCCCCATCTCCCTCCCTCCCCCTCCCTTTCCCCCCTCTCTCCCTCTCTCTCCCCCTCCCCCCTCTCTCTCCCCCTTCCCCCCCACCCCCTCTCTCTCCTTTCCCCCCTCCCCCTCCCCCTCTCCTCCCCCCTCCCCTCTCCACCCTCCTCCCCCTCTCTCCTTCCCCTCTCCCCCCTTCATCTCCTCTCTCCTCCCCTCCACCCTCCCCCACCTCTCCTCTCCCCCTCTCCTCTCCCCACTCCTTCCCCCCTACCCTCCTCTCCACCTCCCTCCCCCCTCCCTCCACCTCCCCTCTCTCTCCCCCCTCTCTCTCTTTCTCTGCCCCACTCTCTTTGCCCCTCGAGATATGGCGGGGATGGGGGTAAAAGGAGCCTATGAATAATATCAAGGGGTGTGGTTAGTGTGTGTGGGGGGGTGGTTAGTGTGTGTGACGCCGCAGGCCCCCGCAACCGCGCGTTGAGGGGACGGGACCCGAGGGAACGGGACCCAACGGGTCCCCCTTGGTCTAATTTCATATAAAGAGAAGTTATATTCAGAATATGCAGTGTTCCAAAAAATAAGTTTCTCAAATTATAGTTTAATATTGCCCAAACCATTTCAAATTCTTTCATCTGCTTTTATTGTATTAGTAAACTTGCAATATTCAAAGAGCCAAATATTGAGTGTAATAACTGTGGTGAAGAGGTTCACCTGTTGTATAAACACTCAGTTTAATATTTAAACGATACAGCTCAACATTTAGTACAAAAAGGGCAAGGTGTGTGTGTTAACGTGTTGGCTGTGAAGTGAAGACTAGCTCCGTCGTCCACTGCACCCCGCCAGCTGTCCACCCAGGTCGGCGTTGATTGGTCGGCCCAGATCACGCCAGGTCCCCGCGAGTGCTCGAGCACGACGAACGACGGTTCGAGACCAAAGTGGCTCGGCCCGCCACAGTGGTATGAAAAGGGAGAAATGGAATTATACTACAGAACAGGCTGCATCCAAAGAGAACATTAATTTATTTTATAAGAACTCTGATAAACACTATTAAATCTTAACCAGGGGCTCCAATTCAAAAATGTCTCGCTTGTATCTAGAGACTTGGCATTCCAATACTTTCCGATTTTATTTAAGCATTAAAACCAATTAAACTTCGATTTTTGAAACTAACCAGTTTGAAATGTTGAATAATAATCTATTTGTTTGGTATTTTTCTTTTAAATGTATTTCACTGCTCAAAATGTCATTATGATAAATTTGGAATAATAAATTGAACTTGAAGGTAATACTGAAAATTGAGATGTAATGCTTTCAAATCTGTCATTTTTGGTGTTTGCAAACTTGTCTAGTCCCAGTAGATCTAGTTCTTTTTTTTTGTTTTGTCAAATCTCTGTTGGTAGCTTACCCTATTCCTCAAATGCAGAAGTTATTAATGTTTCAAATGTCAGTTAAGTAAATGGCTTTAACCTTTGCAGAATGTCAAATTGAAAATTTTACCTCTAATTCCTTCTTTAAATAACTCATTGTACATTTCCTACAAATATGCATTTGATTTTCCTTTAACATTTTGAGGCTGCCCCTTAACATTTTCTCTGTAACCTTTCCTTTCACTTAATTTATTTTTATGGCTGAAACCCAGGCATTTTTGTTTTTTTGCACAAAGTTATAAGACGTGAAATCTCTGTGTTCTGGTTTCCTTATTTGGGAACCAGCATCCCTCTATAGTCAGTGAAATTACATTGTGCAATATGATTGAAATTACACAGATCTTAATTTTCTTGTTCTAAATTCAGAGCATATTTCTAAATTATTCTAAATATACAACACTACATTTATTTTGCCATTTGGGAGACAAAGCCAATATTGGGTTTATTATTTCATATAAAGCTCAGGTGTGCTTTTTTGGTCTCAATATGTTAAATAATTAATTAAAGTGCTTCACACAAATACTTTAGTTAAAATGCAATCGCAGTGTCATTCTGGTTGGCCATATGAGTCGCATTTGATTAGTCTCGTTCAAAGCTTATTATGTACATTAATTAAGCAGGAAACATGTTTTAAGATTTTCACATCAGTTCAGGGTTTATACTGAAAGTATAAATGGTCCACATTTGTGTGTGCATCTACTGCATTTGTGTTGGCTACCTAATCATACCCACATTCATTCATTCCTTGTAGATGATATGGAAGCCATCCCTGTCAAGCAGTTTATAAAGCACATCAATGAACTGTACAACAATAACCAGCATGGATTTTCTGAAGAATTTGAGGTAAGCAATGCTTGCAATAGGCGCTAACGTTTAGGGATTCCTTTCTGCTTCTGTGGTGATTGTTGGGTAAATTTGGTGGTCATTATATTTTACAATTTGATTGTGTAGTGCCATTGTAATGAACCTGTAAAATGGAAGTGATTGCCCAAACCTAGAGAAATCAATTAGCTTACATCTCAATTTATTCGACGCTTCTATTAATTGAAAACTACTTGCCTCACCTTAATCGTTAATTGTTACTAGCACACACAGTAGCTGGTGGGATTAATAAAACAATTTCTAGTGCTATAAAGTTCCATAGTTTAATATCAAACACTGAAACATATGTGGAAGTTCCAGAAAACAATCCTGGCTCATTCCATATACAAGGACAATGGTTACTGAATACAGAGCAATACTATGAAACTTTAGATTTGTTTTAAGTGGGAAACTCTATTTTGGATCTGCATCAAAAGGCACTTTGGTGTTCCTTGCTGTCAACTGTCTGTGACTGCACAGTTTTTGCATTTCCTGCTTTAGGGCTGGAAAATACTGCACTGGTTTAAGCACACCATATGTCTACATCTTGGAGCACTCTTATGAAGAACTGTTGCTGAAATTTGGATTGGAGTGCTGCTTGTTCTCCTGCATGTCATCCCTTTCAAGATTCAGAGAGCCTCATGATATCCACTTTCTGCATTCTACGATGTGATCTCTTCCAGCTGCTGTGCTTCATTGACTGTTTGTGTATCTTGTAAAACGAAAATCCCATGTTTTATTTCTTTCCTAATCCACCCAGACCTGATGTTAACCTCCCAATCGTTTGCAAGCTTTTCGGTTTGGAAAGCAGGACAATCTAGTCCATGGACTTGCAACAAGAGTAGCTCTTGGTCAAGTTACCAGGAGGCGTACTTCAAGAAAGTGATCCCCCTCCTACACATCAAATTAGTTTCCATCCACTCAAATCAGCTGAGCCAGGCTAAGCTTGGCCATTGACTGCTATTACTTTTTAAATACAGTGATCCTGACACTTTTTATTTTTTCTTTCTGCATTTGCTTGGCCACATGCCTATGTACGAGTAAATGGTACTGATGCTACTGTGAGGAATCTTTGCCTTCTTGTTGTCCATTAATATTACCATAATATTCAAATATTCTTTCTGTTCCTTGAAAAGATACATAGGGTTTATTATTGCATTTAAATAAATGCCTTTATCCTGATTTATTTTCAATAGAGATTGAAATTTAGAAATCAGGAAGTCCCACAAATGAGAACTTTTTCAGACTGCTGGTAATTAGATTTTGTGTTCGGTAATAATATGAAATCGCAGAATCTCGTTTCAGAAAAGGAACTGCTAATGTAAAATACATTTCTTCATGAATCATAAACGCAGTCCTTCAGTCCTCAGAATGTGTTTCTAACTCTTTTATAAACAACCCACACTGTTATATAAGTGAATGTGGCTGAATTAGAGAGCAAAAGATTAAAAGGTGATGGAGCACAACAGTCATTTGGACTAATGAATTCATTTTTCATCACACATCTTGATATGTTTATTAAATGAAATTATTCCACAGTATGTTTAATGGTGTAACACACAGATGTGATTAATAGCAGTGGCCTGCCAGATCATGAATAATAGATTTTGTCTGATTTGAATTAAATCATCTTGATCAAAAACAATTCTCTTGGGACAAATGTTTGTCCTGCATACTGTCAACATAGTTAAAAGACTCTTATCTATGCTTAATCATTTAGCCAATGGTTTTGTCAATGTCAGTAACTTTCTAACTGCACACATCTGCTTTACTTGCCCATAGCCAAATAATGTTAAGATGGTGTATTTACTATATAAAATAATGTACTGTATGTGTGCAGTGCAGTCATATTTATAATGAGATTTGTATTGTAGCCAAGCCAATTAAGACACTAGGATCTAACATATTTTGTATTGACTGTAAATTATTTATTTGTGAGCTTATTTTCCTCCTCTTATCCTCTTTCCCTCTCCCCCTCCCTCCTCCCCATTATGCCCTCCATTCATACCACAAGCCACAAGCCTTTGATGAGCTGGGAAGGTAGCTGGATAATTGTCTCCAACACAAGAGTCCAGCATGGGGATACTCCTATTAAATATTCTCTTCCTCCCTTTGTCAAAGAATTATTCAAAAGTGGGAACCTGCTATGGTAGAGAATAGTGGCTGCAAACCTACCTTCTCTTGCCCAATGACCTAGAGTTAGTCCTCCAGGTCAGTGTGTCACTGGGTTGTTAACTGCAACCCATGCCCATGTTTTTTAAAGCTGGTAACTTCAGACTGCCTGGATTACTTTCAGGAAACATCTTAGCTCAGTTTAAAGATCAGTTGGTGTTCTTCTGAGTTTTTAATCTAACTTTGCAGAAAGCAATTTTATTATCTTTACACTGAGGTATCTGAAATTCTTTTTCTTTTGTTCATTGTGTTAGGGCCTGTAGGGAGCATTGTTGATTCAAACAGAGCATTACATTATTTCTGAAGCTTTATGCATTAATTTTGCCAAGTCTTTTAACATAAATATGGAAAGTGATGTTGTTAACTTTGTTCACTGAAGTTTGGGGTGTCCCCTGGATTCATTACTACAATTCCGATCTCTGGTGAAAGTGTGAATTTCTTTAAAGTGACTGCATAAACTGCAGCACTATTTTGAAGTATATTGATATATGTTTACATACAGTCATGTAAAACCATGTTCTTCAACAGCTGACATTTGTGTTAGAAAAATAAAGGTTAATATACTGTTCTCAATATAATCTGTCTTTTTATATAATTCATTGAGAACAGTCTGTAATTCACTGTGAATGAACTGCAGAGGATGTGGAGAAAGGCAAACTTATCTTCCAACTATGCCAAGAACTAACAGTGCTAAGCATAAATCAGCTACTGATATCATATTGTACCCTGGTGTACCGAGTTTATTTTAAAGTAATTATTTATCACCTGGGAAAATTTTAATTGTTGCAACCCAGGACTACATTTTCCAAAAATGACATATTTGTTGCACTGATCAACTATTGGATTTTCCTTATAGAAAACAAACAGCTGAAATAATATTATCCATTCTTTCCATCTACCACCCCTCTTCCACCTAAAACGCAGACGTTTCATGTGATCTTAAAACATTAATTTTTCTGTATTGTATTTCCCCATAAGGTTGTAAGGTCAACAATTAATCATCTTACTATGAGGCATAATGATGATTATTCCCTAGCTATTACCTTTTCTCCTATTAGATCATTGTGTGCAGAATAAAAAGTATTTTGAAAATTCCTCTTGTACAATAACTAAAGATGTTAAATATCTTCAACCATCACTGAAATGTCCAAACTTTTGGTGATGGAAGGACAGAAGTTGAAGCAATTTGTTAGATAGACAGCGTCTGCCTAATCAAAAATAAGTTCTTCAAGTTACCTGAGCTTCAAAGTTACAGGCTGAGTGTAGTTCTCAAGTGGGATTTGAATGTGTCATTTCTCCCCCATAGTGTAGAATGGTGTTGCATCCAACATTTTGTTAAATTTGCTTCTTACTATGCATGCCGTATTCTATTTGTTTTGGGCAGCCTCGTAACATACAGTTACTAGGCAACTCCGCAGAATAAATTGGCGTGTCAAATATAATGAAATGCTTCTTTCCAAGAAAGATCACTAATCAGTTAGTTATGTTTAATGTGATGCATGACTTTTACAGATGCATAAAACATGAGGGTTAAGTGGATTGCTTGAGCATTAGTGACAAAAATAATAGCAACATATAACCAAGAGTTTAAGAAGGAACTGCAGATGCTGGAAAATCGAAGGTAGACAAAAATGCTGGAGAAACTCAGCGGGTGAGGCAGCATCTATGGAGCGAAGGAAATAGCCAACGTTTCGGGCCAAAACCCTTCTTCAGACTGATGTTAGGGTGGGGCGGCAGGAAGAAGAAAGGAAGAGGAGGAGCTAGTGGGTTAGAGGGAGAGCTAAGAAGGGGAGGAGACAGTAAGGACTACCTGAAATTAGAGAAGTCAATGTTCTGGGGTGTAATCTGCCCAAGCGAAATATGAGGTGCTGCTCCTCCAATCTCCAATTTCCAGTGGTCCTCACTCTGACCATGGAGGAGGCCTAGGACAGAAAGGTCGGATACGGAATGGGAGGGGGAGTTGAAGTGTTGAACCACCGGGAGATCATATTGGTTATTGCGAACCGAGCGGAGGTGTTCAGCAAAGCGATCGCCAAGCCTCCGCTTGGTCTCACCGATGTAGATCGGCTGACATCTAGAGCAGCGGATGCAATAGATGAGGTTGGAGGAGGTGCAGGTGAACCTCTGTCGCACCTGGAAAGACTGCTTGGGTCCTTAAATAGAGTCATGGGGGCAGGTAAAGCGACAAGTGTAGCATTTCTTGCGGTTGCAAGGGAAAGTGCCCGGGGAGGGGTGGTTCGGGTGGGAAGGGAAGAATGGACCAGGGAGTTACGGAGGGAGCGGTCTCTACGGAAAGCGGACAGGGGAGGAGTTGGGAAGATGTGGCAAGTGATGGGGTCACGTTGGAGGTGGCGAAAATGACGGAGGATTATTTGTTGTACGTGACGGCTGGTAGGGTGGAAGGTGAGGACAAGGGGGACTCTGCCCTTGTTACGAGTGGGGGGATGGGGAGTGAGAGCGGAGTTACGGGATATAGAAGAGACCCTGGTGAGAACTCATCTGTAGTCAAAGAGGGGAACCCCTGTTCCCTGAAGAATGAGGACATCTCCGATGCCCTGATGTGGAACACCTCATCCTGGGAGCAGATGCGGCGTAGACGGAGGAATTGGGAGTAGGGGATGGAGTCCTTACAGGAAGCAGGGTGGGAAGAAGAGTAGTCCAGATAGCCAAGAGTATTCGCTTGTATTTGTCTTCATTGTCATTTGAAAAAAGCTACATGTTTTCATACCTCAAGGAATAATATGGGATGCTGAGAGAGGGAGTAATTGATATAGGGATTAGTTTCGAAATCGTCCCATTTGCTTCCTATTCAGCAGAAGTTAACGGAAAATTAATTGACCATATTATAGGATGTTTTATGCTATGGACACTTTGAAGAACAAGACCGTGCTGGCAGTTCAATGCTTGTGTTCCAATGCTGCACCTGTAATGAAAGTACTATGAGAGTAGCACTAAAGTTCATACCCAGCATATTTGTGAGGAAGCCCAGCTAAACTTGAGATGTTAACATTCAAGCATTACATAGAAAAATACTCATAGTAATAATCATGGCTTGTTTTATCTGATATGATTCTACAAGCAATTACCAGATGGAAATTTGCTGTTTTATTTTATCATCCCATGATACACAGGTAAACTCCAACTTTTCTAAAAATTGAGCAAAATACAAAGAGCTGGGTCAGGCAGCATTTGAAGAGGGAATGGGCATGTGACATTTGGGTCGGGACCCCCCCTTCTCTTTGATCAGTCTGAAGAAGAGTCCCAACCCAAAACATCATCTGACCATGTCCTCCATAGATACTGCCTGACCACTGAGTTCTTCCAGCACTTTGTGTTTTGCACAAAATTCCAGCATTTGCAGTTTCTTGTGCCTCCTTTTCTAAAAAATATTTTCTTAATGCCTTCATTCAAGCTTCCAACAATGTGTTATTAAGATTGAATTCATCCATTTGGCTTCCTCAGCTCCTTTCTTCCCTTTTTCACGACCACAAACTAAACTTCCACATACCCAAGGTGTCCCCCTCTCCTAGACATGTGTTTTTCTCCATTCACTTGTCAAGGCCAGCTGTTGACTTCAATGGTAGAGTGTGACACAGTAATTGCACATTTTATGCCACCAAATGGGGACTAAAACTTAACCTCAGATGCACCTCTTGCTCAATTATCGAACTGTTGAAAACTTCAGCGGCACTCTACCCACAGTTTTTTGAGGCTATAAGTTTCAGACTTAATTGGCCTTCATGTGAATTCACTCATTTTATTTCTGAATATCATGACTTTAATTTTAAGAATTATTTCTTCTTGCACCTGAATTCCTCTACCAGATTAACCGTCTCAGCCGCCAGTTCTCTTTATCTTTTTAAACACTCTTTGTATTCAAAGAAATAAGAAAATGTGCGACATGTATTGTATTTTTACATTTAAAGATCTGATATAATTATGTTCAACATTTTGCTGTGTTGTGTCTTGTATATTTCATGAGATTTTTTCCCCCCAAATCGAATGCACTATTTATGAGGTCAGATAAGGCTCATTACAACTGAAACATCAGTCCACACTTTTAAATTCCAGCCACATTGAGTTAAAGGCCAACACTTCAGCAATATTTTTCACTACTTTTAGTACATAAGCCATTGTGTTTTGTAATATGTGAACGTAAACACTTAGATTCATTTACTTCTCACCAGTTTCCAGTCTCTCAACCAAAAAAGACGAACTGATTTCTCAAGTGCAAAATTAATGATCTTGTACACCTCCACAATGAAATCTATCTGCTGCACTACTGCCCACTTAGTGTACTAATCATTGTCTCACAAAATAGAGAACAAACTCTTTATTGTGTTTCTCTCTCTCTCCCTCTCTCTCTCATCCTTTCAACTACGAGCATCCATAATCCAAGATTACCTCAACATTTTGAGCATGCATTTGTAAATAATCTTTTTCTAGGTGAGTATTAATATTATCTATATTCTGACCTAGATTGGCCATTCGAGGTGTTAGGCTGGTAGATGTATATATTGTTTATTCCCTTCCCCATTTTGACAAGAGGGGCTACATTGGGCACCATGCAATCCTCTCACAGAAGCTCCATGTCTAAATTTGTCAGACTGCAGTGGAGCCTTCTGCATGATGGAACATTTTAAGCATTGGGATGCAGTCATAACCCTGTACATGCCTCTTTTTGGGTCCATCGTTTCCCTGAAGAATATTTTGTGCTCCATTGATTTTGTAATAAACATCAAAATTATGTTTTAAAAAATGTTTTGTCTTTTATTTACTACCAGTATCAGGAGAGCTCCATTATTTTGTATGTATGATATTCATGAGCAGTACTATTGTATAAAGACGGAACAATTAAACTCTTGACTTCCTGCAGCTTCACAGGTACATTAACGCAATAACACAACAAATAAATACATAATAATCAAAAATGCAATAAATTGCTGACCTAGGGTTGTGGTTAGGGTTATGCAGTATGGTTCAAGAACCTGATAGTTTCTGGAAAGAAGCTGTTCTTGAACCTCGATGGCCAGGGAATAGTTCTAATTAATTGGGTTATTCTATATAATTCACATCAATAGAACACAATGTATGAAAATAGCTACAAATGATTTACTGATAAAGTAAAACAATAGTCAAATCAAGTTAACAAGTTCATAACTAGGTATTTTAAATGTCGTAGACACAAAAAGCTGGAGTTTCTCAGCGGGACAGGCAGCATCTCTGGAGAGAAGGAATGGGTGACGTTTCGGGTCCAGACCCTTCTTCAGACTGGTTAGGGATAAGGGAAATGAGACTTATAGATGATGATATGGAGAGATAAAGATCAATGATTGAAAGATATGCAAAAAAATCATGAGGATAAAGGGAACAGGCCATTGTTAGCTGTTAGTGAAAACGAGAAGCGAGTGTGACTTGGGTAGGGGAGGGAAGCAGCTTACAGCCCAGTGGTATGAATGTTGATTTCTCTAACTTCAGGTAACCCCAGCATTACCTCTCTATCTCTCCCCCACCAGTCACACTAGCTTCTCGTTTTCAGCCAACAAACAGCTAACAATGGCCTGTTTCCTTTATCATCAATACTTTTTTGCATATCTTTCATTCATTGTTCTTTATCTTTCTACATCATCGTCTATATTTCTCGATTCCTTTATCCCTAACCAGTCTGAAGAAGGGTCTGGACCCGAAATGTCACCCATTCCTTCTCTCCAGAGATGCTGCCGGTCCCGCTACTCCAGCTTTTTGTGTCTAATTTTGGGTTAAACTAACATCTGCAGTTCCTTCCTACACATTTTAAATGTCGGATTTTAATCACTTTTACTGTAACAGTGAAAATTGTGACTTTGTTACAATAGAAGCTAGATAAATGTTCCTTAACTGGATCGATTGATTCAATCAATGAGTAGTTGAGCCGGACAAATTAAGAACATTTCAACTGGAATCGATATTCTCCTGAAACTAATAGTACGAGTACTTCAACTGGTTTCATTCCCTGAGGCTAGGGAAGGATTGTTCAGAACTCTTACACTTCTCAATAATTAACAATAACTTCTGCTGATAATTTCCCTGATGAGGTAAATGTGGAGATGGAGGCCTTTTAGGATCAGGTTTGGGCATTGTGCTCCATGAAAAATTGATCATATGTCATTCTTTATGCAAGCTGATCCATGAAAAATAGTGTTTTAATTAAAGTCTCAGTGAGTTTTGGGGCTCAAATCAACCTTTTCCATTGAAGGAGTCATTTTCAGTAGGCGGAGGAGTTAGGGACAAAATACAAGTCCTCCATAAATAATTTGTTAAATGCACAGTGTGGTAGTGAGTGGTGTGATGTACTGACTATGTTGTTGGACAAACAATTCAGGTAAGTTCAAATCCTTCAGGATTTGAGAATTAATAGTAAGTTACTCCAGTTTACCAAAAATTGGGAAATAAAACGTTGAGATTGATATGTGTGATTCCACTTCCACATCTTTGTGGTTGAGTCTTATGCACCCTCTGAAGTGACCTAACAATGTATTCCATTGAATCAAATTACCGGTGGTTTAAAATACCTTGCATCGCCATCTCTTTAGGACAACAGAGATGAGCAAACTTGTTGACACGTTTCTGGCAAAATCCACATCTTTAGAATAAGTTGAAAGTATACAAACCCAGGAGATGTCAAATTCAGCATCATGCTTGGGATATGTTAGTTTTCAAAGGTGAGGTTCTTCTCCTTTGGAAGGTTAAAGCTGGCTTTAACACACCCATTCCAGAGAGCGAGGAAGCTAGCTATCATTAACTTTCCTGATTGCTAATCAATGAACCATGCTGAAAAGTCCATTGCCTCAAAATTAATCCCTTAAGGTAACACTAAACCTGCTATAAAATAAGAGCCGTACATTATACTCTACCTATGAAATGAAGCGTTGATGCCACTGATTGGAGCTGAATTTCCCCAGTGTGGAAATCAGGTAAGGAGTGGGCTCTGGTGCACACTGCAGCTGAATAGCCTTGCAAAGTTCCGGCTGCTATTTGGTTGCAATTCCAAAGGGCTCCTGGAACTACTCTCCCTGGAGTCACCAGCACCTTCAATAGATGAACAGCAATATGAAGGAAAGAGTGTGCAATAATATGTACAATATGTTCTGAGATTCCTCCTCTCTAAGCCATGCAATTCTGAAAGATCATTCCTATCTGCTGTAAAGATACAGAAGCTTTAACCAATGCACAAAATATCTTAGTAAATAAATGAGGCCTGGCTTAAATTCCATTTCAGTCTCTCATATCTAACTCAACACGTAAGGTATCTGCAGATCTTTATATTGTTGAGTTTTGGTCTTTTTAATAAATTTGTTCTTCCAAAGTAGGGTTTGATATGCTGTTCATCAGGATATGAACTTTTATTGTTGTCTTTGCTAACCTAGTTTTGTTTAAACCTCCACCTTCCTTCCCTTCAGTGGATCCTGGTCTCCTTCTGAAAATAGGTGTTTTGAGTTGAAGCCATCACCCGATCAAATTATGATGCCCTGATCACTGAGTTTAAAAAAAAATTACATTTCTAATCGAGAACACATTTGGTTGTTAGCCACATTTATGTAAATGATTCGTTCGTGTGATTACCATTGTGGGAATATGAGCAGGTTTTGAAATTGCAATGAATTTGACAAAAAAGCACCTCTTCCAATTTGTGATTCTTATAATATTTGAGGAGCTTTAGATTGTACCTATATAATTTCCTCATTAGGATGGGATTAAAGAAGTAATCAGATATAATTTTGTTCATAATTTCATGTGTATAGCCCCCTAAATAATATTTTAAACTGGAACTGATGCATTCAAACACTAATGTAGAAAATATGCAGATTTTCACCGTTAAGGTAGTTAGAACACAGAAAGGAACGTCTGGCAGGGAGATTGCTTGAATAGAACCTGCTGGATTTTCCTACCATTAACTTAATTTGAAAGGAAAATTGGATAGGTTTAGAGTGAGATTGGAGCGAGATTGCTTCTGCCGAACTCGATTCTCTCTGGCTTTTCTCGAGGATGTATATCGCCCAGACATTTATGCTGAAGCTCTACAGTCTACAGAATTCCAGGATCTCGATCTTTAGATTTGTTTTTCCATGTAAATGCTCTTTGAACACTATCTTTGATCTTTTTGACAACCTCTTAGAAAAGTAGTAGATGTTGAATTTCCTATTTTCAACTATTTTAATTATTTACCTCCACTTAAAAAAAACAAATTTCTTGGGTACATCTCTTCCAGTACCACACAAAAAACAATGTACTTAGCAAACTCAGCGGGTGTTTGCAACCGAGCTGGCTGACCCTGGAAGCAAGGAAGTGCTGGATAGCAGTCAGAAACAGACATCCAAGCTATTTTCCTCTTCCAAATCTAAGCAGTTGTGTTTCAACTCCTGATCTAGTTGCGAATACCAGGCAATATAACTGGGAACCCATGCTGTCATTTTTTATTAATTCGGTCATTCAAAAGAGCTTTCACAGGGATTTCATTTCTATATTGAACTTCTATATTAGCTAAGTATGAAATAATTTTCCCTTATTTGAGATAAATTGTCTGCATCCTTAAAATGCATGGATGATACGTTTTTATAACCAGCCTCTTGTATTTGATAATCTGTGTACATAAATAAAGTTGTGATGCATCTAACATTTGCATGTTGTAAATATGTTTTGAAACAGGAAACCAATGAAGTTTTCCTTCTTCCTTTGCAATTTATAGGAGGTGCAACGCTGTACAGCCGATATGAACATCACATCAGAGCATTCCAACCATCCAGATAACAAGCACAAAAACCGATACATCAACATTGTAGCATGTAAGATTGTGCTGCATTCTAAAATATTAATATTTGAGTCATCCTTTTCAAGTATATCATTGAGATTCTCCTATGTAGGATGGAGAAGGAATACAACATGAATAAAAAGCACAAAGATTGGTTAATTGAGGTTCTCTTTCAATTAAAAATGCTTCTGAAAATCATTATTCAGACCTGAAAATCGATTGTGGCTGTTGTAAATTATTTCAGTAAGCAATGATTTCTCTGATTTTCATGTATACTTTAATTTATTTTATATTTGTTAATGAACACTTGAAATGAACTCTGCAGAAAGTAGTTATTCTTGTGGATTAATATTACTATTTCTCCAGATGATCACAGTAGAGTTAAGCTGAGGCCAATACCAGGAAAGGATTCAAAGCACAGTGACTACATTAATGCCAATTATGTTGATGTAAGTCATTCTTTTTTATGCGCTGTATTTGTATCATTTGTCATGGTCACTCGATTCAAAGAAATCCAATTTGAATTGAAGAGCCATGAATTTATACTCTTGGTTCATTTCTCATGCCTAATTAAAGTCCAGGGCAGACTGAGACAACACAAGTCAATATCTTACCTTTGGCCTTGCCCTTGCATTGCCTTTCTTTGTCTCATACAATAACCCAGTGTAAAATTAGGTTATGCAATCTCAATCCAGTTTCCATTGATTGCAAATCCAAACAAAACGCAGCTCACAAATGTTCACGAATCAGGTCATTATTTTTCAAGAAGGTCATTAAGTTTATTGTTGTTGGAAATCATTTATTTTTGTAGGTACTCGTGTAATTTTGAATTTGTATTTGTTTGTGTTTATTGAGTAAAGCACTTTTAACCAAACTCGAGTTGCTTAAAATCAAAGATAAGCTGACAAAATCCTCTATCTTGAGCACAACAGGAAGAATAAAAAGTTATTAAACATGTTAGAAGCTCCTGATGAAACAGAAAAAAAATGTGGATTTAAAATTATACTTGAAATGTGTGTGCATGGACTGTGTCACTTCTGAACTGCAAAATCATAATAGTACACTACTTGGAAAGTGAAATAATAGTTTAGAATTTGTTGCAAAATAATAGTGAGCGTATTGTCACCGAAAAGTCTAGCCTTCAGAGCTTTAAAAATGAAATCACAAATTTTGTATTTCTAAAGTTTATAAATTTTGTGGAACAAAATTCTTAAATTGTGTTATTTCCTCCTCACTAAAGGGTTACAACAAGTCAAAAGCCTACATAGCCTCGCAAGGACCACTTAAACCTACATTTGAAGATTTCTGGAGAATGATCTGGGAGCAGAATACAGGAATAATTGTTATGATTACAAATTTAGTGGAAAAAGGAAGAGTAGGTGACTTTTATAATTCTTTTCATTTCAGAATCTTGCTATAATAATAAATTGTCATTAAGTTTAACAAAACAGATTCTACTGTGAAGTGACAAGATGCTTTATCAGTTCAGTAATGGACCTTAAATTGAGCGTGGAACATTGAATATGACAGCTACAGCTTCGAATCTGCAATTCAGGGATGAAATGTAGCACTTTCTGGATGTAATGAAGCCTCCTCCTTGTATTCCAGCGGAAATGTGATCAGTACTGGCCAAGTGAGAGCAATGAAGAGTACGGCAACATTATTGTCACCTTGAAGAGCACAAAAGTACGGGCGTGTTGTACTGTACGACGCTTCACCATAAGGAACACAAAAGTTAAAAAGGTAAATTTAGAAATATACATCTTTCAATCTTATATCACCACTAAGGAATCTCAGGTGTGGCATAAACACAAATTAATCAATGAGAGTTGTAGATTGGCTATTTCATACTAGCCAATTATAGTGTTTGTTAGTAGTGACTCCGCCTACTATGTACTTCATATTATCAAGAGCCTGCTTACGCTGGTTAGAAATGAATAGCAGCTCGGAGATGTGATGACTGCAGATCCTTGCTGTATGTAGACTTAATGAATATGTGTTGTATCTTAACGTGTGTTGACGTAACTCATTACATGGTGTCAGAGAGTGAATCCTGCCCACTCCGCTCATGTTTACCGGGTTTTATTTTCTTCTGATTATTTTGTGTCTTTTTTTAATCTCAATCATGGCAAACTCGTGTCGCCGTCCAAGTCCTCTGATCTTTGATTCTGACATTGCTGAACGCTGGCATCACTCATTATGCTCACATCGTTCATCGGAATAACCCCCCCTCCCCCCTGAGGTGTGTGCCTCTGTACTGCTTAATTTGGCAGGATCTGATGCAATGAATCGTGCTGACAACTTTACTTTTGCTCCGGCTGTTTTGGAAGATGATGGCCAGGTCAGAGTGCCTGCTGAAACAATCGACGACCCTGCGGTTTTGATCAGAAAGTTCAGAGAGCTGTGTGACCTGCCATCTAACCACAATATTGAAAGGACCAAGTTCTATGCTCGTTTACAGCAGATCGACAAACCAATTGAACAATTTATCAGCGGCTTGAAGCACATGGCTGCACGCTGTCGCTTTCGAGATTTACGAGATGAACTCACCCGGGATAAACTGGTGGGAGGCATGCTTGACAGCAAACTCCGAGGTGAGCTTCTTCAAAGCACTAATTTAACCCTAGAGCAAGCTGAACATGCCTGTCGTATTTCTGAGATAACGTCTCCCCATACTGATTCTGTGCCCTCCAGTCAACATTCGCAGCATAGTGTTAATCTTACAGACCTCTCCCCTCGCAACCCCCGCGCTGGGTCTGCAGTTGGTTGTCAAAATTGCAACTATTTCCATGCCATGGGTCATCAATTCTGTGCTGCTTATGGGAAAACCTGTAATTTCTGCAAGAAATTAAACATTTTGCTCGGTGCTGCCATTCCCATGTGACTCCTGCAGCTTCAAGGACGAGCCTGCACCTGCTTCAACATGAGTGTACTGATAACGTCTTCCAAGAGCCTGACTCGCAATCCCCGCACCACTCTCAGAGAGTACAGATACCAGTTCCGCCATCCACTCTCTCCTCCCTTCGTCTAACAAGCAACTTGACCCTGAGGTAACCATGTTTGTGAATAACAGGCCTTTGATTGCGAAGATAGATACCGGTGCCAAATGCAACGTCACATCATTAAGAGAGTTTAAACAAATCCGTAATGCTGAACATATTGACAAGGCCTCCGCAACGCTTCGGGCTTACGGGGGAGAAATACTGCACCCACTTGGACAAGCTGATTTAAAGTGCACCATCGACAAACAGACCCATACAGTTCCGGAAGTGGCGGCGCTGTCGTACAGCAGCGGCTCGCCTGCAGTCCGTCTGTTTTTACTTTTTTTGTTGTTTTCTTTTGTCCTGTTTTAGTTAAATTTTAGTTTATTGGGTTGTGTATGTGTGGGGTGGGGGGGTGAAACATGACTTTTGTCTCTTCCTTCGGGGGAATGCGACTTTTTCTTGTCGTATCCCCCTTCTCTGCCTCCGTCTGCGCTGAGGCCAAAATGGCGGAGCTGCCGGCCTCCAACTGCGAGCGACCGACCTCGAGGCTCCGGAGGCAGAGCCAGGGCTTACCAGCGCGGGGCTGGCCGGCTTCGGGGCTGCGGTGGCGTTCCGGCGGTGGCGACCGAGGACGCTGGTGGCGACCTGAATCCGGAGGCTCGGCCGCAGCTGGCCCAGTGGACGACATCTTCAGGAGCGCGGGGCTGGCCAACTTCGGGGCTGCGGTGGCGTTCCGGCGGTGGCGACCTGAATCCGGAGGCTCGGCCACGGGCCCAGTGGACGACATCGTCGGGAGCGCGCAGGTCACAGGTTGGTGGCCTGTTTTTCTGGGGCTCCCGCAACTACAGCTGCGTCCGCTGGACTGGAGGGCGGCAGCTTCGACCACCCCGGGCCGCGGAGTTTGAGCCGGCCCGTCGTGGAGCACGGATTCGGCCGCGGGACTGGCTTACCGTCGCCCGGCGGGGCCACAGCATCAGAAGCCTGGATCGCCTCAGCGCAGAGGGAGAACAAAGCGGGAAGAGACAGAGACTTTAAGACTTTTGCCTCCATCACAGTGAGGAGGTGCCTGGTGAACTCACTGTGGTGGATGTTAATTTGTGTTTATTGTGTGTTTTGTCATTTATTATTATATGTATGACTGCAGGCAACGAAATTTCGTTCAGACCGAAAGGTCTGAATGACAAATAAAGGAATCTCTAATCTCTAATCTCATACCGTACCGTTTTATATTGTTAAGGGAGATTCAGAGACTTTACTCGGTATCAATGCATGCCACGATCTAGGCCTGGTCTACTTTGGCCGCGCGACCACAAACTCTGTCTCACTGACAGGCCCACACAACAGCTACTCTCTCAATACAAAGAATTGTTTAACGATGAGCTTGGCAAACTGCCTATCAAATACCACATTGCTGTCGATCCCAAAGTCACTCCTGTGGTCAGAGTGCCACATCGTGTTCCGCATGCCATGCGCGACCGAATACACACTGAACTCAAGCGCATGGTGTCCATGGGTGTTATTGCTGAAGTTACTGACTGGGTTTCCACCATGGTGGTTGCAACAAAGAAAAACAAGGATGAGATCCGTATCTGTATCAAACCCAGAGACCTTAACACTGCCATTAAACGGCCGCATTACCCAATGCGAACCACAGAAGAAGTTGCTGCCCCGATAGGCAACGCAGCAGTATTCTCGGTTCTGGATGCCAAAAGCTCGTTTTGGCAGATTGCACAGGACCCAGACTCGTCCAACCTCACTAGGTTCGGCACCCCCTTTGGCAGATACAAATTTCTAAGAATGCCCTTTGGTATCAACTCCGCCAGCGAAGTTTTCCAGCGCACTATGGAACAATTGTTTGCAGGGTACCCGTGCACTATCATTGTGGATGATATTCTCGTCTACGGACGCGATCTGGCTGAACATGACGCCAATCTAAAAAAAGTACTCGACCGTGCAAAAGACATTCATCTAAAACTCAATCCCCTGAAGTGCAGATTTCGAGTTCCAGAGGTTACTTACGTCGGACATATGTTCACAAGTGACTGTCTCAAACCAGACCCGTCGAAAACTACAGCTATCAACGAAATGCCTGTTCCTACTGACGTCGTGAACTTGCAAAGGTTCCTCGGAATGGTCAACTACTTGGGTAAATTTATTCCCAACCTCAGCGACATATCTGCCCCCCTACGAGAACTGACTCACAAGGACGCGGCGTGGTCCTGGTACCCGCAGCACCAAACAGTTTTTGACACTGTCAAATCGCAGCTGGCTAGCGCACCTACTCTCGCCTACTTTGCTTTGGAATAACCAGTTACGTTCACCTGCGACACATCCCAGTATGGGCTAGGCGCAGCGTGCCTACAGACCACTACCGATGGCAACTTCAAGCAAATTTCGTATGCCTCCCGTACGCTGACTGACACTGAACAACGTTATGCCCAGATCGAAAAGGAACTGCTCGCAGTGGTTTTCGCCTGCACTAAATTTAAAGACTTTATCTTTGGAAAGTCTGTGATATTGAAACTGACCACCAGCCGCTGGTCACCATCCTGAACAAACCCATCCACGCTGCCCCTGCACGACTACAGCGAATGATGATGCAACTACAGCGTTTTGATTTCAACATTGTCTACAAGGGAAACACATGCACATAGCAGACACGCTATCTAGAGCCCCGCGTACAACCTGTGAACAACAACTCTCCGAACAGGACCAATTCTCAGTAATGAAGGTTTCGTTTGTGCCAACTGACTGTCTGAGCAGCCTAGCAGAACACACGGCTGCTGGTGAGACCTTACAATTGCTGTCTGCAGTCATCCGGCGCGGCTGGCCAGATAAGCAACACAACACCCCGCTCCAGATACGCCCATACTTCCTGGTTCGCGATGAGCTAGTATTACAGGACGGAATTATTGTCAAGGGCCACAAGGCAGTGGTCCTAGCAGCCCTCCGGGACAAATACTTTGACGACATCCACAGGGGCCACCCTGGTGTGGAGGCAACCCACCAAAAGGCGCAAAGCATGTTTTACTGGCCTGGAATGACCAAATACATACGAGAAAAAAACAAAGTTTGCGCCGTCTGCAAAGGCCTGACGCCACATCAGCAAAAGCAGCCTCTACTGCCGCACCCAGTACCCTCTCTCCCATGGTCCACGTTAGCCATTGACATCGTCGAATAGCATGGGAAACACTATCTGGTCCTTGTAGACTCTTACTCTGGCTGGTTCGAAATCAACTTACTTTAAACCACTACTTCTGAAGCAGTAATCGAAAAGTTGCAGTGCCACCTCTCCGTGCACAGCTCCCCTGCACGTATCCAGTCCGACAACGACAGACAGTTCACCAGCCAAGCTTTTAAAAACTTTGCACAGCGATGGGACTTTCAACACATTACCAGCAGCCCCGAGTTCCCGCAGTCCAACGGACACACCGAACGCACGGTCCACAGTGCAAAACAACTCATGGAGTGGTCATACCGTGCCAAATCAGGCGTGTACCTGGACTTGCTCAACCTAAGAAACATTGCACGGGATCCCATACTGGGTTCCCCAGCCCAACGACTGATGTCTCGCCAAACCCGTGCTCCTCTGCCTGTGTCCCAACAAGTTTGTTCCATGACTGCGGTTCAGAAGCCACAACAATCCAAAGGTGACACGCAGAAACGCTTCTTTGACAAGTCCAGCAAGCCACTTAAGCCTCTCGCACGTGGACAAGTGGTCCGTCTCCAGACAAACAAGGGCTACGCACATCTGGGACACATCCACGGCCCTGCCAAAGAGCCGCGCTCCTATCTGGTCGAAGCGGACGGAGCCATCTACAGACGCAACCGTCAACATATCCTATCCTGCGACTTCGTATCCTGATGTCTCGCGTTTCGTATACCCTCTCACAGTCGGTCCCGCGCCCCCACTACCGCCTATTGTTCCCACTGCGTTCTCCCCGCGGCGCATGGTGCCTCGGTCGCCTATCTCGTCACCCTCCCTGCCTGTCGGGCCGCCGGTCGTTACCCCATTTCCCTCCCCGGTTTCTTCTCCATCGAAAGGAGGTGGGGCGGACTCGCACTGCACACAGGCCGGAAGGGTTTGCAGGCCACCCGTTAGATATGGCGATTTTGTGTAATTCTGCAAATGTATTATTAATATCCCTCCTATATTGCCTAGCCACCGACACTTCTTTTGTTATTAGAAGGAAAGATGTAGATTGGCTATTTGATACTAGCCAATTATTGTGTTTGTTAGTAGTGACTCCGCCTACTATGTACTTCATATTATCAAGAGAATGCTTACGCTGGTTAGAAATGAATAGCAGCTCGGAGATGTGATGACTGCAGATCCTTGCTGTATGTAGACTTAATAAATATGTGTTGTGTCTTAACGTGTGTTGACTTAACTCATAACAAAAGTTAAAACAGACTTATTTATAAGGTAGAAACAAAGAACAACAGATGCTGATTAATATATAAAAGTTCACAAAGTGTTAGAGCTACTGAACAGGTCAGGCAACATGTCAGGAGAACATGAATAGGTGACAGGAGTCCTGACCCGAAACATTACCGATCCACCTTTTCCAGAGATGCTGCCTGACCTGCTGGGTTACTCCGGCACTTTATGCCCTTTTTTTCTTATTTATAAAGAGCCGTTCAAATCCTCCGATTACGAGAGGGAAATGATGCACAATTAATTTACTGGAAATGTTTTTCGAGAATGTAATGAGAAGAGGAGTGGGGTCAACCAGCGAATGCGATATATTTTGTTTCTTATATTTAAATTATCAGAAGGCTCTCAACAGGTTTCCACATTAGCGTATATTTAATTAGGACTGACAGATTTGAAAGAAAGGAAACAAAAAGTAGGAATAAACTTGTTTTTGCCGAGTGGCAGGCAGTGACTAGAGCGGTAGCTGGCTTCAGTGCTTGGACCACAGCCATCCTCAATGTAGTAGCAATGTTACAAAATTTTGAGATTTTAAAAATAAAGTCTGTAATTTATTGACTTAACACAAAAGCTGTGATCGAGGATAGTCAAAAGCCCATAACTTTCTTAAAAATTAAGAGAACTGAAAGAAATTTTCAGTTATTATAGATTGAAACATTCTGAAACAAATATAATAATAATAATACATTTTATTTATATAGGGCTTTTCAAGTCGCTTTACTTTGAGAGTAAAAAAATAAAAATAGAGCAGTAAGACAGAGATGCAAAGGGGAGGGGGACATGGGACTAAGGGTATGCAGAGGTGAAGAGATGGGTCTTGAGGCAGGACTGGAAGATGGTGAGGGACTCAGAATTTCGGATCAGTTGTGGGAGGGAATTCCAGAGCCTGGGAGCTGCCCTGGAGAAGGCTCTGCCTCCAAAAGTGCAGAGGTTTGATTTCGGAGTGGAGAGGAGACCAGCTGATGTGGATCTGAGGGACCGTGAGGGTTGGTAGGGGGAGAGGATGTCAGTGAGATAAGGGGGGGCCAAGTGGTTGAGGGCTTTGTAGGTGAGGACCAGGATTTTGTAGATGATCCGGTGGGAAATGGGAAGCCAGTGAAGTTCTTTGAGAACGGGGGTGATGTGGTGCCAGGATTTGGTGTGGGTGATGAGTCGGGCGGCTGCATTCTGGACCAGTTGGAGTCGTGTAACAATCTTACTTAGTAAGTAACAATCTTACTTAGATGACATGAAATTAAAGCATATAATTAGTTAGTTACCTAATTGTAGCTAATTACAAAATTCAATTACTAGATCTAAACATCTATCAATTTCTTAAGAATAGATTAACATTTTTAAATAGCCTAAGTGTCCAAATAACATTCACACAAGAATTCACAATATAACATAATTTTAAAATCTTATTGTCATGGATTTACAGGCCAAATGGAAGGAATGTTTAATACCTGTAAATTAATGGCCATTTAAATCATCTTGCGAATGGGGTTTTCTGGAACGCGATCATTTGGAACGTTGATTTGTGGTGAATTTAACCCCGTATCGGCATGAAAAATTCTGCTGTTAGTTCGGGGAAAAGAATTACCGTTTCGCATTAAAAAATGTGAATTAAAGGCTTCTTAAGAAGCACTTTTATACAAAAAAATAAACTGCTTTCGTTTACCTGTCCCGTGTGTGAAATCCGTCCCCGTTGTCGGCGTTGACGGCTTTCGAAGCTGATTTTAAAATGACTCCAGAGCTGAACTTGTCGATCGAATAAAAATAAAAAATACACAAAACGCCCGTAGGAACGATTTTTCAGCAAACGCTTGCACTCCAACGAAATATAATTCAGGACAAGGTAGGAGAAACCCGTGTTTTAACCCCGCCACCCCCTTAAAGGCGCCAAAATCGTGCACACGGCCAGTGGCAGAATTGCAGTGCCGCTGAAGGTAAGGATTGTAACATACCTAAATGTAGATTAGTGATTTAGATGAGGCAATTGTGAGAAATATCTTCAGGTTAGCAGATACCACAAAACTAGGTGTGATTGTAAGCTTGCTAGTTGTTCTCTAAGTAAGTTTGCCTATCTTCACTAATGTTCGCTGATAAACTGTGGTTCCAGGGACAAAAGGGAAACCCCAAGGGACGTCAGAATGAACGCATGGTTATCCAGTATCACTACACTCAGTGGCCCGACATGGGAGTACCAGAGTACGCGCTTCCTGTACTCACCTTTGTGAGAAAATCATCTGCAGCTCAAACACCAGACATGGGGCCAGTGGTGGTACATTGCAGGTACACTAACTTCTATTTTTCCAATGAAATGGAATTGTGCGTTAAACTTCACGGTTTGATTCCATTTGTAACTTCCCAGCAAATGAATCAGCCACATTTGCATTCAACAAAACTAAGACAGTGGGCTGATAAAGGACAAATTACAATTGTGCCACAATACGGTCAGACATTGAACCCCTCCAATGAGAGAGCGTCCAACCTCTTGCCTCCTTAATATTCAATGGCATTGCCATCACTGAGTGAGTCCTCCACCCTCACATTGCCCAGGAACTTAAGTGGATTATATTGTGCAAAGAATCATAACATTGAAAACTTAACTTTTGCCCCTGAAATCTTGTAGAATCATGGAATGGTGAGAGTTCAGAATGAGTCCATTTGCCCCAACATCTCCACACCGGCACTCTGGTCAAATTTCAAACCAGACATCATCTACAAAGCTGTTCTATCCACAAAATGCCATGGTGTTTCTTTTTCTATGAATCTGTGACTTTTTCTTGAAACATACCCAATCAAGAGTGTTGCACATTATGCCCCGAATCTTAGCTGGATGTCCACCGTGTTTCATCAGTCTGTCATCAATAACCTGCAGCTCCAATGACCACCAGTCAATCGAAACAACACACAGGATGCTGCAGTGACTTTAAAATGACTCAAATTAGTTCAAATTCAATCAGTTGATCTTCTCGTGGTGCTTAAGACCTGTGATTGAAACCACGGAGCTGTTTACTTAGCTGCAGAGTAAACAACATTTCATTTAAATTAAGGTAATTTTGTCTTCTTGAGCACTGTTTTAAGTTGAAAACGTGGGAGAAGAAGAAAATTGAAAGGGTCCTGACCCAAAATGTTGCCTGTCCATGTCCTGCAGAGATGCTGTCTGACTGGCAGTTACACCAGCACTCTGTCTTTTTTAGAAAGAAATGAAATGTGGCTTATGCTGGGGTAAAATAACTGGAAGCAGTTTGGCACAATGTGCTGTGCATTTTGGTCACTTATGATGAAACATAGCAATTCTGATGCTCCGATAGCTTTTGTCAATAATTACACTTAAATTTTTAATTAAATACCATACATTGAGCTGGTTGTCAATAAATTTAAAGAACAGCTGTTATCTGCTGGTGTTTCTATAGATTTAAGTCAACAGGCAAAATAATTTAATTAGCACAATTGATGGTTGATCTTAAAGATAGATGATCATTTTTAACAGTTTTTGCTTGTTCATCGATCGTGTGTTAATTCCTTGTTCTCTCCACCCTGCAGTGCTGGTGTAGGTAGAACTGGAACATACATTGTGCTTGACAGCATGCTGAAACAGATAAAAGATAAAAGCACGGTTAATGTTCTAGGTTTCCTCAAACACATCAGGACCCAGAGGAACTACCTTGTCCAAACAGAGGTAAGTAAATATAAAAAAACAGACAAGGGACATTATTTCCTTATTCCTGATTCTCTTTGTGCAGTTCAAGAGAGCAGTTGTTTAAGTTTGGCTCATGATTAGTGCTGTGTAGTTTAGAGATGCAGTGCGGAAACAGGCCCTTCAGCCCACCGAGTCCGCACCAACCAGCGATCCCCGGACACTAACACTATGCTACACACACAAGTAACAATTTACAATTTTACCAATGTCTGGTATTGCCATCATCGATATGTTCTGTGTTGTGAGAACAATTCAAAGTATTATTGTTTCGCAGTTAACATTCCTTCATTCAGAACAGCATTCATTGTATTAAATAAACTTAGCCAGTCTCTTCAAGGTTCATTTGGTGTTTGTGGAGGGAACTTCTGAATATTTAAGATGGGAGATTAAAAAATTACCAGGTCCAACTAGGATTTGCAACCAATTATGAAAATGGGTGTGATAGCAGCTTGAAATTTCTGGTCAGGACCCAGAAGAAGGATCCTCACCCAAAACGTCGACAGTCCATTCCCTCTGCAGATGCTGCCTGACCTGCCAAGTTCCTTCAGCACTTTGTGTTTTGCTCAAGATTCCAGCATCTGCACTTTCTTGAGTCTTCAGCCTCTAACTAAATCTTCATTTTGGGGTCTATGAGCAGCACCAGTAGTAGGCAAGTACACTGAGTAAGCCCAAGGATCTATTTCAATGAGGAAAATGGATCCAAACTAATAGTTATTCGGTAATTATAATTGCCCCCTCTTTCAGGTAGTTACATTATTAGGTTTGTTTTCCACATTCATTATAGTGCATGACTGCTGCAATATTTTGAACAAACAATTCCATGCATGTTTGTTTTTGCTTTCTTTGCCTTTTAAGGAACAATATATTTTTATCCATGAAGCTTTGCGGGAAGCAATACATGGGAAAGAGACAGAGGTACCTTCAACTCAGCTACATGCTTACGTCAACAGTATTTTAATTCCAGGTCCCTCTGGGAAGATGAGGCTTGAGAAACAGTTCAAGGTCAGTTACTAGAACGAGACTCTTGGGTCTAATCTATGCAGTAGAATGCATGTGTGAAAGTCTTAAAGCTTATGGATTTTTACTTTTCAATATCGTTCTAACAGAATCCTCTAAATTAAATTTTATTGATACTCTTAATGGATATGTATTGAAATTGAAACAAATTTAGAAATTAGCTAATGGTATAGCATAATACACCTAAGTGGATTTAAGTAAATTAATATAATTCTGTTAATTCTGGAAATATATAAAGTAATGGAGGATATAAATTAATGCCAAACAGTATATCTTATTATCATTTGAAATAAATTTATAAAATGATTATTCTCTGAAGAATTGTGCTACCCTTAGGATGAAGTAAGGAAGCTTTGAAGATACAAAATGTCAAAATAAATATTTTGTAAAGTTACAAAAGATAAGCTTTTATTAGAATACTTGTAAACATGCTACTTTTATGCATGAATTATATATTTCTTAAATAATGGGCTGAATCCTCTCCTGTGAGGTGCTGGTGTTTGCTCCTGTACATGCAAGCAACTTCATCAATTTACCACATGTATTTCCAAACTAAAATCCTAAACTTTCTGACAGATTCCAGCCAGTGAACCTGCCAATAACAACAGGGAATCAGCTCCCCAAATAGACTACTTGGGGACTATTTGTATGCTGCTCTTTAGCAACAGTATTCTATTCCACACCATGCATGAAGTATCATGCATAATAGGTCTTGCATGTGTCAAAGTACATAAAGGCTGTTCCTCTGCTGGCTCCAACATTTAACTAACTTTTTGTTCATTTGGGATCTGGTCTTTGCCCATCCTTAACTGCCCGTGAACCACTTTCTGGAAGGAACCATGGAATTCCTTCTTGTTCAGCTAATCCCGACCCAAAACATCCCCTATCCATGTTTTCCAGAGATGCTGCCTGACACGCTAAGTTACTCCAGCACTTTGTGTCCTTTTGACATGATAGGGATATGCGTCTCAATGGTGTACAACTGAGAGGGGAATCTAGTGATGTTCCCATGATTAAACCTGGTAATCGGGCATACACCAGATGCTGGAAACACAACATACCTCATCAAAAATACAAATGTTTAAAAATTAGATTTTACATTCATTTATTTGTGAAGCGCAGAAAAATATTGCTATCACAGAGACATTGTTGAATTTGGAAGTATTTCTAGCCCATTAACTACAAACTGTTTTGACATTCATGCAACGTTCTGAATGGTTTATGCATTAAAATTAGATTATATTTTGCACCTTGACAGTAGCTCAGAACTATGTAATACCCTGTGATGCATTGTTTAGATGTTTATTTTCGAAAAAATATTTATACTTGTATATACACAAAATGCTGGAGTAACTCAGCGAGACAGGCAGCATCTCTGGAGAGAAGGAGAGAAGTCGCTGGCGTGACTTGGGTGGGAGAGAGAGGGAATGCAGGGGCTACTTCAAGTTAGAGGAATCAATATTCTTATAACTGGGTTGTAAGAAAAAAAGTAGGAAGTATTGGCCGGGGATCCTAGAGGCTGGCTAGGCCCCTGGTGGGGTCCAGGGGCAGGGCCCCGGTGGAGGTTCGGGGGGCTCCTGCATTTTCAATAAATTGAAAGTAATTCCTAAGCTTTCTGTTGGTAGTTTACATAACAGAAGCTTAGAATTTTTCTAACACATAACCAGTAAAATAACCCCAAAAATAAAAATATTTCATGAAATAACTGACTTCATACAGCTAAAAAAATCTTTACAAAAAATGTTACCTGACTTTCTAAATAAGCTATTTGTACAGGTGCCAAAAGAACACAAAAGTAAAACCTACACATCACCTTAGAAAGGTACCATCACAAGGCATAATTATGCATAATACTGCAAGGCACAGTTAACTGTCAATACACTGATGTCACATCTACAACGCTAAGAAGGTAGAAAACTAAAAACCTCCGCCAATAACAATGAAAACAAAAATTCCCAATATAAACAGAAAATCACCAGAAAGGGGAGGGGGTAGCCGCTGCCCAGGAGGTAGGGCCCCGCATCTCTCTAACCCCCACTATCATAGCCGGTACTATTCCCTTTCCAGTCGCAGCTCCATATGGGAAACACAAAACACTGTTGTGTTCATTTATTTATTTTCCCCACAAGAGAGGAGGGGGGGGGGGGGATTCAACGCAGCCATCATCCCCGTCTCAGCTGTCAGCTCAGTGTCCCAGTCACCCCGAGCCCACGATCCTGTTCGTGGCCCCGCGTCTCACCCGCTCGCACTCCGGTTCCCTCCGACAAACGGGCACCGTCACAGCTCGCATGGCGCCGCCGGGCTGATCTCAGCAGCAGCCAAAGAGCGTTGTTGTGTTCCCTCTGCCCACGGCCTCCCGCGTGTCCCCCCCGCTATTGGCTGACCTTGCTGACTTCCATCATGAGTCACAAGCTTGCCCGCCTCCAGACCGGTACCTGCACTGACTCTCCTTCGCTCACCCTTTTATTTTATGATCTTGCCAACTAAACTGTGTCAAAATCGGACAAAAAAATTTGAAAAATCTGATACATTGTTAGGAAAAGAAAAAAATCGGAATTCCAATTTAAATCGGAAGCATATCATGACTGATATTCACAAAATGCTGGAGTAACTCAGCGGGACAGGCAGCATCTCTGGAGGGAAGGAGAGAAGTCGCTGGTGTGAGAGGGAATGCAGCGGTTATTTCAAGTTAGAGAAATCAATATTCTTATAACTGGGTTGTAAGCTGTCCAAACGAAATATGAGATCCTGTTCTTCCAATTTGCATTTTGCCTCACTCTGACAATGGAGAAAGCCTAGGACAGAAATCTCAGTGTGGGAATAGGAAGGGGAATTAAATGTGTTTGGCAACCGGGAGATCAGGTAGATAGATCCAGGTGGAGTGAGCAAAGGTGTTCAGTGAAACGATCGCCCGGTCTACGTTTGGTCTACGCAGAAGAGTCCACATCTTGAACAACGGATACACAAGATTCAAGAGAGTTTATTGTCATGTGTCCCAGGTAGGACAATGAAATTCTTGCTGAGGTTGGAGGAAGTGCAAGTGAAAGGACTTTCAGGCTAGGCAGAGGTTCACTTGAACCTACTACTGTGTCTGTTGTTCAAGTGATCGTTGGGAGATCAGGTAGGTCTGCCTGAACCTACCTGATCGCCAGGTTGCCAAACACTTTCATTCCCCTTCCCATTCCCACACTGACATTTCTGTTCTAGGCATCCTTCAAACGCAAATTGGAGGAACAGCATCTCATATTTCGCTTGGGCCGCTTACAACCGAGTGGTATTAATATTGATTGATCTAACTTCAAGTAACCCCTGGATTTCCTCTCTCTCCATCCCTCCCCCACCCGTCGAACCTAGCAAACGCGTTCTCACCCAGCAATGGCCTTTTTCCTTTATCATCGTCACTTTTTGCATATCGTTCATTCATTTGTTCTATATCTGTTTACTTCACTATCTATATCTCTCAGAATCAGAATCAGAATCAGATTTTATTCGCCAAGTATGTTTTGCATACGAGGAATTTCATTGGCCAGGTCTGTCATACAATTAAAAGCAACAGATCACTCAAAAACACATTTTAACATGAACATCCACCACAGTGACTCCTACACATTCCTCACTGTGATGGAAGGTGAAATAAAGTTCAAGTCCTTCCCTTAATTCTTCCTCGGTCGTGGGCCTCGAGCCCCCGTTGACGGGACGATCTTGACTCCCATAGCCGGCGCGTTCGGGCCCTCCGCGTTGAGGCGATCAGCACCCGCATTGGGGGATGTCAGCTCCCCCGCGCCGGGCAATCGAACCTCGCGTCGGGGCTGGTCGAACCTTCCGCGACGTTGGAGCTTCGCGACTCGGCCTCTTCCGACTGCAAGCTTGATGGTAAAGTCTGCGGCGGCTGCGGTGGGAGCGATCCCAAGCAAGGGATCAGCTCCGATGTTAAGTCCGCACCCCGCGATAGGGCTCAAAGTCAGTCCGAGGAGGCTTCCAGCTCCATCGATGGAAGGCCGCAGAGCGCCCGGAGAATGTGATCCAAAAGTTAATCACATCTCCGACAAGGTAATAACTTGAAAAAAAGTTTCCCCCGATCCCCTTCCCCCTCCCCCCACATAAAACAAACCAAAGAACATTAAAACAAACTGTTAACACACTAAAAAATAACAAAAAGAATGAAAAGACAAACAGACTGCCGGCAGGGCAGCCATTGCCCTGGCGCCCCTCGTTTCCCTTTTCCCTGATTCTAGTCCGAGGAAGGGGTCTCGACCCGAAATGCCACCCATTCCATCTATTCAAAGATGCTGCCTGTCCCGCTGAGTTACTCCCACATTTGTGTCTATCTTCGGTTTAAACCAGCATCTGCAGTTCCTTCCTATACATTTATGCTTATGTCAAGTATTTAGAAAATTTTAAATTCAGCACATTTTACTATCCTTGGAATCAATAAGGCTAAGTTATTTATTGGTAATTCCTAAGTACTTGAGTTAATAGAATTGCTTCCTAGTATTCTACTCTTTTAAGCAATTGGTGTACATCAAGTCTTTTTAGCCCATAATATTTGATGACCATCACTACTGTACAGTTCAATGTTCTTACATACTGACACTTGTAAGATTTACGGCATCGGATTCTATAACAGCCTCAAACAATCCACAGTTCACTGTTATAACACTACCGAGGCACACTAAAACAAAATAAGTATTATTCACTCTGCACATTTAACTGTGCTAGGCATTTTTCAACTCCCAGTACTTTATTGCTCTACTGTAATTTATCATTTTGTGTTTTATAAATCTCACCTGGGTTATGCTGAGGGGTGAGAATGAAGAAAATTGAATATTTATGACTTTGCATTTTCCATATAATAGCTGCAAACAACATTTGAAATTATCACTCTGTTGCACCCACAAGGTGACAGGCACTCCGTAATATTTCTTCGCAAAGCAATATTGATGAAATTGTTAAAACTCATGGCTCCTTCCTTGGCAAACTTTTTTTTAAGTGCTTGAGTTAGTTTTAGATCTTGGGTGCAAAAAAAGAGATGGGTTAGGTTACTAATTGGATTATATGTCAACCCTCTCAACTCCACCTCAGAAGATTTTCTTTTGCTCAGCATTACTAAGCCTGCTGCTGCATTAGTGTAATATGGAAAAACTGGTGCAGCTCAGTAGCTCAATCCTCACCTCAATTTTCACATGGAGAAATTTTCACATGTGACAGAATCATTCAGATGAACACCTACACTGCCTGCAATGGCAAATCTGATCCCATGGTTGGAAACCATTTCAACTGCTCTTCCCATTCCCAAATTGATCTGTCAATCCTTGGCCTTCTCCATTGCCATGGTGAGGCCAAAGACAAACTGGATGAACTGCACATTGAAATGTTGAATGAACATAGAATTCTCCAACCAGATAACCCACTGTGCTCCATTCATCCATCCCTTACCTGGTCCCATCTGCCTGTATCCACACGGCACATTTCCCCAAATGGCTCCATCTTCTGGTTTTCCCACTTTTATCTGGTTCCACTGATCGCCTTCCTTACTTATTAGTTTCTACATCTGCAGCTCCTGTGTAGCTCTTATCACGTTGCAGTTTCTGTCCCAATCTCCACCCCCCCAACCCCACCTAGCTCCTTCTGCATATTTTTTTCTCTTTCTTTATCTATCCACCTATCACCCACCAGAATCTGTCTCCTGACTCCACCTTCCCTCTCCGCCACCTGGCTCCATCTACCCCTCATCTTCCGCCTCACATGGTTCCACCTATTTCCTGCCAGCTCTGGCTTACCTCTCTCCTCTTCAATACTAATGCAGGATCCCAGCAAAAAAGGTAATCTATTCCTTTCCCTTCACAGATGCTGTGGCACCATTAGCCACTGCTGCCAATGCTCACTCACATCCATCTGATGGCAATTGAAGAAATTAGCTCATGGTTGTTTATTTCCTAGATGATTTTAGGCCTCGCTGTCCATATACACAAGTTCTCCTTCACCATCCGAAACAGAATTCTATTATTCTATCCGTGATAACTGAGGATTTAGGCCAGTGACCATATGACTAATTGGAGTTAGGAGTTCTCTTTCTAACAAAATAGGTTTGTCAGGAAATTTTCATAAAGCCAGTGCCCTTTTAAAATGCAGTCTACCTGGATTTTTCTGAAGATAATAAATGATAGCTATGAATCTCTTTGTAGTTTGTCTTATGCCTTCACTGGTCACATCAGACAAGGGCCAATAAATTCATGACTGTACTGCTTTTATCACCAAAGAATATTGGGTATAATTAACTACAGCAGAACATAATGGGAAGGAAAGATGTTTTAAATCTAATAACAACAATGTATGGTTGAAATGTTAATGCTAGTATATATTTGACATTTGGTTTTATATATATAAATTATAATATATATATATATAGCATATATTTATCGAATATTGTGATTTTAAAATATCTTCACATTTTTACCCTATTAAAGAAATTGCTTACTATAAACATTGATTTTCTACAGAAATCACATCAACTATCTTTTTTTGTTGCAGCTGGTAACTCAGTGCAATGCAAAATTTATTGAGTGCTTCAGTGCCCAGAAAGAATGCAATAAAGAGAAGAACAGAAACTCCTCAGTTGTGCCATGTAAGAATGACCTCCGTTTTGAGTACTGGTGAAAAACTATGTAATTGTTATTGAACTATTTAACATATTTTAAGATTAATTGTGTATGTACGTCAACAAGTGATATTTAAGAATTAAAGATTGAGAAATGGTATAAAAGATATTGTAGATATGTAATTTAGACATTTTAGAACCACGCACAGTCGCCTGATTCCTACGGCTGTTACAATACTTTTCCCAACTGCGACCTTATGCAGCAAATATCAATTTCAAGACCTAGATGAAAGCTATCGACATAAACTCATGTTTTATTGTTCATCAACTTTAAGATTCTGTTTCTACTTCAGCAGGGTTGCTGTGAACTTTAGTGAAATATATTTATTTATATAACTAACCCCCTTCCCCAAACTATTGCCCAATCTTTCAGCGGAACGAGCTCGGGTAGGCCTTGCACCTTTGCCTGGGACAAAAGGAACTGATTACATCAATGCGTCCTACATCATGGTGAGTATTAGGCACGATTCCCACAGCTTGAAAGTTATACGCAAAATTAGCAAGGGTCCCTCTCTCTCCTTCCCTCCCCCTACCTTCTTCTCCAGCCAGTCTGACTGTCCTGATTAAATTTTATCTTTGTATGCTTCGTTACCTAGCTAACAACGATCTATTCTACATTTTCCTTGAACCTCCTCCCCTTTGATGTCTCATTTTCACACCTTACCCTTCCATATCTCTGCGTTTCCCTCTCCCCTGAATCTCAGTCTGAAGAAGGATCTCGACACAAAGCGTCACCAATTCCTTCTATCCAGAGATGCAGCTTGACCCGCTGAGTTACTGCAGCATTTTGTATCTATCTTCGGTGTAAACCAGCATCTGCAGTTCCTTCTTACACAACCTAATATGATTGTCTATCAAACAATGATTTAAATGTTTGTTTGTTTTTTTGTTTAAAAAAAAAAAAATTATTAGAAGTATTTTACATTACAGTAATCTGCAATAACGTAAGTTTATACAGTTCTTATACCACTTCTTATTTTAAACTTTAATAGGAAAAAAGGATAGAAAGAGTTAGTAAAGATAGTCAGTGAGTGAATGAAAGAGTGGTCCAGGAACCCCCGTATGAACCTAAACCACAAGAAATAGTTAAAAAAGAAAAGAAAGGCGAAAAAAGAAAGTAAGATTGGACATTATGAGAGGGATGTACCTACTTCTTATCTTTACTCACCCCTCGCCAGGTCCTAAAACCATTTATTATCAACATTTTGTTGCACCCTATGTTTGTAATAAGTCGATATATGGAGACCAAATCTTTTGGAATTGGTCTTGTTTACATGCTAGGAGGAATCTCATATCTTCTAGATGTAACAATTCTGACATATTAGAAGTCCACATTTTTATTGTTGGCGTAGGAGCATTTTTCCAAAATTTCAGTATCAGTTTATTTGCCATTATTAAGCCATAATTAAGAAAACTCCTTTGAAACGAAGTCAGCTCCAAACTTGCTTCTATTGTTCCAAAAATAATCAATTCTGCATTCGGTTTCAGTTTTATTTTAAATAATTTAGTGAAAATCTCAAAAATTTCATACCCAAATTTTTGAATTTTTATACAAAAAACAAAAGAATGTGCTATAGTTGATTCTTGGATTAGGCATTTATCACAGATAGCAGAGGTATTTGGGTAAAATTTACTTAATTTAGCTTTTGAATAGTATAATCTATGTAAAATTTTAAATTGAATCAGAGTATGTCTTACGTTAATCGAGCATTTATGCACATATAATAGGTGATTATCCCAACTCTCTTTCGAGATTTTTATAGCGAGTTCCTGTTCCCATTCTCTTCTAATCCCATCCGATGATGGAATTTCTATGTTTAGAATGGAATTGTATAGGTATGATATTAAATTAGCTGATTCCGCTTTTATATTCATTATCCCATCTAATAGGAGACATATTTTGATATTCTCGTGTATACTTTTTCAAATAGTCACGTATTTGAAAATATTTGAAATATTGATTACTATTCAGGTTGTATTTAAGTTGTAATTGGTGAAATGTTAAAAAAAACTTCCATTATCATACATATCTCCAAACGTTTTAATTCCTACTCTTTCCCAATTTATAAAAGCTCTATCTATCATAGAAGGTTTAAACGAAGGGTTATTCATTATAGGTGAGAGAAGTGATAGATTTCTTAATTTTAACGTTAATTTTATTTGTTTCCAAATTCTAATTGTACTATGAATAATTGGAATTTTACTATATATTGTATTCTTCATTTTTGTTGGTGAGGGAAGGATCGCTCCTATATTAAAAGGGGAACAGTCCTCTCTCTCCATTACTATCCACTCCACCTGCTGGGCCGAATTGTCCAACAGGTGAATCATATTTTTGACATTTGTGGCCCAATAATAATATAAAAAATTGGGGAGTGATAATCCACCAAATTCTTTAGGTTTACACAAATGTTTTCTTTGGATTCTGTGGAATTTATAGTCCCATATAAAGTTTGTAATATCAGCATCCAATTAAAAAAAAAAAAATGTTGTTAAGTATATTGGTATTGACATAAAATATAAATATTTTATAGATATAAAATTGGTATAGATATAAAATTTGTGGTAAAAAGATCATTTTTATAGCATTTATTCGGCCTATAAGAGACATCGGGAGGGTGTTGAGTGGATGCCACACTCTATGTTCCCTACCTACTGACTAAACTCTGAGGAAAATTAAACAGGACAATATATTGACAGACAGACTGGATGTTTAATCCAGAATTTTGAATGCTGATGAGTTGCGTTTTTCTCTTGAAATGCTAACTAATACAGGCTTTGCATTACTCTCACGGATTTTATATATTCACAAAGTGCTATGCGGTGAACATTAAGCTGAGAGTGTGTTTATGATGAAGTTCATGACTTTATGCACCATGACCTCGTTAATCACTTTGTCACAGTTCAAACCTTATTTCATAAGCTTGAGCCAATGATTCAGCCTGTTCCCACAGTACAACACTGAGTGCTGTCTATCAAATGCAGTGTTAACCAAAAGACAAATGCAACTTTGGAAGAAGTGCAAAGGAGTTCTGTTTTCTTGGCCAAAACGTAACTTTTTATTCTAGTTGATTGTTTCATGGTATGCAGGGATCACGGGCAAATCCGAGTTTAATTGTCCACCCCTCATTGGCTTGAGAAGATGGTACCACATGCGTTCTTAGGAATTAGTGTGGCCATATAGTGAACATGGTAGTTATATAAATATTTTCAGGATTTTGATCCAGTTGACCATGAAGGGAGTGTTGGTTTACCTTCGCACCAGGTGTCCTTGACCTTCCAGTTGGTGGGGACTGGAGTTTGGGAAGTGCTGTGGAAGAAGCATTGCCATGCAATGGCTGGTGTGGTGGAGGAAATGAATATTCAATGTGAATGGGGTACTGATCAAGTGAGTTGCTTGTTTTTTATTCGTACACCTTTGGAGGAATGTGCTCTGTTTATGTGTCGTTATCATTCATTATGCCCGTTAATATCACAAAAGCAGTAGTGGTTGAATAGTGCTTATTATTGCAGGGATACTACAGAAGCAATGAATTTATTATCACCCAACACCCTTTGCCACACACGACAAAGGACTTTTGGCGAATGATTTGGGACCACAATGCACAAATTATTGTCATGTTGCCAGACAACCATGGGCTCGTGAGTATCAACAGTTTGTTGTAATATTATTTCAGCTCCTGTTTTATTTTAATTGTTTTGTGTATTTCATTTTTAAATAAGGTGAGAAAAAGAAGCATGGGTAGGCCATTTGGCCGTTTGTGTCTTGTCTATCATTTCAACAGTTGCTCTTCTACTTCTCTATTACTTTCCATGTCCCTCAATTCCCTTAATGTTGGAAATAAACGATCAAACTCCAATCTTGAATATGCCGCCATACCCCTATAGGGCAGAGAATTCAACACCCTCTGCTTGAGGAGGTTTCGTCTCATCCTTCTCCATATTTTGAGATGGTGAGCCCCAGTTCTAGAAAATGTAAATCTGATGTGTCTTATCAAATTTACGATTACTGTTAATCATTTGAAGTAGGTTTTCACCTCAAAACTTGATTAAGTAATGACATCCTTTTTTTAGCACGAGGAAAAAATATATAAATATTCAAATCCCACAGAATTGAATAGCAACCGTGCAAACTCAAAACAAGGTGTTTGCTAAAAATGCCTTGTCTACTCAAAGGCTCAAGACCAAAGGAATGTTTCTTTTCATTTAAAATTAATCAGGACCTCACTCCACTTGGTCCCACTATCGGGTCAGTGTTCCCTCCACTGCTGAGATCCTACGCTTCTTGTTTATTCTGCCTGGAGCTTGTCCCACCACTGCCAGTGTTTGGACCTTGTTCCTGGAACCTTGCTCCTGCTGTATCTGCATCTTCCAGGAACCCACTGGAGGGAACTGGGGGGGATAATGTGAGAAATGCTGTAAGGGTCAGTGAACCAATGGGTGATAACCTCTGATGAATGCAACTCAAAACAGGAACTCATTGAGGTGTGTTTTATTTTTTCAGATTATCTTCAAAATTATGAGAACAGAATTTTTTTTTGTATTCTTAACTTAAGTCTGAAAGAAAGAAATCAGCATCAGTACATTACAATTTAGCATTATTGTGAATGAAAATATTTAATTATGTCAAATGGGGAAAATATGGGGGACACAGTTAGATAGATTTTGTGCTGCGCTAAAATAACATTGGAAGCATGTCCTTGACTGGATTGAGCTGCTGTCGAGACATCCCTTGAATGTGTTTTATAATTCTGTTTAGGATTTGTTAAACCTGACAGCAGGCAAGCAAAATAGGCTCAAGATGCTGAATGGCCTAATGCCATTCCTAAGCTTCTGTAACTGACCAGATTGTGTCTCTTCACTTCCACAGTGGCCTAGCCTGTGTCCCTGAGGAGATCACAGGAACCAGCCAGAGACATTTGTGTAGCCTTCAACTTTCAGAAGGTTTGCATGAACTTAGGCCCAGAACTTAAGTTGCTGGTTGCTCTCACAACAGATGTGTCCTGACTTTGTCCTAACGCTAAAAATGTCTGTGCTGTCATCTTTACTCCTGTAGTAGCATCTCTGGAATTCAGAGTAATCTTTCAATTTCCTGTTCATATCCAAATAAATCATACAGGTTTATTAGTTAATTCTGATGCAGAGAATGTTACATGTGACTAATTTGTGCCAAGCCTTATGTTGCAAACCAATCTCCACCTGGTTACCTTCAAATAGTTACAAGAAGTATCAGATCAGTCCAAGCTATACATTTTTAGGAATTAATTCAGGTTTATTTGTGGAATATATAGATTTAATTTTTTGTCCCAATAAACATGAAGAACAGGTACTTCATTGAGCCTAATGAATAGACGTAGGGCTGTTTATGGAAGTGTAATTTTGACAACCGCAAATGGAACTTTACTTAACGTGGTCAGTCTGTTGGAATTGGACTTTTAATTAATACTTTATCTTTACTGTGCTTGATTAAACAACTGTCAGGTTATTTGGAGGCAAGATTCATTTTTAATATTGTGCATGTACTTAATGTCCGTCCAAGTCCTAAAGTAGACAATTATTTACCAGCTGATTGTCAGAACAGTTGCCAGGAAGGTGTCAAAATAGACAGTGATGGTTAAAGCAGCTGTAATGTAAAATGCTAAACCATCGTACATGAGTTAGAAATGTTACACATTTTTGAGATTTTGAAAATCAAGCCTTTAATTTATCCCATCAGATAAAGCACCAAAAGAACTTTAATTTGATACCTAATTCACTTTCATATCTTCAGTATTAAAAAAAGGTATGGTCATTTTCATACTTGGAAATTAGCATCTTGTTCCCCATTGCTTTTCCATTGACTTAACACAAAAGCTGTGATCAAGGACAGTCAAAAGCCCATTATGAGAACTGAATGAAATTTTCAGTTATTATAGATTGAAGCATTCTGAAACAAATATGAAACATCTTACTTGGATGACCTGAAATTAAAGCATATAATTAGTTAGTTACCTAATTGTAGCTAATTACAAAATTGACTGTTGTGACGGAAATAGTAATAAACACCCAGACTGCCTTGAAAATTCAAAAATGTGTTATTCTCAAGATCAGAACTTTAATATTATTGTATTATATGCTGTAAGTCCATAACAGACAGGTAAAGAAATTACAATTTCTAGCAAAAGACGAAGTCTTTATGGAGAAGATCAGTTGCTAGCTGGTACATTGGCATATCATAATCAGTAGCATTATCATACTCCTCAGATTGTAACCAATAAGCAACTCTGTACACCTTGTTTTTCCTCACCTTTTCAATTTTGGCATTGTAAACTACAAGTTTTTGCTCTTCAAACCATACATGACATGCCTTTCTGCCCATTACTTTTCCATTAAAAATGTCCTGTAGATCATCACATTTGGAATAGTCCAAATTCGTATAATCTCTGCGAATGCTGTCTAAATCAGTCTCTTTTGCTGAGCATTTGGATTGACAGTTTTGCATTTCTTCTTCGGAGACATCTGTTTAAAATGTAAAGAAGAAAAAAACCCAATGAACAGCATTAACAGAAACAAGTTATTATTTGCTGTTTTAGAAAAAAAGGTATAAATGATAACGTTAAACACTAAAACAAATAGTAAATACCCAACAAAAAATTAATATTCATCAGTTTCATCAAATCAATTCATCTAATCAATTAAATTCATCTAAATTCAATTACTAGATCTAAACATCTATCCATTTCTTAAGAAAAGGCAAAAAAATGTAAATAGCCTATCCAAATAACAAATAACAAACTGATCCCATTTACACAAGAATTCACAATATAACATGATTTTTAAATCTCACTTTGTCATGAATTTATATGTTAAATGGAAGGAATTTAATGTTTAATTCCCATAAATTAATCCAGCAACATCCACTCTCAAGATAATCAAAATCATTATTTTTTGCACAACACACCTGACTAAAACTGTACTAGATATTTAGTATGAAAATATTGATCATGGATAGACAATAACACAAAATATAGATAATTTAGATGTTCTTATGACATCATTGTGCAAAAAAATAATGAATTTGATTATCTTGAGAGTAATGTTTCTGGAATGTGATCGATTGGAATGTTACCGTTGCCACAAATATTAAGCCCATATCGGCAGGCAAGACACGGCCGATTCGTATGTGGACCTAAATAACATTTTTCGCATCATAATGAAGCCACACCAAAAAGCAAGATAATATGTTAAATACACGACATACCTTTTGTTTTGTCCTGATATTGCGATCCAAGATGTTGAAGACGTCGCAATCGTCCTGCACATTTTTAAAACGGGGACGGAAGCGCGAACGATTTTTCTTCATCAGCTAGCAGCTCGAGGAAATCCCTCTCCGACAACCAATACAAACCTGAATTTTAATCCCGCCCCCCTCCCCCCCCCAAAGCATCCGGCGGTGGCAGATCTGTAGCGCCGCTGATGGTAGGTTTTGTAACAACGCTACATGAGTGCTTTCACTGTGGGGGACTAGATTTTGGAATAACCTTGTTAAGCATAGAACTAAACAAAATAAGTTTGATCTTTCTGTCTTTAAGATTGCAAGACATCTTGCAATCCCAACATTATGCTTCTACGTGTTAAAATGCCGTTCAAACAAGGTACATTGTGTTTGTTCTCCATTTTATAATATAATGTTTAGTACACATTTCCTTACACAGTATCCTGAAGAAAATTTTTAATAATAACTTGGACCCTGTGTGCTGAAGGGCTTCATTTAAGCTGTGAGCAAATATGAAAAAGCAGCTCTTTGTGGACTGGCCACAAGAATTCAAAGCTTACTTTACATTGTTACGTATCTGTGGGAGCATCATTTGAGAGCTTTTCCATTTGTTAATTGGGTCCTTTATTCAGATGAGTGTCTGGCTTTAAACAAAAACAGGTAGCAGATGGAGAAAGGCACAGAGAAAGCTGAAAATATTTACCCATTCAGCCACCAGCAATGGAGAAACAAAATCTGGCTTTTGTTGGCAATCCCAGCCCAGTGACACCGTTAAAATAACATTTGAGTTTGACTGACTGTGTTATCAAACTGTGTGTTGGAAACCATCTCACTGTCAAATCAAAACGTTTTGTGCTCATTTCTGTGAACTATGCTGCAATGTTCTAAGTTAAACAATGCCCCGTTTTTTTGCCCCAAAAGATCAGGATGATACCATAACCCAAGACCCAGTCTATTTATTCCATTAATACGATTGGATATTGTTCTGTGCTATTCAGAAGCAATGAGTTCCCTCAGGCTTTACACATTTTTTATGTGTAATTTTTGCTATGTTCCCCAATATTAATGTCACTATACTCTAAAATGCAGTTTATCACATGAATAATTTGGATGCAAAAAGGCACAAATCAATGTTATGATGAAATATTGCTGTTCTGAGAAGATGCCAAGCAAAGAACAAGCATCTCTTGTAATCGGAGGAGGACAAATATCTGATGGCCTGATTCTGCACACATCCCAGCTGGAAGTTTAAAATGCCATGGACAAAAGCCTAGGAGTAACTGACTGGCCTAGAAATTGAAAGCATAAGTGTGTGTCTATTGCAAAATGTCCATGCATTACAGAATGAGCTCCCATTCCCTCCATCTAGACCAAAGAGTTTGTTGGTCTAAATCAATAAGAATCCCATATCCATGATAATGAATTATCGACTGACAGCATTCCCGATCTTTGAAACATATGCTTCTTTTTCAACAGGCTGAGGATGAATCTGTATATTGGCCAAGCCGGGAAGAATCCATGAATTGTGAAGCCTTTACTGTAACCCTCATCAGCAAAGACATCCTGTGCCTCTCTAATGAAGAGCAAGTCATCATACATGATTTCATCCTGGAGGCAACACAGGTATAGACAATATTCTGGAATCATGATATTGCCTTAATTGATTCTTTTTTTTTTTTGAACTAAAGGTCTGGAGATAGTGGTTAAATATGGTACAATATAAAACTCACGGTTTAAAAAAGAATTACTGATCAAATCTTGGGTTAATTGACTCACTCATCTCACATTAAACCCCTTAATTTTCTTTCAATGTGAATGAGAAAATGAAACCTATGATTGTTTTAATGCTAAAAAAATATTGTTTACATTTTTTACACTAACCACAAATCCATTAAACTCTGGTGTATTAGTGCTCTTTAGGCTTATCTTAAAAAAAATAGTTATCTCCTGTTCTTATTTGTAACTAATTCATTTTCGTTATTCTTAAGTTTCTTCACAAATGATCAGAGGACGCTCGCCAAAGTTACAGGATTGTTGGGTTTACAACCAGTGATAGATCAATGTTAAGGAGGCTGCAGTTTGTATTAGAATAAAACACATTTATTTGAGGCTAACAGTAACCTCATTTTGCACAATCAACACACTTCAAATATTTTTGTTCCTTTGAGTACTGGGAGTGGGAGTGTAGACCTTCTTCCATAGATGCGTGCCAAACTGGCAAGCAGGAGTGTGGTATTACCAGTGTGTCGCTACCAGCAGAAATTGGGCCAGATAGAAGCTGGCTTTTTACCCAGTATCACTGTAAGACCCAGCTCCATGAATTTCTGCAGCTGCAATGGCAATGGAATTTTATCCGCTGCCTTGCATTATATGATAGTGTGTAAAGAAATATTAATCTTCAATTATTCTGCCCAAATAAGTCGACAGATCCAATTGTATTTCTGGTGACACCACTCAAGTTACTTGAACTTGGGATACAAGGAGTTAACCTAAAATGAAAAGTACTATAAGAAAATCACTTGCATTTAACAAACTAATCAAAATATGATTTGGTTCTATATTATTCCTAATTATGATTTAGCCATGGGATCTGCATGCTCAACTTTCACTAGGTCAGACCTGAGTGGTAAGGGGATTGAGGGGGCTAAAAATAGTGTAATTGTGCTGTAATCACAACAGCAAGAAATTGCAAGATGCCTAAACGATGGTAGTAAAGGTGAAATGAAGAGTGACCAACGAAAATTAACATGCTGGATAAGTATTTTCTTGATAAACATTCACCATAAACAACACATCCCTTGTGCTACCAGCCTGTATAAATTTAAATGCACTAACAAAGTAGAGATACTAGGGAGTCTTGTGGATGGGTCTTGTCAGACAAGTAAGATAAAGCAGCAATTAAAAATTGAAAACAAGAAAAAAGGACAATCTAACAAGACGACTGCAAACTCATAAATCTAAAGTAACAAAACTGATCACAGGTAAACAGGAAAGCATTTACAATAAAAATTAGAAATACGGCCACAATAGTTAAAAGGAAGAATATGCCTCCTCTGTAACATCGGGCCGCCGTTGCGGAGGCCTCAAATAGGCCCCGACCTCGAGTAAACACAGAGGAAGAGGACTGAACTTTTTAGTGCCTTTCCTCAGTGGAAAATGCTGATTCTGCTGTGGGGTGATGTTCATCTTAAATTCTATAGTGTGTTGTGTCTTTTCTCTTTTTTATTTTATACGGATGTATGGAAACCTAATTTTTTCTATGTAAAGCACTCTGGTTTCAACGCGAGTTGATTTAAATGTGCTATATACAAAAAATGTACTTACTTACTTACTGATGTATTTAAGTAATGCTGCCATGTGGTGCAGTCGGATTTGAGATAACGGTTGAGTTGGGATGAAGAATTGGCTGTAGGATGAATACGTCAGTAACTTGTTATGGAGTGATGCCAGAATGGGGAGGAAATATTGAATAGCTTGCCCTGGGCTTTAGTGCTGTGACCCCTTCTGTTCCTAATCTAAGTTAACGACTTGGAGACAGAGACCCAATCCAAATGAGATTGATGAATCAACTAGGGATCTCCAAGTGAAGCTGCATAAAATATGGAAATGAGGCAAATCAGTGGCAGATAAAATTCCATTAAGGAAGACATACCTTTCTATATTATATCAGAAAAGATGAATGACATCTTGAATGGCATATTGTAACATGACAGGGTTATGTTACAATAGGTATCAAGCTACCTAAGTGCAAAATACTGTACAATGGGAACCGAGCTGTGCTGGCTCGAAGGGCCGAATGGCCTCCTCCTGCACCTATTTTCTATGAGTTTAATAATGGATTTGATACTAACCATATGTGGAATAGCTATGAACAAAAGAATAGAATGTCTTATATAGGAGTCAGAGTTCTGGTAATCACCTGGTATGTTCTTACGTACTTGGCTAATAAATTCTTTGTATCCTGTATCTTGTATTAATATGGGGACATTACTGAGAAGTGAAAAAATTGGACTTGTGATGCAAGTGAGTGAGCCTGAAATGAAAAATACCACAAAGAAATTCACTGCTTATAACTGTCATTTGCATTTTAATGAACTAATTTAATTTGCATTTTAAGGAGCTAAAAATAAGTACAATTGTGTCAAAAGATGTAATTCTAGCATTCTATAGAACTCTTATCAGATTATATATTGGACACACATTTTCTTTATTCATTTTTGGGATCTGGGCATCGCCAGACAAGTTGCCTAATTGTGCCTTGGATGATGTCAAGCTTTTGAGAGTTGTTGCCAATGCACTCATCCAGTATTCCATCACACCCTTGATTTGTGCCTTGTTGATGCAATCTCATCACGACACCTAGCTTCTAACCCGTTCTTGTATCCACAGTATTTATATAGCTGGTCCCATAGATTTTCTGGTCAATGGTGTTCTTAGGGTATCAATGTTGGGAGATACAGCCATGCAATGCCATCGAATATCGAAGATTATATTGGAGAGAACATAATATGGGTTGACACAGAGTTGGGGAGTTAGCAGAGTTTAGGGAGAACATGAGTTCTCATTGAAGACAATAGATAGCCCAGCCAACCCTGATATAATCAAGTCTGGGAGTTGCAAAATCACAGTTAAGAGTTTCAACAGCAAATGAACTGAGACAAAATCAGAAATGATTAATGAAGAAGATATTGGTGGAATTTGTAATAGGGGTGTAAAGCTCAGCCAATGTTTGGATAGATGATTATGTTTATGGATAGTTGGTTTCAGTTTGAGACTTGGCTAGGGAAAGGATGTAATTAATGACAATGGAACCAATTTTCTTTTTGCTGGGGTCATAGATAATGAATCATAGAGTCAATAGCAGAAAAATTAAATGGCACAAGAGCCAGGCATTTGAGCCATCAAACACCTGCCACTAGAGAATCAGCTCACTGCCCAGTGCTTGCTCCGCAGCCTGCCAGCGTCTTGTCATTTTAAGTGCTCCTTCCAGAACTTTTTAAATGCAGTTAGGATTTCTAGCTCAACCACTCTTTTTAGCCAGCAACGTCCAGACTCCCACTAGTGAAAAGGTTTCTTTGCAACTCCCGTTAATCTTCTACAATTTCTATAATTCTATGTCTCCTGGTTATTGATCTTTTTGCTGAGGGAAATAAATCCTTCCTGGCCACTTTATCTAACCCTTCTTAATTTTCACAAGTCAACTAAATCTCCCTGCTTTCTCTGCTTCAAAGAAAACAAAGTTAAGCTATCCAATTTTTTTCTCTGGATTATAATTCTTCAGGCTTGACAACATCCTTATAAATCTTCACTCATCTACTTTCCCTAGTGTGGTGAATAAAACTAAACACAATACCCTAGCTCTGATCCATTTAGTAATTTAATCATTTTACATTCTAAACTTCTGCCAAGAAAAAGCACCAACGCTGTAGACCATCTAAATGGAAACCACCTGCCTTGCTAGCTTCAAGGATCTGTGGATGTACACTCCAAGAGAAGGGCCTCGACCCAAAACGTCACCCATTCCTTCTCCAGAGATGCTGCTTGTCCCGCTGGGTTACTCCAGCATTTTGTGTCTGCCTTCGATTTAAACCAGCATCTGCTGTTCTTTCCTACACATTTTGTCTCCTCCATTTTGTTGCAGTTCTGAGTATCCAATCATTCACTCTTCATTCACTTGCTTGTCACACTCTTCTAATGTATACCTCAAGCCTCTCGCCACTTCCACATCACATGTGCCACTTCCCTGCACATCTGAGCAATACAATACTATCTTCCTGCAACTACGGCTGCCTTCCTCAAATTCCGACTGTCATATACATGGAAACATAGAAAATAGGTGTAGGAGTAGGCCATTCGGCACTTCGCACCAGGTCTCGTTGCACCTCCCCTTCTCCTAATCTGATATCATTCAGATAATAATCTGACTTCCTGTTCTTGCCACAAAACCTCACATTTATCCACATCTGCCATGCTTCTGCCCACTCACCCAACCTATCTAAGTCACCCTGCAGCCTCATAGTATCCTCCACACAGCTCACATTCCCACCCAGCTTTGTGTCATCCGCAAACTTAGAGATGTTACATTTAATTCTCTCGTCTAAATCGTCAGTATGATCATGGCTGATCATCCAAAATCAGGACCCCGTTCCAGCTTTTTCCCCATATCCCTTGATTCCGTTAGCCCTAAGAGCTAAATCTAACTGTCTTGAAAACATCCAGTGAATTGCCCCCCACTGCCTTCTGTGGCAGAGAATTCCACATATTCACAACTCTCTGGGTGAAAATGTTTTTCCTCATCTCAGTCTTAAATGGCCTACCCCTCATTCTTAAACTGTGACCCCTGGTTCTGGACTCCCCCAACATCGGGAACATTTTCCCTGCATCTACCCTGTCCAATCCTTTAAGAATTTTATATGTTTCTATAAGATCATCTCTCATCCTTCTAAATTCCAGTGAATACAAGCCCAGTCGACCCATTCTTTCATCATACGTCAGTCCCGCCATCCCGGGAATTAACCTGGTGAACCTACGCTGCACTCCCTCAATAGCATTAATGTCCTTCCTCAAATTAGGAGACCAAAATTGCACACAATACTCCAGCTGCGGTCTCACCAGAGCCCTGTACAACTGCAGTAGGACTTCATTGCTAAACTCAAATCCTCTTGCAATGAAGGCCAACATGCCATTAGATTTCTTCACTGCCTGCTGTATCTGCATGCTTATTTTCAGTGACTGATGTACAAGCACACCCAGGTCTCGTTGCACCTCCCCTTCTCCTAATCTGATACCATTCAGATAATAATCTGCCTTTCTGTTCTTGCCACAAAACCTCACATTTATCAACATTATACTGCATCTGCCATGCTTCTGCCCACTCACCCAACCTATCCAAGTCACCCTGCAGCCTCATAGTATCCTCCTCGCAGCTCATATTCCTACCCAGCTTTGTGTCATCCGCAAACTTAGAGATGTTACATTTAATTCTCTCGTCTAAATGATTAATATATATTGTAAACAACTGGGGTCCCAGCACCGAGCCTTGCGGCATCCCACTAGTCACTGCCTGCCATTCTGAAAAGGACTCGTTCATTCCTACTCTTTGCTTCCTGTCTGCCAACCAGTTCTCTATCCATGTCAATACCCTACCCCCAATACAATGTGCTTTAATTTTGCACCAGGATGCAATTACATTTACAGGAAAGACGACGTTTTTTTTTTCCCCCATGGCATTCTGATAAAATCTATATGAAAATGAAGTTTTGGAATGTGGGAACGAGATTCTTTTACCATGTTTTTTCATTAATATGAACATTAATGGAATGGAAAAGACAAGGGAATAGTTTGCAAACAATCTAAATCTATACCCACTTTTCCTTCAGGACGATTATGTACTGGAAGTGCGTCACTTTCAGTGTCCAAAATGGCCCAATCCAGATGCTCCTCTCAGCAGTACCTTTGAACTGATTAATGTATTAAAAGAAGAGGCCTCAACCAGAGATGGACCAACCATTGTTCACGATGAGTATGTACTTCCTGTTTATGCCTCCTGATAATGCCTTCACACATATCTAATCATCTTATTCTCTGTGTGGAAGGGGAAGCAAATAGGCTTGTTCTTGATCTTATACAAAATTTATAATCAAATATATTCCAGACAATAATGAAAAATGATCATTAATGAAATTACCACTTCATTTTTCAAGGAATATGAAACATACCTTGTTGTATGTTCCTTTCCTAGAACCTTATCTAAAATTGTAGAATTTGTAAGAGGAGGATTTGTTATAAATGAAAGCAAAGTTGTGTTGGATAAAATGAATGATGATTGATGTAAAATGAATAAGTGTTTCATTAGGTTTTATATTATACAGTCCAATCACAAATTGTTTAAACTGATGTAGTTAAGGCCAGTCAGAGAGCTAATCTGGGACATCTAGAAAAAGCATCTCAGCACAGATATATTTTAGGAAATAGAAAATGCAGATTGTCTTTTGATATCTGTGATATCTTAACCAGTTACCGTCATTCTACATTGTGCAGGTTTGGAGGCGTCTCTGCCGGGCTGTTCTGTGGCCTTACCACCCTGTCGCAGCAGTTGGAGTGTGAATCTGCTGTGGATGTCTACCAGGTTGCAAAGATGATAAATCTTATGAGGCCAGGAGTTTTCACAGACATCGTAAGTACTTGACAATTTTTTTTAAATTACATAATTTTGCATTGAAAACCACAAAGATTATAAACATTCCCTGGAAACTGTGCTATGGCATTGGATTTCTGCAATCAAGATATGCAAAATTTATACATGGTGTTAACTACCCAAGGTCAAGTGTTACCTTATATTTGGGTTATTTTTAATAAATATGTGGCATTTGCTTGTATAATTTTATTTCACTAATCTTTTAAAAATTGGTCAAGTCTGCTTTAAATAGCCACATTATACTGAACATTGGCCACAATGTTGAAGTAGTAATGTGCACAATCAACAGATTTCTCACACTCTAAATCATCTTGTCTGTCTTTGTGTAGGAGCAGTATCAGTTTCTATATAAAGCAATGCTCAGCTTAATCAGCACAAAAGAGAATGGGAATGGCCTCTCATCGTTTGACAAAAATGGCACCATCATCATCACTGACGAATCTGACCCAGCGGAGAGCATGGAATCTCTTGTGTAATAGGAAGCTTTTTGCAAATGGCACTTCATGCGAAAAATGTTTGACTGAATGACTTTTGAGGCCTTTTTTTGCCAGGTTCCAAGTTTACTGATAACCTGCCTGTACTTTTTACAGTAATGAGAGTTTCAATGTTTGTTTTAACCATTCTGAATCTTATTGTTATCCTGCTGAGTATTTGCACCTCTTAGTTTCACAAAATGAAATCACAATTCATTCTAGTTTGCACTATTTGATCAGTGTTAAAAGCCTATTACGACCTAGGATAAAATCCAAAAATCCATTAAATAATACTGTCTGCAATCTTCTATTACATGAGTGTCATAGAAAGATGGAATCTGTGGTTACAGGCAGCTTTACAATAATTTTGCAAACAAACGCATTCTGTGTTGATGACAGACAGCTCAGATGAACCCCATCATCAGTGGTGTACTTTTGGATTTATTTTAAAGTATAGTGTTATATGCACCTGGCACATCTTTGTGAATACCTGTGATACAACCTAACATTCCAGTGATCAGAGTACAAAAATAATTATTTTATAAATTTGATTTTAATGCCAGGGGTATAGATACAGCAATTAAATTATCGATTTCTAAAAAAAATGTATTGCACCAGGCTGTAACTGGAGATTTATGGAGAAACTATTGACTTTTTTGCGTGTAGCCAAAAAGTAATAAATACCTGATCTAGGGGAAGTCATCTTGTATGCAAGGTGGTGCAGAATTACTACGCCTTGTGAAGGATTAATATGAACATGTACAGTTGGTTTCTTTTACCAGGATGTGAGGACTGATATTGTAAAATATAGATTAACATGTGCTATTGCACATTTCACGGTCCAAAATAAGGGAACATCTGATAAGAAAGTTACACCATGTAATGTAGCATATTTGCCTTCTCAATAATTATCATTTAAAAATATTTTTTAAAAGAATATCAAATCACAATGTCAGTGGGACAGAATTTTTTAACTTACCAAAGATATAAAGTAGTTCTCAGCAGAATTTTTTTTTTCCGAAATATGGTTTTGATTGTCTTAATTATTTTTAAACCGTCTCTTCAGTACAGGATGTTTGTTTTAAATTTGTAAACTCATTAAGTGACTCAATAAGAATGTTAATCGAGATGCCAGTTCATATTTTTATGAACAATTCTGCTTACTGGACAAACATTCACACAGACATACATACCTTAATTTCAATTTAGAATTGTATGGTTTCTCTTTTCAAAGGGTTGACCAAATTTGTACATAAGAGTCATTTGTGATAGTCAGTTAGTTATCTGCAGATGTAGCTTTGTTCTCATAAGTGGGAAGAATACAGCGATGCTGGACAGAATTTGCTGTGATGCTTCTCTTTGACATGACATCCTAAAAGAAAACTGCTACCTGGAAGTAAAAACAAAAAAGTTTCAAAATTTTGTGTTTTAAAAAAAAAGGTATTTTCACAAAGTGGGAGACATTTTCTATACAAGCTAAACATTTTGAAGAGGCAAACGTGAATCAGACTTTTAGGCAATTAAAAAGCTTGAACTGTTTTCAAGAAAAGTATAAAAAGAAAAAAAACTTTTCTCAACAAAGGGGAGATTTTTGATTTTTTTTTAAACCTCATGTTTCTCCAACATTTGGGGTAGTTGTCTTCAAAATATTTTTGTTTCTGCAGTTTACATTAATAGATCACATATCATGTCTTTAAAACCATAATCTTTATTCATTCTTAAAGGTAGCAGACACAATCAAACTGTAAATATTTTGTTGCTTTGCAGGCATCTTATGGGGACTTTGTATCTATGGTATATAATCACAGAATTTTATATTTTCATATAAAGCTAATTTTTTTCTAGTCTCAACTCCTTCATAGTTTTGTGGTGGCTATGTGAAAAAGCTGTATGTGCATTCAGTAGTACCATGAATACAGTGTCACCACATTTCAATGGCATTTAACATATATTACTTCTTGGGGCAGTGGTTGTCGAAGTTGCAGGTATTTTCAACTATATTGTCGGTGTGTGCAATAGGAATAGACCTAGGCAGTTGCTGAACAAGTTTGTCTCATAACCCATTCAAAAATGTGGTGTTTTGTAACTTGAAAAAATCTGCTTTGTTCTGTTGGAAACTATAGTAAATTGTTCTATTATAGTGTTATTTAATATGTAAATTGTATTCCTATACATGAAATAAAGTATGGGTTTTGATGGACCAGTAGCCGACACTTATGATTTGACTGGACAATTTTATTCAAATGGTTTAAAGCCTACATTATTCCCCAATGCATTTTAAATTGTCTTGATAACAGCCAGCATTTCCAGGATTGATATTGTTTCCTTTTTGTCATTCATCCAAAAAAGAACTGCTGCAGAAAACAAAATGGTGCAGCAGCAGAAACTTTAAATCACAAGTTAAAAAAATTGAGGAGAATCATCAGCTACTGCGAGAGGAAGTTAACGTTGTTTCAGCTATTCGCAGTATTGCAGTTGAATAAAGGGGACTATGGAGGCATGAGGGAGGAGCTGACCAAAGAAAGGGGACTTAGAGGATGTAACAAGTAAAATGGACAAGGGAGAACCAGTGGATGTAGTGTGCCTGAACTTTCAGAAAGCCTTCGATAAGGTCCCGCACAGGAGATTTAGTGGGCAAAATTAGAGCACATGATACTGGGGGTAGGGTATTGACATGGATAGAAATTTGGTTGGCAGACAGGAAACAAAGAGTAGGGATTAACGGGTCCCTTTCAGAAAAAGCAGGCAGTGACTAGTGGGGTGCCGCAAGGCTCGGTGCTGGGACCGCAGCTATTTACAATCTACATTAATGATTTAGATGAAGGAATTAAAAGTAACATTAGCAATTTTGCAGATGACACAAAGCTGGGTGGCAGTGTGAACTGTGAAGAGGATGCTATGAGGTTGCAGGGTGACTTGGACAGGTTGGGTGAGTGGGCAGATGCGTGGCGGATGCAGTTTAATGTGGATAAGTTGGTGGCAAAAACAGGAAGGCAGATTATTATCTAAATGGAGTCAAGTTGGGAAAATGGGAAGTACAACGGGATCTGGGGGTCCTTGTTCATCAGTCAATGAAAGTAAGCATGCAGGTATGTTGGCCTTCATAACAAGAGGAGTTGAATATAAGAGCAGAGAGGTCCTTCTGCAGCTGTACAGGGCCCTAGTGAGACCACACCTGTAGTATTGTGTGCAGTTTTGGTCTCCGAATTTGAGGAAGGACATTCTTGCTATTGAGGGAGAACAGCGTAGGTTCACCAGGGTAATTCCCTGGATGGCGGGATTGTCTTATGTTGTTAGAATGGAGCGGCTGGGCTTGTATACTCTGGAATTTCGAAGGATGAAAGGGCATCGTATTGAAACATATAAGATTATTAAGGGTTTGGACACGCTAGAGGCAGGAAACATGTTCCCGATGTTGGGGGAGTCCAGAACCAGGGGCCACAGTTTAAGAATAAGGGATAAGCCATTGAGAACGGAGATGAGGAAAAACTTTTACACACAGAGAGTTGTGAGTGTGGATTTCTCTGCCTCAGAGGGTGGTGGAGGCTGGCTTTCTGGATGCTTTCAAGAGAGAGCTATACAGAGCTCTTAAAGATAGCGGAGTCAAGGGATATGGGGAGAAGGCAGGAACGGGGTACTGATTGTGGATGATCAGCCATGATCACATTGAATGGCGGTGCTGGCTCGAAGGGCCAAATTGCCTACTCCTGCACCTATTGTCTGTTGTCTATTGAATGGCGGTGCCGGCTCGAAGGGTCGAATGGCCTACTCCTGCACATGTCTATGTATCTATGTAATGCAACAGTCACAATATCTGTAGGACTAGTTCAGTGCATTAATTTTTATTGCAAGATCTTTTGGTTAATCCAAACGAACCATTCCTGTGCATCATTCCAACAAAAGAAAGCAATCTGTGCAATCGTAATCATAACACATCAATGTTATCTGCTTCCATGACAAAAGCACCTCCTCACTTCCAAAGCGTAAACAATGCAGTAATGTTGATTATTCACCTTTGTGTAGTATTTAGTTAGGCCACCTATCTGAAAGAAGCACCTTAAGGGCCTGTTGTTTAAGAAGGAAATGCAGATGCTGGAAAATCGAAGGTAAACAAAAATGCTGGAGAAACTCAGCGGGTGAGGCAGTATCTATGGAGCGAAGGAAATAGGCAACGTTTCGGGTCGAAACCCTTCTTCAGACTGATGTGAGGGTGGGGTGAGCGGGAGGAAGAAAGGAAGAGGTGGAGCCAGAGGGCTGAGGGAGAGCTGAGAGGGGGAGGAGAAAGTAAAGACTATCTGAAATTAGAGAAGTCAATGTTCCTACCGCTGGGGTGCAAACGTTTGTCGACGCTGGATTTTGAAATTTTCAAAATCTTTTGGCGACACTGATATGACGCCGGCAGTCGCCGAAAAAATTCTACAAGTGTGACTAGCACTTTAGTAATTTATCAATTCCTACCTAACTATCCAGTACCATTACTGGGGGTGTGGACTGGAACGTGATCAAGACCACTTAATCCGGATTGAACGATTAAACCTCAGTCGCCACTGGTTTCGTCAAGAAATGCGTTGACAACTGTGTCCTACCAATGACAATTAGGGTCTATTCTAACCAGAAACCTTGTATGAACAGTGAGATTCACTCTCGCTGCAAAATCCAGATCCAAGGCTTTCAAGAAGAATGACCCCCTCACTGAACAAGGAGGCCAAGTATGATCTCCACAAGGTTATGAGCGATGCCAAGAGAATTCCAAAACAAGCTGGAGGCTCGATTAATTCAAGTGGATGGCAGGCGACCATGAATACATCACTAGCTACAAGCAGAAATCAGGTGTGATCTCTGGCAACTACACATCTCTAACAGATGAGCTCAAAGCCCTTTTTGTACAGGCAAAGTTCCAGCTAGGACCATCCCCCACAGGCTCAGCCCCATGCATCTCAGTAGCAGAATTTAGATCTGCTTTCATGCAAATCTCAGAAACCGGCCCACATGGATGGAGTCCCTGAACAGGTTCTGAAATAGTATACCAATCAACTAGCCAGTCTTTGCCAATACCATCAACCTCTCACTTCAGCGGGTTAGGGTCCCCATCTGCTTCAAGGATATCTCCATCATTCCATTCTTCAAGAAAAATAAAGTGACCTGATTCAATGACCAACTCGCAATAACTCTAACATCGACCATATCTCTGGAACTCTCTGCCACAGAGGGTAGTTGAGGCCAGTTCATTGGCTATATTTAAGAGGGAATTAGATGTGGCCCTTGTGGCTAAAGGGGTCAGGGGGTATGGAGAGAAGGCAGGTACGGGATACTGAGTTGGATGATCAGCCATGATCGTATTGAATGGCGGTGCAGGCTCGAAGGGCCGAATGGCCTACTCCTGCACCTATTTTCTATGTATCTATGTATATTAAAAATCTTTAATGGCCACTGCCTGTGCCAGTCTTCCAAATAACCTAGATCCCTTACAACTAACGCACAAGAAAAATAGATCTATGGAGGATAACACTGGATCACTTTGTTAATAGACTCGTATGTTAAGATGCTCTTCATTGACTACAACTCAGCCTTCAACAGCATAACACCAAATAAGCTCATCATTAACTTTTGGACTTTGGCCTTGGAGCCAACAACTGCAACTGGTTTCTGGACTTCCTGACCAGCAGAACTCAGACAATTATAATCGGTCATAACATTTCCTCCACCCTGATCTTCAGGCTTTTGTGCTCAGTCTCTGTCTTTCCCAACTCTATCATTAAATTTGCGGATGATACCGCTGCTATCGACCGTGTCAACAATGATGATGTGACAAAGCATAGGAAAGAGATCGAGAACCTAGTGTCATGCTGCCAGCACAACAATCTAGCACGAAGTTAGAGAATTCAAAAGTTAAGATATTTCTTCCCATCTCCTCGATTTCTTAGCCAGGGAAACATATTTGCTGCATGTAGACTGTCAACCCTGTAAGATAATTAGATGCAGTAATTTAGAGCGTGTAGGCTTGTTCTGGTTGAATGATCTTAAATAGGCCATATTGATTTAATTTGCTTTCACCACTTGCAGTTGTGTGACTGGTTTTCAGGTCATGCTGCACATTACCCTGCTGTTTTATCTGTTGTGACCGACTTGTACCGCATTTTTCTTCGATATTTTCACTGTTTAGATTAGAGGCTATATAATAACGTTTCGGATGACAAAAATTGCACACTCAATTAAAAGTAGTATTTTCACTCAATTCCCCCAAATGCATAAATAACTGTCGGTAAACAGATGGTAGAGCAGCAGAGAGATGGAGCCGACTGAAATTCTCTCATGAGGAACCAAAATTGTAGACACTGTGCATCCCATTTCACACACCACTGCCACGCTCTAGATGAAAGTTTTAATAAAAAGAAGTGCTGTGCATTGTTATACTGCACCTAATTTCCACTTGTGTGGATCTGGCATAATTCAGCCAGATAGTCTGTACTGTTGTATATTATATTTCTGCAGCCAATTGGCACTGAATTTGATTAAAAAACGCTTGTAAGTGTAATTTACTGTTATTTTTATTAGCCATGCATAGTTATTCTGTCTGCCCTGAAATAGACAGGTGTGTACCACTATATTTAATTATGATTGAAAATAGTATATAAACAATACTATATAGCATGGATTGTAGTGAAAAGAGCTACAATAGCTAACGGTATTTTCAAAAACCCACTAAATAATACAAAGCTATGTCAGATCAGGATGAGTGCACAGGGTAATAAATAGAGATTTTCCTCTTGGCTTGCCAATTATTTAGCAACACGAGAAGTTATCCAGGTGAGTTTTCAGTATGCTGCATTGAACGGCCCTTTTCTATCTAAATTGCATGGACATACCTAGTGGATAATGATCCCGAAAGTAAAACAGATACAAGAAACTGCAGATGCTGGTTTACAAAAAAAGACAGTGCTGAAGTAACTCAGCGGATCAGGCAGCATTTCTAGAAAACGTGGATAGGTGACATTTTGCGTCGGGTCCCTACTTCAGACTGCAAACCGTGTAGCTGACGGTCTCCCATTTTAGGATTAAAAGCTGTGTGGGGCATTGGTAGTCACAAGAGAAGCACCATTAGACAGAATCAGCACAATAGAAAGTGTGTGTATTGCACATGAAGTGTATGAAATATTAAGGCTTTAACAACAATAGTTCACATTGACAAATATAGGCCTTTAATTTAAAAAAAAAAAATCCTCCAGAGTGCTAGTACACAAAAAGTGCTCCGAATGCATTGCAGGTGGGCTGACTGATTGTAGGGCAAAGGAGGCAGAGTTGACATTATCCACAACCTGGTAACAGTCAATAAAATTATGCATTTCGCTTAGAAAATGATGCTGACATGTTTTTTTATGTTTCGCTTTGTACTTCACACATTACTCTTATCCAAGAAGATTCATCAGATTAACAAAAATACTGGTGACACAAGAGACTACAGATGTTGCAATCTTGAGCAAAAAAGCAAACTCTGAAGAAGTGGCCTGACTCAAAACGTAGTCTGTCCATTTCCTTCCTTGGGTACTGTTCGATCCGCTGAAATGCTCTAACAAATCACACGTTTGCACAATAAAAAAAATTAGAAAGGAAGTATCCAAGAGATTAACTTGCATAAATTTAAGTTTATTATCGTTACATGTTCCAAGGTACAGTGAAAAGCTTGGTTTTGCATGCTATTCAATCAAATCTCATCAGGTAATATTATACATAAACGCCATCAAGCCAAACAAGTACAATAGGTCTAGATTTACAGGTAGAAAAGAGATTTACAAGACTAGGCGATTAAATCGATGATAGATCCTCCTCTGGGAACAGCACACAAAGAGTCGCCACGCTCTGGTGCCATCTCATAGCTGAAATATTCCATGCCAAACAACATCCCAGTAAATCTCATCTCCAGCTGAAACCCAACTAATTTTTTAATATAGTTGTGCCATAACCTCCCTGCCCTTATATTCTGTACCCTGATTAATGAAGGCAAGTGTCCTGCATGCTTTCTAAACCACCTTATTCCCTCCCACGTGTTGCTGCCTTCAGTGATCCTTGGATATGTACTCTGTTCCTTTGTTTCTCAGTATTTCCTGAAGTTCCACTGTGCATTATTCAATCCTTTATTAGTTGTCCCAAAATGCATCAGCTCACATTTACAGGGTTAATTTCCCCATCTACCATTTTTCTGCCCATCGTACCAACTCAGCAATATCTTTCTACAACTGAAGGCTACTCACGTCATTCTCCACAACACCACCAGTCTTCGTGTCATCAGCAAACTTAGTTATCATTCTTCCTATACCTAGATCATTACTGGAATGATGCACTATTCTATTTGGGAATCTAGACTGATCATTGTGGGTGACATTTAAATGACTGAGTAAGCCACTCAGTTCAAGAACAATTAGGAATAGGCAATCAGTGGCAAACTTTAACAAATTATATCTACATTCTGTGAATGAAAAAAGAAAAACCACCGCTCAAATCTTACTGTTATGGTGCTTTGATCATTGATATTGGCTGCAAAATAACAGAGAAATAACCAATGATACTGAATTAGGGAATATCATGCAAGAATCAAAAATTTATATACGTGGCTAACAAAAAAGGTTGGAAACCCTAAGCAGGACAGATAACATCCATGGAAATAAACACCAGTGGGTGTTTCAGGTTGAAGACCGATCATCATTTTCTGTTTACATTTCAGATTCACAGGTTTTCCATTTTATTTGTGAATAGGGCATTGGGCTGAAGTTTCATAAAAGGAAATTAAGGATTCTCTCCTTGTGGGGGTGATTCTAAGTATCATAAACAGAGAATGTCAATCAGCATATGCAACAGACAGTATAAATACAGGCATTGTTTATTTTCTAAATGCCTGCATGTAGTTTGAAGGACCTGCAGTGAATGCTCATTTCCTGCCCACAAGCTCACAATCTACACCCTCTTCAATCACGATTTTGACTGACTGCAGAAATGAATGCTGTCGACACCACCCTGTAATGAGAGGTCAGAATGACTGTATACGTACACTAATCCTATCACCAAAATCTTGAACACGTATGTGTACCACACGATTTTGGGCGGCATGGTGGCACAGCAGTAGAGTTGCTGCCTTACAGTGCTTGCAGCGCCAGAGACCCAGGTTTGATCCTGACTATGGGTGCTGTCAGTATTGAGTTTGTACCTTCTCCCCGTGACCGCGTGGGTTTTCTCCAAGATCTTCGATTTCCTCCCACATTCCAAAGACGTACAGGTTTGTTGGTTAATTGGCTTGGTATAAGTTTAAATTGTCCCTAGTGTGTTAAATGTGCGGGGATCGCTGGTCAGTGCAGACATGGTGGGCCGAAGGGCCTTTTTCCGTGCTGCATCGGTAAAACCAAATCAAACTAAACTACTAGATTTCTGGAACAAGGCAAGTAAAATCCTTAAAAGCCTTTTAAGAAACAGCCTATGAGGGTGAGGTTGTGATGGGCTGGAATGTAATGATCTCTAATACATTTATCAGTTACATGATCTACAGTTTAAAGAACTACAGGCACACTACAGGTTATGACAAGGTTCCATTCCTGAGAACAGTTCCTAATCCGAGCAGTTCACAAGTCAGAAATGTGGCCGCGAATCTTGTTCATACTTGGCAGAAGATACCTACAGAGATGGGGTGTCTCATTGGAATAGATCATGTAAAGGCACATTCTGTTTTTGCCGTTCTGAATAAAGCTGATATTAACAACTTTGATATCAATTGAAGAGATTTCACAGCGAGGTTTAAATGGCTCAGACACCTTGTCTCTAGAGAGCATTCGTAAAATGGACATCTATCTTTTATCTAGAATGAATCCATCTTGGGTTTGATATTAGAAACTTCCAGCTAGTATCAAGAACAGCCACCTACATGACCACAGAATGCTGCAAATCCCTCCTCCGCTATCCGAAACGATTGTTCACCTGATGGGCTAGGCATTAAGTCGGGCGCTCATAAACTGGGATGGATCTGTATCTCACCTATAAATATTTTACCATTTTATTCCCCACAGTAATCTTCACTTTGCCACCATAACCACACCAAAATTCCAAGCAAATCCCCTTTACACATAAATGAGTTACGTTGTACATTTAGAAAAGTTATGGCTATGGTGTAAGCTCAACTTGGAGGAAATTCCCAAAGATATAATTGAGTTAACAAAGGTAGACAAAAAAGCTGGAGAAACTCAGCGGGTGAGGCAGCATCTATGGAGCGAAGGAATAGCCGACGTTTCGGGTCGAGACCCTTCTTCAGACTGATGTCGGGGGGGGGGGGGGGGGGGGGGGGGGGGGGGGGGGAGGGGCGGGAAAAAGAAAGGAAGAAGCGGAGACTGTACAATATCATTTGTAGCATAAAACATCACTATGCTACCAAATAATCTTTTACAAATTCTGAAACATTGGTCTATTTTTGTGCAATCAGTGATTTCACTGGTAGCAACAATAATTATTTATTTTCCTGACAATGTAACTAAATCATCCTCTGACTTGCTTTTGGTGAGCTATTTTTTATATTAAACACATTTTGTTCTGAACAAAAACATACTGAAAAAAATTGAAAAGGCATAAATGGATAATTTTTGGGATTGGAAGGTGACGAACGAGGTGCTGGGGGCGGGGGTTCAATGCTGGGGCCACATCTGTTCACTATCTATATCAATGATTCGGATGAGGGAATCCAATGATGCAAAGCTGGGGACATTCAAGACAGGAGGAGAATGCCGAGAGGCTTCAGAGTGACAGAGACAGGATAAGTGAATGGGCAAGAAAATATCAGATGCAATACAATGTGGAAGAATGTAAGGTTGTCCACTTCAGTAGTATTTGGAGCACTTTCTAAATGACAACAGATTAAAAAGAGTTGGTGCAAGTATCATTGAAAGTTAACATGAAGGTAGAGTGGATTTGAGAGAAAAGGATATCTTACTGATATTATATGGATACCTGGTGTAACAGCTCCTGGAGTATTGTGCACAGGTCTGGTGTCTAAATAGGAATATACTTGTGATAAAAGGACTGTGATGAAACCTCACAGATTGATTTCAGAACAGAAAGTAAGCAGACAGAGCTACCTAGTTGCCCGTCTAGAACTAGAAGTCACAAAATAAAACAAGTGACTAGTCGGGACTGACATAGGAAGAAATTTCCCTATCTAAACTTATTCTTTAGAATTATCTATCCAGGCAGGCTATGGAGACTTGGTTATTGAGTATATTCAAGATGGAGATTGGTAATTTTTGGATGGTAAAGGAATCAAAGGATACAAGACTAGCATACAAAGCTAATACTGGGGTAAAAGACCAGACAAAGCAGACAAAGGGGGAAAAACGGCATACTCTTGCTTCTATTTCTTACGCTCTTTTTATTTCTTCACACTCAGCAATATTTGGCGTTATGCGAGTCTCTAATTAGTTATTCCCCGCAACCCTGTGTGGGATCTGTGTTTAAAATTCAATACTGGTGAACTATTAGTGTATGGATACAATTAATTTGCCTTCAGCACTAATTTATTTTCAAGTCATAACCATTAGTGTAGCACTTTCTGGTTTGTGAGCACAATGACTGCTTGGCATCTGAGTCTGCAACAAATCTAAATACTGAGAAGGAATTGATTTGCATATTAAACAGACACATACTCAACAAAAACAAAATTACTTAGATATACTGGCCAGTTGTGTCTTTCACAATTTTGACCAAGACCCTCAGATATCTGATTCGTTTACAGTCAGAGTCCTCCTCCTAGTGCTTAGAATTTTAGTCTGAAGAAGAGTCTCGTCCCGAAACTTCACCCATCTCTCCAGAGATGCTGCCTGTCCTGCTGAGTTACTCCAGCTTTTTGTGTCTATCTTTAGAATTTTGCAAACCTGGCTAAATACACCATCATGTTCCTATTGCGTTGAAGTACGGGTACTTATACTGAGTTTCCTATTCAGAATCAGAATCACACTTTATTCGCCAAGTATGTTTTGCAACAGACGAGGAATTTCATTGGCCAGGTTAGTCATACAATTAAAAGCAACAGATCACTCAAAAACACATTTTAACATGAACATCCACCACAGTGACTCCTACACACTGTGATGGAAGGCGAAATAAAGTTCAAGTCCCTTCCCTCAGTTCTTTCTTGGTCGTGGGCCTCAAGCCCCCGTTGACGGGACGATCTTGACTCCCGTAGCCGGTGGCGTTCGGTCCCTCCACGTCGAGGCGATCAGCTCCCACATCAGGGGGATGTCAGTTCCCCCGCGGCAGGCGATCGAACCTCGTGTCGGGGCTGGTCCAACGTTCTGCGACGTTGGAGCTCCCGACAGCCTCTCCTGACTGCGAGCTTGATGGTAAGTCCACAGGCCGCGGTGGGAGCGATCCCAGGTAAGGGATTGTACAATATCTTCTCTGATTAGGCACAAGTATGTACTGATAAAGATGACATCTGTTCAGATTACTTCATGAAACATCTGATATTTATTGTGAAAACTCAATTTTAATCTTGCAATGTAAAGAACATCCACTCTGATTGCTCAGATGAATCAGCAAGATGATTCCCAAGGCAGCAGACAAGCTCACTTTGTGAGTATGCGCTGGTTTGGCCAAGTGTCCAAATGAAGCTTTACAACCATGCTATAATTTCAGGTTCAATTATCAACCAACTTAGGATGTTTAAAATGGAGACGTCAAGTAGTCGTTGCACCTGAAAAGCATTGCAGGTAAGCTACACGTTGAACATATTGGATTTTTCAACAAGAAATGCCAGAGTTTTGTTGAATACTAATGAAAACTGGGAGGAATTTCTGCCTGCAATGAAGAGGAAAACCACCTACTTCATCACTAATACAATGTAAATTTTCGACAACCATTCCATGCTCGTTTTTGTTGAAGGAGAAATGATTATATTCTTGTGTTCATCAACACTCACTCAAAAAGGATTGATGTCATACATCTCGGTACATGCAGAACAGGGCCATTGAATTCCCATTCTTCAAAGGTTGGCCTTGCTGTGCAAGTACTTAGCACAACCAGGCCTACCACTTATTTTTTGTTGAATTAAAATCCAATAATGAACCACAGTTCACTTAACATTTATCTGTTATATATGATGTAATGGCATCAAACACCTATTCACTGCTCTCTATGTACCTATTTTCAACAGGACTGTGGAGACATCAGTTAAAGGTGAAGCACGTGTTCCAAGTTTTTCTTGAGCTTCAGGATATATGTTTTGTCAGTCAACCTCTTGGGGATCATGACAGAAGCCTCCTCATGGCGATCCCCAGAAACGATGTCACGATGCACTCAGTGACGCATCGGGCGACCAATTCTGTCAACATGTTGGACGACGACGGAAGCCAACAGCGAGCTATGCATCATCTAACATGCGAGCGAACGAGTTAACCTCTTTGTTAAATACTGTACCATTCCACAGTCTACACTATTTTTACAGTAGCAGAGCCGTGAATGCATCATTGTTTTTGCAAACAATTGAACTTGGTTCTGCTGAACTTATAGAGGAAAAGAATATATATAAACACTTTTCATAATTGCACACTTAAATTATAGATTGTCTGCTGGTTGATTAGTAAGACCTCTTAAATTGTATGCGTGTCTCTGATGTTGTACTCTTTTTTCTTTTTTTACACACCAATATTATTATTTCCAAATACACAAAGATTACGGAGATTTGGTATGTCAGAGAGGATTCTCTCGAACTTCTACAGGTGTGCAGTAGTGCATATTGACTGGTTGCATCACGGCCTGGTTCAGCAACTTGAACAGGAGCGAAGAAGACTGCAAAAAGTTGTGTACACTGCCCATTCCTTCACCGGCTCTGACCTCCCCACCATCGAAGGAATTTATCGGGAGTCGCTGCCTCAAAAAGGCAGCCAGATTCATCAGAGACCCACACCACCCTGGCCACGCACTCATTTCACTCCTGCCATCGGAATAAAGTTACAGGAGCCTGAAAACTGTAACGTCCAGGTTCAGGAACAGTTTATTCTACAGCTATTAAACACTACAACCTCAAATAAGCTCTAAACTACAATAGACTGTTATTATTATTGCACTGCTTTGTTTGTTTTTAGTGTGTACATGTGTACATGTGTGTGTGTGTGTGTGTGTGTGTGTGTGTGTATATATAATATATATGTGTGTGTGTACTTACACACTGAACTTTTTTTTCTCTCTCGTTTACTATATTGTTTACAGTGTACTATGTTTACATATTCTGTTGTGCTGCAGCAAGTAAGAATTTCATTGCTCTATCTGGGACATATGACAATAAAACACTCTTGACTCTTGACAGATAGAACATGAGAATTAGAGAGAATTATACACTAAGAATGGCCAAATGAAGAATGAAGTTTCTTTCGAATCAGATGAGAGGATTTGATTGTGAAGCTATGCCAAATGCTATACTTATTTAGTGCTTGTGGTGAGTTCTTGCAGCAGATAAGTAGTTTCATTTTAAGTATGTAAAATAAAAAATTGTCACTTGAACAATTCATTCTTCAGGATTAGCAACAACAGGTTATTTTACATTCTTTGGGAATAAAATGGGTGTTATTGGGTCTAATGATGCATATCACATGTATTTGTGGGAAAGTGAATACGTTAAGAAAAATATAATCCGACATTTTGAATGATGTTTCTTTTGACAGTGCATTTTCCAAATGTCATGTATTTGTTACCAGGACCGAGAGCACACCCAAGTAAAACGTGTGTGTTGAGGTTGTTGGTATCTAAGGTGTTTATTGAAACGCATCTAAAAATACAGCCCACTGTCTCCGCCTCTTCCTTTCTCCTTCCCACCACCCCCCCCCCATCCCCTCATCAGTCTGAAGAGTGGGGCTCGACTCAAAACATCACCCATTCCTTCGCTCCATAGATGCTGCCTCACTGGCTGAGTTTCTCCAGATTTTTGTATCCACCTTTGATTGTTCCAGCATCTGCAGTTCCTTTGTAAAAATACTATAAATGCCTTTGAATAATTTCCAGCCTTTTCATTACTGTTCATGATTTTTTTTATGCTGGTTTCGTTTCTCATTAAAGAAAATGAAAATACTTATTTTAATGCCAGTTTATGTATAACAGCAGGATCCTTCTCAGTTTGATCAGCAAGGACAGGGTGATCAAAACATCATGCATTACTTTGACTTGCATTAATTATAACATGTACCTTAAGGCTTTGTGAAAGTATGAAGAATGAGATTTCCTTTAATCATAATTTCAATGTATATTGGTTTATTGACACAAAACAACCAACAGTGTGATTTTTTATCCAAAAGTGCAATAATGCTATATTATTTCCCACGGGAACATCTCTATACAAAAGATAAAGAAGAATGCCAGTTGGTAGATACCAAACAGATCATTCTTAATCTTGGCTAATTACGTCTATCGATTTATACTAAGAAATCCATCCATAAAAGTGTACATACGTCCATATGCAAGTGCAGCAATACTTGCGATTACTGCAATTCGTTAGGACTTTCAACACCAATTTATGTGGTCAGCTTCAAACAGATATGTACTATGTTAAATCTAATAAACTATTTTCAGTTGCCTTTAATTTTTATAATTGCTGTTCAATTCAGACTTCCCTAGAAGTCATCAACCAAATAAACCAATCGACTAGCTACTGATGTGTAAAGCAAAAAGCCAATCATTATTTGCTTCGATAAGAGAGCTAACATGCTTCCCCTTGAACGTTCAATATTATAGACTGGCAAAACTCCCAAGAATGCCCTAATGCACTAACTTTTGGTGATCCTTCACACTCTGCATAAATTGGAAAGATTTACACATTTCTTATTCTACAGCTGGTTTGTAACAATTAGTACTGGATTTCAGGTGACGGTTTTTATTCTCCAGGCGGGTATCATGATACTTGGGTCAGGAGAGCATGCTATTGATGAGTAAGAATTTCCCCGTGAGGTTTGGTGGCTATATTGAACACAGCACCCTGGTTGTTCACAGATGTGAGGAGGTACTGCCACTCACCAGACTAATCAGGCATATTGAAGCAGCACTTCTGATATCTCAATAAAAGTGGAGGTTCTCTGCATTGCAGCCCAGCTAACATTTAGAAGATGTGTCAATTGCACAATGCTCCATATTTCTGTATTGCAAAGAATTCATTAATGTAAAGCCCCCAGAGGAGGAAGGCTCCCAATTGGCTTCAGGGAAAAACGAAAAGCAGATAAATACTAAATAGGTTGGAGAGTAAAAACTCGATGCCAATTATAAAAGCCATTGGGCAAATACAGGATGTCAAGTTTAAACAAGCAAGATGCTCATTAACATTACCTCTCAAGTGAAACTGGTGCAGCAACTAGGAGTGGTGCTTGAAAAAAATATTGCCTCAGAATTGGATTAAATAGTGCTGATTGTTTTAACATTATGCAATTGAAAAAGGATTTAACCCCAATTTAAAAATTGATTGTGCAGCAATTTCCTAGTTGAATTATGGTCGATCAGCATATGTTGGACCATTGCTGGGAACTTGCACCATATTGTGCAAATTGAACTGGAATATTGTGCCTGTTCCTTCTCCCCCACAATAGGTCAGGGGCCTCCTCCAATGCTCAGCACATAAAAGTGAGCAATGCCAATGTTTGACTTGAATTTTCATAATGTGGTACAACAACCAAAGTATTCTTCATTCAACGACATCTACATCAATCCAGCACACCCGTTTGTGTGCACTGAAGACTATAGGCAGATTACTTTCTATGGTTACGTTGTAGAGGAGGAGGAGTGACAATTCAAACATTTTCAAATTAGATGGAGACATAGCTTTAGGATTTAAAGAGCAAAAAATAGATGGGTCAATGCACAGATGCCCGCAATGATTTTCAAGTAAACTTTTTCAAAGCCAAATGAAAAACTCAATGATAGAAACACAAGCTCTGAAATATTACTTTATGATTGTTTAACAATTTCTTTACAAAGAATAATCTGAAATCTTTAACTGCAGAAGATTCATCATACTCTGGCCTAATCTTACATTTATCAATAGGATGGGAACAATTTATTTTAGAAATCCATTCTAAATAAATACTTTACAAAATTAGCCATGTATTAACTGACGCTCAAAGTAATGAAGATGGCAGTGTTGTGCTTCTCTGTAGGGTTCACTCAAGTATATTTCTTTACACAGATATCCTTCAAATTTTCACAGTAATTCATTTCACTTGCACTTTATGTGCAAGTGACGAATAAAACTGATTGATTGATTGATAAAATGAAATTATCACAATAGAAAAAATATTTCATTTACATGAAGTAGATATTAAATAAAAAGATGAATTAAGGTCAGTAACAGCTCATTATGAGCAAACAAGTCATAATACTCTCTGGTTTAAAAAAAACTATTAAAACAACAAAAGTTAATCCCTGGATGATTCAGCTGCTTAGAGGAGAACCAGCTGTAACAATCTTAACAGGTTAAAACTTGCTCTGTTGAGTTAATAGTTATGAAGGGAAAGGTCATCCACCATAAAGTTCCTCGTCAGATTCCAATGATTTTTGTTGGAAATGGTCTTTGTCAGCATGGGGCCAACTGGTCATAATCTTCACTGCAGTCGAATAGATTGTTCATGTTCACACTATGGAGGGCTTACAGTATGTGCAAAAATGGCCAGATGAGTAAGATTTCAAAACCAGTGTAAAAAGCCACATGACCAGAGGAGAAAAGGAAAGAAATAAAGAAAACAACTTACTAAAACCATTGGGGAGAATGGAGAAATATTATTTTTATTCCATGTATGAGTAAATCCTACAATTAATCAGATATTTTTGTTGTCGAAAAGTCAAAAGAAAGTATATACAGTATTACCAAATACTTGTAAAATGCAAATAAATGTAACTGAAGATAGGCACAAAAAGCTGGAGTAATGGCCCTGTCCCACGGGCAGGCGGTTACTGGCGGTGAAACGCGGTGTCGCCGGAAGCAGGGACCGCGCGGCTACCGCAAGAGCGGCGCGCGTATGCCATGGGAGCGCCCCACGGATGCCGCGCGGGGGCCGAGTGATCTCCGTACGGCCGGTCCCAGGAGCTTGCGGTAAGTAAAAACAAATTAAACCTTACCGGAAGCTGTTGCCGCGCGTATGCCGAGTGATCACCGCACGGCCTGTCCCACGAGCACGGCGTCGGGTGATGAAGACATCGCGCAACGCGACGCGCTACGCGATGACGTCATTTCGGATCGCGGGGCTGTGGCGGTGCTAGTGGTGATCGCGGCGCTGTGGCGGCGGCTGTGGCAGTGCTCGTGCCGCACTGGCGGCGGCTGTGCGGTAGGACAACATTTTTTAACGTTGTCGATTTTTTGTGAGTACCGTGCGGTGTTGGGACCAACACCGCACGGTCCCGGCGGTGTGCGTGGGACCGACCCCGCAGTCTCTGGCGGTCCACGAGCGGTCCCAACTTCCTGCTTCACCGCCAGTAACCGCCAGTAACCGCATACCCGTGAGACAGGCCTTTAACTGAGCGGGATAGGCAGCATCTCTGGAGAGATGGAATAGGTGACGTTTCGGATTGAGACCCTTCTTCAGACACCTCAACCCGAAACCTCACCCATTCCTTCTCTCCAGAGATGCTGCCTATCCCGCTGAGTTACTCCAGTTTTTTGTGTCTATCTTCGGTTTAAACCAGCATCTGCAGTTTCGACCTACACTTCCTACATTAAGGTTCTGCAGGGAGGAAGTAAATTAATGGTAATAAAATCTATTTTTCAAAGGCATTATTCAGAAGGCGTACGTTGGTCACGACAGCAGAAGCCTCTGCTCATCTTTGAGTCAACCTCTTGCTACCAACTAAAACTACCTGACATATTTGGTATCATTGTTTTGAAATGCTTATCTCCTATATTTATTGAGGCATCAGCCTGGCATCTGCTAGGTAAATCGCATGGTTGTACTATTTATGATTATCATTAAAATTAAATGGCTACATTAATCACTTTATTATATTTATTACTGATACGCTATTTTTCTGCTGTTTGATCATTAAAATTTAAAAGGACCACTGTTACTGACATAAAAACAAAAAATACTGGAAACACTCAACAGGTCAAGCAGCATCTGTGGAAACAGAAACAGGTTAATGTTTCAGATTAAAGATGCTTTATCAAATCCTGAAAATTGGCAACCCTGGGTTTCCATTTGACTCACTTCAATTCGCAATTGCAATCCCATTTGACCTTAACTATCTGCCATGCTCTGCACTGGTTCATGAAGTCAAACGTAAATTTGAGAAGCAGCGCCTCTTCCATCTGGACATATCGAATTCAGGTATTCACTCAGTGTTAATAACAGAACTGACCATGGTTGTCCATCAACTCTGTCTCTCCCTATGGATGATCCACTGGCCATTTCCAAAATTCTGCTTTTGATTTCAGTTCTCTAGAACGCTTCTGACTTGGATTTCTCAGCTTTAACAAGTCCCTTTCATTTCCCCCGAAAACCAGGCTCATTAACCAACAAAATAAGTGTCTTCCAAATAACGTATCTCCAAAGCAACCATGGCAACAGTCTATCAGAGATACTCTCTTTGTTTTATCCATCCCTTCCTCGTCCTTTGGCTTTTGGCTTTTAATTCACCAAAATGTTAACCTTCACTTTCCACAGATGCTGCATGACACACTGAGCATTTTCAGCATTTATGTTATCATTTCAGGTTTCTAAATCTGCAGATTTTTAAATTTTTAATTACTATGAAAGAGTTTGCCACTGCTTTTGATAAACATAATTTTATATCATTAACAACAAAAAAACACTCCAGGGATCATGACTTACAGTTTCCATATATTTGAACAAAGGAAACAAAGTGCTGGAGAAAAGGGCCTGTCCCACTTACGTGTCCTTGGCACGCAAATTACGTGATCTCGTTGAGCAGCGACGGTCCCGCGAAGGTCGGGCGCAATTACATGCGTACACACAGCCATCTGGAGCGCGTGACGTCATTTGAAGATGGACACAAAGCTGGAGTAACTCAGCGGGACCGGCAGCATCTCTGGAGAGAAGCAATGGGTGACGTTTCGTGTCGAGACTCTTCTTCAGTCTGAAAAGAAGGGTCTTGACCCGAAACGTCACCCATTGCTTCTCTCCAGAGATGCTGCCGGTCCCGCTGAGTTACTCCAGCATTTTGTGTCTATCTTCAATTTTCTTGGCCCCGCTCTGGGAGTAGAAGTGGGGGCGGATCCGGACCGCAAAGGCCGTGAGCCCCAGGCCGAGCTCGGCGATCGTTTGCCTGCTTCTGCTGCTGTTGAAGGTGTGACGTTGCGTCGTGCCAGGGTCTTGGGCCTGTCCCACTTTGGCCGTCAGTACCGCGACAGGCCGTTGGCGCGCGAAGATTTCGTTCACTACAAAAATTTCGGAGCCCCACGCGATGTCGCGCACAACTATATACCCCTCCGCGCTTCTAAGTGGGACCGGCCCCGCGCGGCCATACGATGCCCGTATGCCTCAATGCGACCACGAGGTCGCGTAATATGCGTGCCAAGGACACGTAAGGTGGACAGGCCCTTAACTCAGCAGGTCAGGCAGCTTTTCTGGATAGGGGAAATTTCAGGTCATATCTCCAGGTATGTGATTATACATTAATTCAACAATATCTTGAAAACAGAATTTTTAACTGATTTCCCAAAAGTCAATATTCCTGAAACTGCATCCACTGAACCCTGACTTTGTTGCCAATGCAAATAGACTATTCTTACTAACTCTTCCGTTTTACCTCCATCTACTGCTCACATCAAACACAACATACATCCAAATATGACTATTAAAACTCCCATTAACCATCAAATATTCTTTCATGAAATGGGCTTGAAGGAATGTTTAAAAAGAGGAAAGGGGGACAGAGATTTAAAGGATATAAGGTACAAAATGTAATGGAGAGAATTCCAGAGCTTGTGAACTTAGCAACTAAAAGCAAGGCAGCTGATGATGGAATAGTGAAAATATGGAAGCATAATTGGAAAGCCGAAGAGGTCCCAGAGGATTGTGAAGCTGGATGTGGTTACAGAGATAGCTTAGCACAAGACCAGGGTGGAAGTTGAATATATTAATGAGGATTTAAATATTGAGGCTTGCTGAATGGGGAACCAATGTTAATCAGCAAGGAAAGGCACAGGCTGAATAGAATCCGTTGCAATTTAGGATGAAGATTTTTGGATGAGCTCCTGTTCAATATGGAAAGCAGGGCAGGTGCATCATTGGAATAATCAAATATAAAACAGTCATACATGAGGGCTTTAATGGCTGATGAGCTGAAACGTGTATGGAGATGGGAAATGTTAAAGAGGTGAATGAAGACAGACTTTGTAACAAAAAGAATATGGGGCTGGAAGTTTAGAGAGTCAAATAGGATGTCAAGCTTGCAAATAGTTTAGATAATCATTTTATTGATGATTTCAGATTCTGTGAATTTTTCATAGTCACCCCCACAAATTTATAAAGGTGTTGCTGTGAATATAATATGTAAGGGTAATTTATATGTAGCTAAAAACCAATGGAATAATGTTCCATGGAAGCATAAAACAACATACATCCAAATACGACTATTAAAACTCCCGTTACGTGGCTGATTAGGAAATGGGGAGATGCAGCGAGACCTGGGTGTCATGGTACACCAGTCATTGAAAGTAGGCATGCAGGTGCAGCTGGCAGTGAAGAAAGCGAATGGTATGTTAGCTTTCATAGCAAAAGGATTTGAGTATAGGAGCAGGGAGGTTCTACTGCAGTTGTACAGGGTCTTGGTGAGACCACACCTGGAGTATTGCGTACAGTTTTGGTCTCCAAATCTGAGGAAGGACATTATAGCCATAGAGGGAGTGCAGAGAAGGTTCACCAGACTGATTCCTAGGATGTCAGGACTTTCATATGAAGAAAGACTGGATAGACTTGGCTTATACTCGCTAGAATTTAGGAGATTGAGAGGGGATCTTATAGAAACGTACAAATTTCTTATGGGGTTGGACAGGCTAGATGCAGGAAGATTGTTCCCGATGTTGGGGAAGTCCAGGACAAGGGGTCACAGCTTAAGGATAAGGGGGAAATCCTTTAAGACCGAGATGAGGAAAAACTTTTTCACACAGAGAGTGGTGAATCTCTGGAACTCTCTGCCACAGAGGGTAGTTGAGGCCAGTTCATTGGCTATATTTAAGAGGGAGTTAGATGTGGCCCTTGTGGCTAAGGGGATCAGGGGGTATGGAGAGAAGGCAGGTACGGGATACTGAGTTGGATGATCAGCCATGATCATATTGAATGGCGGTGCAGGCTCGAAGGGCCGAATGGCCTACTCCTGCACCTATTTTCTATGTATCTATGTATCTATAAAACAAGCAAAATCAAAATGACAATGCAGACTTTCCTAATTCCTTTTTCCACATCATTCTTTTACTTCTGTGCCAAATGTTAAAATTATCCCTTCTAATTCATCTCATAAGCATAATCAAAATATGTTAAACTGAGAACATTTCACCAACAAATAAATTGCCATTTAATCTATCGCTAATTTAAATTTCATCACTTTTATTCCAAATTCTACCAGCAGAATTAATTTTGCAGACAAGTCCTGGCAGGACAGGGTTATGTGAAATACTTGTTTTGTTAATTAAAAGGGAAAAATTCCAGTGAGTGGTAGAAATACAAAATTGTAGGTACTCGAGGAGTTTATGTGCATACAAAAACTGTTAAACAAATACTTTAAATTGTACACCAATGCAAGTAGTATGAGCAAATGAAACTTACAATGAAGTGTGTCTTTTCTTGCCAACTTTTTTAAAGGAATATGTAACCTATTTAAATTTACGATGAGTGACAATATTAACTGTTGACAAATTTGAAGACGGGTCCAGACCCGAAACATCACCTATTCTTTTTCTCCAGATATGCTGCCTGACCCGCTGAGTTACTCCAGCACTTTTTGTCTATCTATAGTTGCTTTTGGTGGCCATGAGTTACTTTCAGAGAGAAAACAATATATTCCCACATCAACTAGTCATGATTTGACAAAATCTCTGCTACCTTACTCGATTTAATCATTTTTTTCCTATACTTTTTTTGCTTTAGTCGATTAATAAGCAGAGTTTTAAACTGAAGGAACATGAGAGAACAATAACCACTTCAGCCATATTTCAGTTTTGCAAAGGTACCGAAACAACCTTAGTGGCTGGAGTTTCTCCAGCATTTTTATCTACCTTAGAAACAAACCATGTTCCTGTACTGCCATCTGCTGGTCTGTTATGGACAATGAAAGAAATACAGAAAATACACACGTGCCAATTTCACACTTTGGCTGCTGTATTGTGAGGACAATTGCTGACATAGCTATTCAGATTAGGTAGACTGTGATAACCACACAAATATGACACTGGTGCTGCCAAATTGGAAAGCAAATTTCTAGTTTATGCTGTCCATTAACCTTGCAACATTGGACACAAAGCGAGCAGCAGGAAGGATACCTCGCCTACCAAACGTACCATTAAAAATCAACTAAGTGGATATTAGTTGCCTGTTGATTACTGGTTGTTGGTATAACTTAACAAGAACTGAGTGGTTCTAATATTGATTAAATCTGTTAGTCTACAGTAAGGCATGTTTGTACCTAATTCAAGGTTTCTATGCATCTAGTTGCTCATAGATCCGTGGACATTTGTTTGCTTTTCCCCTTGTTAAAGGATAAGCAGAATGCATGAAGAACAAAGCTACATGCTAGACATGGAAGGTGTTATGGGATTGATGCACCCTCAGCATGAGGCCACATCCATCCATGATTTTCAGGTAGAATTTCTCCAAGTTGAACCACAGTATCAAACAATTGCACCACCACAACTCAGTGTAGTACAAGGACTACTTTGGCAATCTTGGTTGGCATAGATGAGTTGGGCTAGAAACCCTATTTCCATGTGTAAGAACGAACTGTAGATGCTGGTTTACACTGAAGATAGACACAAAATGCTGGAGTAAATCAGTGGATCAGGCAGCATCTCTGGAGAAAAAGAATAGGTGACTTGGGTCGAGACCCATCGTCAGACACCTGATGACACAGAGTCTGATGAAGGATTTCGACTCGTAATGTGACCTATTTCTTTTCTCCAGAGATACTGCCTGACCCGCTGAGTTACTCCAACATCACCTATATCCATGCTGTGGGATTTTATGTCTACTATTCGACCCCAATTACTTTTGTGAATACAATGAGAAGGTAACATCGTCTTCTACAAAGATCAGTTCATTACTATCTAACTCCTCCTTCCCCAACGTCTCCAAAGCAGCATTGGAAAACCATAGAGCCTTTGATCTCTGTTGTTGCAGAATATTTATACGTTAATGTACCATGTTTCAAGTTGTAGAAATGCTTTGTTGAGCTAACTATCAATGATAAATATAGTAATGCTGGAACATGGATCAGTTGCCTCATGTTCAAAATGTACAAAATGCCAATGTTTGCAGCTGCTTTGTTAGTTTGTGACGGTAAAGGACAGTGATGATTATTTATCACTAAAATATCACATGTCCCAAGTTTAACTGTCATTGTAGAATTGGATTGGAACAATATGCTGACCATGACCAGGTATGACAGAAATCTCAGCATATATCACAGACCTTTAGAGCAAATTGACATATTCATAAAAAATGAACAATATCATGGCAATTGAAAGTAATATTTTGAGAGCAAAGGAAGGTAATGTAATTGAGATTTGGCCAGAGACATATTCCACACTGATGCCAAAGATCATTCAGTGAAATTTAAAAAGTGTAGATGCTGGAAATCTAAAATGAAAACAGAAAGTGCTGGAGATACACAGCAGGTCATGCCTCATTTGTGAGAAAAGAGTTAACCCTTTCATCTGAAACATTAACTCTGGTTCTGTTCCATAGATGCAGCTGAGTATTTTCTGTTTTTACTCATTCAATGAGCAATGAGGTCCCAGTTTAAGAATAAGGGGTATGTGATTAATGAATGAGACGCGGAAAGACTTTTTCACCCGGAGAGTTGTGAATCTATGGAATTCTCTGCCACAGGAGGCCAATTCACTGGATGTTTTCAAGAGAGAGTTAGATTTATCTCTTAGGGCTAATGGAATCAAGGGATATGGGGAAAAAGCAGGAATGGGGCACTGATTTTGGATGATCAGCCATGACTGGTTCGAAGGGCCGAATGGCCTACTCCTGCACCTATTTTCTACGTTTCTATGTAACTGGGATTGTAGAAACTGGGATTGTAATGGCAGTACACAGATCTTCTCCGTGCATTGTCACCTTGTTGTGATGGAGAAGTTTGTGTGGTCCTGAGATCCTGAGAGCGATGCCGTCTGGAGCTATGCTCCTGGAAGGGCCACCCATGGCGATAAGGTCGAGGGGGAGGACTCTGACAAAGAGCAATCCAACCAAGACCTCAATGGTGGAACAGGCGGAGGACGATGGCTGACCTTAGTGGAGCGTCACAACGGCTGGGAAGGCGGATGAAGGCTGCAGCAGAAAAGGGTCTCTGGTCGTCTTGGACTCCATGCCACTGGATCCCGACCCAGAGCTGACAAGGACCGTGTGGTGGCTGCCTGTGCACCAGTCTCCCCATGTTAAACAAAGTCACGCACAGGCGTCCTCGAACCCTGGAGACACTCATGGTCAGCCATGACCGAAGGGGGCCTAAGAAGACACAGATAGATAGTGGAGAAAAGGTGTTTGTTAACAATAATGCATTAACATATGAATGAATACAGTTACAGACTGTTCAATAAGATGTCTGTACATCTTGCAAGTCTAGTCAGGTTGACAGAAAACAGCATCAAATTGAAAACCTAGTCAGTCGAGGCCCAACAGATGTTCCAGCAAGTGACATACAAAGTGTAACTCAATGAACAAATACTTGTCTTTGTATAAAAAACTGTGGAAGGTAACCAACTTATATGAGGTGAACTAGGAGACCTCGCAGGCAACATTGAAAGAATGCTTTTTGGATAGTCACTTCAAAGCCACACTTTGACATATTACTGGTAAGGTGTGATAATATGCTTGAAGAAGGCAAAATGAATCAAAAATTGGCTTGGCAGTAATCGAGTTTAGGAAGGAACTGCAGATGCTGGTTTAAACCGAAGATAGACACAAAAAGCTGGAGTAAGCGGGACAGGCAGCATCTCTGGTGAGAATGAATGGGTGACGTTTCAGATCTTCTTCTTCTTCAGACTAGTTAGGGAAAAGGGAAACAAGAGATATAGACGGTGATGTAGAGAGATAAAGAACAATGAATGAATATGCAAAAAAGTAACGATGATAAAGGAAAGGCCATTGTTAGCTGTTTGTTGGGTGAAAATGAGAAGCTGGTGTGACATGGGTAGGGAGGGATGGAGAGCGAGGGATTGCCGGGGTAACTTGAAGTTAGAGAAATCAATTTCATACCAATGGGCTGTAAGCTGCCCAAGCGAAATATGAGATGCTGTCCCTCCAATTTGCATTTAGCCTCACTCTGACAATGGAGGAGACCTTGGACAGAGAGGTCAGTGTGGGAATGGGAAGGTGAATTAAAGTGTTTAGCAACCGGGAGATCAGGTAGGTCCAGGCAGACTGAACGAAGGTGTTCAGTGAAATGATCGCTTGAACAATCACCCAGTCTATGTTTGGTCTCGCTGATGTATAAGAGTCAACATTTTGAACAATGGATACAGTAGATGAGGTTGGTGGAGGTAAAAGTAAACCTGAAAGGACTGTCAGGGTCCCTGGACAGAGGCGAGGAAAGAGGTATAGGGACCAGTGTTAGCTGGACAGAGTCGAGGGAGGAGGCATAGGGACAGGAGTGGGGTGATTGATGGTGGAGAGTTGATTTTTCGATTAGAAGCCTGGACCGTGTTTACTGTACACTTTATCAACTTAGATATTACAGTGGGAGGTATGATTAGTAAGTCTCAGGCTAGAGAAAGATATTGATCAATTGGTACATTGGGCAAAATAATATCAGGATTATATTCCATTTACTAAGTGCAAAGTGATATATTTTTCAGGTTAAATAAAGCCAGGATATGTATAATGAATGTTATGGCCCCAAGGAGTATTGAAAAGTAAGGGGAACTTTGTGTACAAATCCATGAAGGTAGCAACACAGATAGATAGGGTGGCAACAAGGCATATGAAAGGCCTGTTTCTGCTCTCTCGGACTGAATGACAGCAACACCTTTGAGTTTAAATCTTAAATCAGACCAAAAGTTAATGAGAACATAAGATCAGATGTCTGCAAACCGGCTTCTAGAATAGATGTGTAATTGTTCATATAAAAAGAGAAAGGTTGTTATAATTAATGAGATGTAAATATTGAGACATATGAGATTATATCTCCTCTCAAACAAGGGAACATTGTTTAAAAATAAGGGCCTATTTAAGACAATGATGAAATGAAGGTATTTTTTCCCTCGGGGGAGGAGAATCTTTGGAACTCTTATCCTAAAATTATTTTATGGAAGAATTATAAATTATTGAGAAACAAAGGTTGAAAGTTTATTTGAAGTAGAAATGTGGAGTTAAGGTTAATGTCAAATCTGCCAGAGGTTAGGGTCCGTTTAAATGATGGAGGAAGCGCGAGGGGGGAGTGTTTAAGAAAGAACTGCAGATGCTGGAAAAATCAAGGTAGACAAAAGTGCTGGAGAAACTCAGCGGGTGAGGCAGCATCTATGGAGCGAAGGAATGGGTGACGTTTCGGGTCGAGACCCTTCTTCAGACTGATGTGGGGAGGGGGGGTTGGGCGGGGCTGGAAGAAGAAAGGAAGCGGAGACAGTGGACTGGGGGAGAGCTGGGAATAGGAAGGGAAGGAGGGAGAAAGCAAGGACTACCTGAAATTGGAGAAGTCAATGTTCATACCGCTGGGGTGGAAACTTCCCAAGCGAAATGCGAGGTGCTGCTCCTCCAATTTGTGGTGGGACTCACTCTGGCCATGGAGGAGGCCCAGGACAGAAAGGTCGGATACGGAATGGGAGGGGGAGTTGAAGTGCTGAGCCACCGGGAGATCGGGTTGGTTAATGCGAACTGTGCGGAGGTGTTGGGCGAAGCAAACGCCAAGCCTGCGCTTGGTCTCACCGATGTAGAGCAGTTGACACCTAGAGCAATAGATGAGGTTGGAGGAGGTGCAGGTGAACCTCTGCCTCACCTGGAAATACTGATTGGGTCCTTGGATGGAAGGGAAAGTATCAGGAGAGGGGGTGGTTTGGGTGGGAAGGGACAAATTGACCAGGGAGTTACAGAGGGAGTGGTCTCTGCGGAAAGCCGAAAGGGGAGGAGATGGGAAGATGTGGCCAGTGGTGGGATCCCGTTGGAGGTGGCGAAAATGTCGGAGGATTATCTGTTGTATGTGACGGCTGGTAGGGTGGAAGGTGAGAACAAGGGGGACACTGTCCTTGTTACGAGTGGGGGGCATGGGGAGTGAGAGCGGAGCTACGGGATATAGAAGAGACCCTGGTGAGAGACTCATCTATAGTCGAAGAGGGGAACCCCCGTTTCTTAAAGAATGAGGACATCTACGATGCCCTGGTTTGGAACACCTCATCCTGGGTGCAGATGCAGCACAGACAGAGGAATTGGGAGCAGGGGATAGAGTCCTTACAGGAAGCAGGGTGGGAAGAAGTGCAGTCCAGATAGCCATGGCAGTCAGTGGGTTTATAATAGATGTCGGTCAGTAGTCTGTTACCTGCGATGGAGATGGTGAGGTCAAGAAATGGTAGGGAGATGTCGGAAATGGTCCCGGTGAATTTGAGTGCTGGATGGAAGTTAGTGGTGAAATGGATGAAGGCAGTGAGTTCTGCATGGGTGCAGGAGGTAGCACCAATGCAGTCGTCAATGTAGCAGAGGTAGGGTTCGGGGATAGGGCCACGGTATGCCTCTAACAAGGATTGTTCGATGTACCCTACAAAGAGGCAGGCATAACTGGGGCCAATGCGCGTGCCCATAGCTACGCCTTGGATTTGGGGGAAATGGGAGGAGTCAAAGGAAAAGTTGTTGAGGGTCAGGACCAGCGGAGGAGAGTATCGGTAGACGGGGATTGGTTGGTTCTGCGATCGATGAAGAAACGGAGGGCTTTAAGACTCTCCTGGTCGGGGATGGAGGTGTAGAGTGACTGGACATCCATGGTGAAGATGAGCGAATGGGGGCCTGGAAAACAGAAGTCATGGAGGAGACAAAGAGCATGTGAGGTGTAGATAGGGTGGTAAAGAAAGCTTTTGGGGTGCTGGCCTTTATAAATCAGAGCATTGAATATAGAAGTTGGGATGTAATGTTAAAATTGTACAAGGCATTGGTGAGGCCAATTCTGGAGTATGGAGTACAATTTTGGTCGCCTAATTATAGGAAGGATGTCAACAAAATAGAGAGAGTACAGAGGAGATTTACCAGAATGTTGCCTGGGTTTCAGCAACTAAGTTACAGAGAAAGGTTGAACAAGTTAGGTCTTTATTCTTTGGAGCGCAGAAGGTTAAGAGGGGACTTGATAGAGGTCTTTAAAATTATGAGCGGGTTAGACAGAGTTGACGTGGATAAGCTTTTTCCATTGAGAGTAGGGAAGATTCAAACAAGGGGACATGACTTGAGAATTAAGGGACAGAAGTTTAGGGGTAAAATTAGGGGGAACTTCTTTACTCAGAGAGTGGTAGCTGTGTGGAATGAGCTTCCAGTGGAAGTGGTGGAGGCTGGTTCGATTTTATCCTTTAAAAATAGATTGGATGGGTATATGGACGGGAAAGGAATGGAGGGTTATGGTCTGAGTGCAGGTAGATGGGACTAGGGGGAAGTATTTATTTAAAAAATAAAAAAATAATGTTCGGCATGGACTTGAAGGGCCGAGATGGCCTGTTTCCGTGCTGTAATGGTTATATGGTTATATGGTCTTGGACATAGGTAGGGAGGGATTTGACCAGGGGGGATAGGATGGAGTCAAGGTATGTGGAAACGAGTTCGGTGGGGCAAGGCAACGCAGAAACAATGAATGGGTCTGCCAGGACAGTCAGGTTTGTGGATTTTGGGGAGAATGTAAAATTGGGCCGTGCGGGGCTGAGGAACACTGAGGTTGGAGGCTTGGGAGGGCAGGGAGCCGGAAGTGATGAAGCCAGCGATAGTGTTTGCCAGTGGTGTGGGGGGGGGGGGGGGTGGCGTGGGGGGAGTGGCCTATTTCTGCTCCTTATTCACCGGTTAGTATGACAAGTGTGAGAAAGGGATGCAGACAACAAAAAAGCTTTGTTTCAAAAATCTCTATGTAGATTATCCAGCTACATGAATACGTTGTGTTCTTATCTGTGAGAAGAATTCTCTGCCACAGAAGGCAAATTCACTGGATGTGTTCAAGAGAGTGTTAGATATAGCTCCTTGGGCCAACGAATCAAGGGATCTGGGGAGAAAGCAGGAACCGGGTACTGATTTTTGGATGATCAGCCATGATGGGGTGGAAGATTGCAACCTTCACGTGGTCCGCCCTGTTTCGACGAATGCAATCAACCTGGCGTGCACAATCAAATAAGATCAAATAGAACAAGTTGTCCGACAACTTTAGGCTGTGCGCGCCATAGCAAGAAGAAGAAGAAGTTCAGCCATGATCATATTGAATGGCAGTGCTGGCTCGAAGGGCCAAATGATCCTGCACCTATTTTCTATGTTTCTACGTTTAAGATATCGCTATCCTGTTGGTGATGATATCCATGTGGCATTCTCGTTTCATCGTTACATACTCGTAACATTGTAACCATGTTACGAAGAAAGGGACCGACTCAAACAAGTGGCGGAAGGAATTTAACGATTATATTGGTTACGTATTCGGTCTTACAAACTAGGCTCGTGACGGTGAACACGACAACACAATTAACTTCTGTGGAAAGACACAAAAAGCTGGGGTAAATCTGTCTTCTATCTTCGGTTTAAACCAGCATTTGCAGTTCCTTCCTACACAGTAACTCTGTGCACTCTGTATTTGGTTGCACGACGGACTATGCTTTTTGCACTAGTATTATTATAAAAAACAATAAATTAATAACCATAATAATTATGGTTATTAATTTATTGTTTTTTATAATTATATTTATCTGTGTGCATTGCTCGTTAAGAATTTCACTGTTTCGTTGTCGGTACATATGACAATTAAATGCACTTGACTTTGCAAACACATTGAAGCTGCCAAGCTAAAACGTTCCAAAGTAGAAAGTATACTGAATATGAAGAGAACACGTTACTGTATATGGAAAAAAATCAGAGATGGCAAACTTACAGTGTCAGGTGGCAAAAGTCCTGCAAGTTTTCCAGAAGTTTTCCAGCAACTTTAGCAGCTTACAGAGCGGAGACCGAATCACGGGGTGCAGACCCGCCCATATCAATGAAACCCCAGCCCCAGGTTAAACTCGAAGCCCGAGGGTTATTACAAAACCCCCACGGCACGTTTATTTCCATCAAATACCGGGAAACGTCGGGCAACGTTTCCAGATGAGGTAAACGGAAGGAACTGCAGATGCTGGTGAATACACAAAAGAACACACAATTCTGGAGTAACTCAGCCGCGGGTCAGGCAGCATCTCTGGAGAACATGGATGGGTGATGATTCAGACTGGTCAGTTTCTGGAAGGGTGACTTATTAAATTCCACCATCTAATCTCAACCAGATTTGACGTTTTAAGTAGAATCCAAAGTGCTGGAGTAACTCAGCGCGACGGGAAGCATCTCTGGCAGACGCCGATAGATCCCCAATCCTTTCCACGGCACCTCGTATTTCGCTTGGGTAGCTTACACCCTAGTTCTCTAACTTCAAGAAACCCTTGCCTTTCCTCTCTCTCCACTCCCAACCCATCTCCCCCCCCCCTTCACACTTCCTTATTAACGGATTGGACAGGCTATATGCACGAACCATGTTCCCGATGTTGGGGGGGGGGGGGTCAGAAACAGGGGCCATAGTTTAAAAATAAGGGGTAAGCCATTTAGAACTGAGATGAGGAAAAAACATTTCCACCCAGAGAGTTGTGAATTTGTGGAATTCTCTGCCTCAGAAGGCAGTGGAGGCCGATTCTCTGTATGCATTCAAAAGAGAGTTAGATAGAGCTCTTAGTAAGTAAGTAAGTAAGTTTATTGGCCAAGTATTCACATACAAGGAATTTGCCTTGGTGCTCCGCGCACAAGTAACAACATTACATACAGTGACAGTTACGAATGACTGAGAAAACACTAAACATTAATAATAATAAAACATTAATGATAAAACACCATTGATCAAGGATGTGAACCAACAAAATACCAGATCAAAGGGAGGAAACAGATTTTGGGCTGTTGAGTAGAGCAACCTACTCGTGGATAAAAACTAGCGGAATCAAGGGATATGGGGAGAAGGCAGGAACGGGGTACTGACTGATTGTGGATGATCAGCCATGATCATATTGAATGGAGTTTCTCCAGCATTTTTGTGTACCTTCGATTTTCCAGCATCTGCAGTTCCTTCTTTAACAAAACATCATATTGAATGGCCTATTCCTGCACCTTCTATGTATCTATGTACCTCGCACTCCCCTGACATCAGTCTGAAGAAGGGTCTCGGACCGAAACGTCGCCCATTCCTTCTCTCCACAGACACTCGCTATGGGATCTTTGGTCTGACCCGCCGATAGACCATGTTGTGTCTCTCTCTTCAGTTTAAAGGCGCCGCTCCTCTTACTCCCTCCCCGGTCCCCCCCGGGCGGTTGCCTCGGCAACGGTTGCCCTTCCGGTCCCAGCGTTCCCCGCGGCGGGGCGCTGGTCTCCGTGGCAACGCGGCCTAGAGGCCTGCGCCTCCCCTCAGCCCGCCGCAAGACGGCAATAGAACCCCGCAGACAAGCTCACTCCTGCGCCTATACCTCGTTGCCACCGATTGCCCCTTGGGGAGCGCGTACGAAACACGCGGAGGTGGAGAGTCCCGAGCCGAGGGTGGTGGGTCTAATGAACGAGCTGCCGTAGGAGGTAGAACTTGAGCAGAAACTTTAACAGCATTTAAAGGACATTTGGATGGGTACGTGGATAGGAAAGGTTGAGAGAGAGAGAGATACGGGCCAAATGTGTAGGCAAAAGGTGGACTAGTGTAGATGGCTCACCTTGGACAGCATGGACAAATTGGGCCGAATGGCCTGTTTCTGTGCTGCATGGTTCAATGAAACGTCACCTATCCATGTTCCCCCACAGACGCTGGCACTGTGACATTTGTGTCTTTTTATTATAAACCAGCTTCTGTAGCTCCTTCTGTCTCCATTTTTCTGGTTTATTCATTAATTGATACACCATAGATACAGACTTTTCAACTCACCGTGTCTTCGCCGACCATTGATCACCCGATCACACTAGTTAGTTCTATGTTATCCCACTTGCTCATCCACTCCCTATACACGGAGCAATTTACAGGGGCCAATTAACTTGTGAACCTGCATGTATTTGGGATGTGGGAAGAAACTGGAGTACCTGGCGGAAACCTACACGGTCGTAGGGAGAATACCAAAGGTCAGGATCGAACGTGGGTCTTTGATGCAGTACAGCAGTTGCTCTACCAGCTGCGCCACTGTTCTTAAGTTCTTGGCGCAGAATTAGGCAATTTGGCCCATCAAGTCTACCCTGCCATTCAATCATGGCTAATCTATGTTTCCCTCTCAACCCCACTCTCCTACCTTCTTCCCATAACCCTGACACCCTTAAGGCCCTGTCCCACGATGCGAGTTTACCCAAGAGCTCTCCAGAGTAAAAAAAGAAAATCAAACTCTTGGTAAGTACGTAGAATGTACGTAGCGGGTACGTCAGAGCTTGCGGATGTCTCCTAGCGGCTCGTAAAGCTAACGGCAGGTACTCGTGAAATGCGGAAACTCGTGAAGTTTTTTCAACAGTGTGAAAATTTTCCAAGAGTAAAAAAATACTCGTGATGAAGTACCACGAGTTTGATTTTTTTAAACTCGGGAAACCTCTTGGGTAAACTTGCATCGTGGGACAGGGGCTTTACTAATACCTTACTACACTGTTCTGCCTCTAGTTTAGTTTCGACCCATAAACTATGTCCTTGTGTTTTTATTTCCTTTACATCAATAGGTGTTCATTGACACATGGCTGGCTCAGGCTGCGATCATTAAGGAGCTGGGACACCTGCACTACAGTGAAACCGAATGAAAATGTCTTACTTAGCATATGAAGTTGAACTGAGCAAACGTCATGAGAAAATGTAAGTGAATAAAAATGTAGACACAAGGAACTGCAATTGCAGGCATACAAAAAAAAGACACAAAGTGCTGCAGTACGTCAGCAGTTCAGGCAGTATCTGTAAAAGATGTGGATAGGTGTCATTTTGAGTCCACACATCACTTTCCAGGCTTTGTCCCACCCCTCACCTCTCTTCCAGCGTTTTCCATCCCCAACTACAATCAGTCTGAAGAAGGCTCCCAACTTGAATCGTCACCTATCCATGTTCTCCAGAGATGTGCTGGGTTACTCCAGCACTTTGTGTCCTTCTTTATTATGTCGTGTTGAACAATTGAGATCAAGACTGTTTAATTTTGGAATATGGCCATGCTATTATTTCCACTGTAGTATGATAAATATAGTTTAGATCGCCATTCTCATAACAAAACTAAAACAGCAGTATTGACGTGAGTTTAGAGTTGCAACTGTACTGAATTGGTGAGTAAAACAACCAATATAATTAAGCGTTCCCATTACAATTTTCTCCCAGATGCTCAGTTATGTGGCAAAACTAGTCCTCTTGTCAGTTCCCACTAGGAGGTATCATTGAGCTGACTATCCGATTTGTGCGTGGAATTTCAATCCTTCCTGGCCAAGAAGGATTCCTTAAAGGGCCTGTCCCACTTGGCCGTCATATACGCGACAGGCCGGTAGTGACTGACGGCGACGGTCGCGCGCGTCATCATGTGTCCGCACAGCCGTCTGGCGCGCGTGACGTCATTTGAAGAAAGACACAAAATGCAGGAGTGACTCAGGGGGACCGATCAGTATCTCTGGAGAGAAGCAACGGGTGACGTTTCGGGTCGAGACCCTTCTTCAGACTGAAGAAGAATCTCGACCCGAAACATTGCGCCGCGCCTGGGAGTCCCACTTGGCCGTCATTTACGCGACAGGCCGGTGGCGCGCGAAGATTTTGTGCAGAACGAAATCCTGGAGCGCTGCGCGATACCGCGCGCAACTCCACACTCTTCCACGCCACTCCATGCGCCCGTCCCGCATTACCCACACGCTACCAGGTCGCGTAAATGGCGCGCGAATGACGGCCAAGTGGGACAGGCCCTTACCACAATTCCTTAACAATATCCTAAACTCAAAGCATTAACCTACTCTCTTGAGATATTTTGAACTAATATGTTGGGTACAATTGACCTCTGATATTGACCTTTGCTCACAATAACGCTAGCTCAAAATGCAGAGATTGGCTTTGTTTTCTATCCTTTTACTTAAAGACGCACAATTATAATACACTAACTTTCACTAACAGTGTTGGATTGCTAGTTGATCCCTAAGACAGGTTGAATAAGACATAATTGAAAGGGACTTGCTTGAAAACCTTGCCTGAAACAGTTTGCCTAAGTTGTACCTTTAGCCAAAGTTCTACTGGCTGAGCTGGAGATTATTTTTCAAAATTGTGTGAAAATATTTAAATTGTATGGTGAAGTAGGGGCTGTTGGCTGAGAGACTTTTTCTTTCCAATCATTTTTATTTCTTGTAACATTTTATTTGACAAATGCATGAAATCGGTGCAATTTTGCATTTGTTTTTGTTCCCTCTAGATTAGGTCAAAGAACTGCATTGCTTCAGCAAATGGAAGAGCAGCTTGAAAGTCAGACAAAGAAGAAAAAATTGCGAGCAGTAAAGTTTGAGTCGGCAAATGAGAGAAATGCGTTACTTTTAAAAGTAAGTTCTATTTAGTCTAGTTTAGTTTAATTTAAAGATACAGTGCGAAAGCAGGCCCTTCGGCCCACTGAGTCCGCGCCGACCAGCGACCCCCGCATATTAACATCCTACACACACACAAGGGACAAACTTTACATTTACCCAGCCAATTTACCGACACATATCTGTATGTCTTTGGAGTGTGGGAGGAAACCGAAGATCTCGGAGAAAACCCACACGGTCACGGGGAGAACATACAAACTCCGTACAGACAGCACGCGTAGTCGGGATCGAACCCGGGTCTCCAGCCCTGTAAGGCAGCAACTCTAGCACTGTGCCACCGTGTTGCCCTAGGCTGAGATTTATTTTTGCCTATCATTAAAAATTGGTCTAAAATCAGATCTGCTTATTCTGTCATTTTTTGTTAATCAGACTGTAAATAAAAATATTAATTTTCAGAAAAACTTTTGTAATGTGCATACTAATTAAACTGCAAAAATAAATTGCTAGTCATTAGCTCTGACCACTGGTACAGTTCGGTTAGTATTTACTGATAAATCTATCACATGTTCTGCATCTTTAGAAATTAATATATAACAACTTTTGCCATGACTTTATTTTCCTTAAACTGTGGAAAGTATAGTAGAAATCTGTTTTCTTCCATGCCAGTAAATTAAAGTTAACTTCCTACATCTACTATATCAACACATTAAGATGTTTGGCTTGGCTCATTTCTCTCTCATTCATACTTAGATTAAAATAATGCGATTCCTAATTAGAAGGAATTGGACATTTATAATATAATTGATATAATCAAATTAATTAAGATGAAAACGGAGGTGTGATCCTCAAGTCATGACGAAACACAAAAAGAAAAACAAAGCTTTGTCCTCAGACCTGATCAAGTGTATCTTAGCATTCTGTGAGAATCTAGAGGAGAAGTTGTGGTTAAGCAATTTGGTCACCATTGACAAGTTTAGACCAGAGGGCTTGTTTCCATGCTATATTGCTCTATAACTTTTATATTTGATGAATAAAGTTTAAGCTCATTACAAAAATAGCACAGGTTAGGAAAATTCATGTTTTATGCAAGGGTTTATTTATATACCCTATGGAAAATATGCTGCTAAAGTAGAATACATTATAATTATAACCTTTATAATAAAAGTGGGAACAAATCTTATTAAAGGAGTTTTTTTTAAGTCAAATGTTAAAATTATCAAGTGCCCAAGTAGTTAGTTCTTGCACAGATACATAGATGCACTGGGTTGAGCAGTTGCTATACTGTTAATGTTTTTTTAATCCATGGCATCCAGTCTGAAGAAGGATCCCGACCCCAAACGTCACCTATCCATTTTCTCCAGGGATGCTGCCTGACCCGCTGAGTTACTTCAGCATTTTGTCTCTATCTTTGGTATAAACCAGCATCTGCAGTTCCTTTTAATTACATTAAGAATTTAAGTATCTTGTTTCTGAATTTTTTTTGTAGTGATTTATAATAAATAACTTGACCAGATGCTGACCCGTTGGGCCCGGTCCCCCAAGGCAATATTCCACCACAGACCCATAGCCCCCAACTGCTCGGGCGCGACTGAGGGAGTCCCGTTGTGACGCCAGAGATCCCTGTTGTGATGCGAGTCACGGCAACTCTCCCCCAACTGCGCCTCGCCATCCCTCTTCCTATCCCTATCCTCCTCCATCCCCCAGCACCCCTTTCCCCTCCTCTTCACCCTCCCTTATCTTTCCCCTCTCATCCACCCCTCCCCCACCCCCTCACCTCTCCCTCCTCCTTTCCCCTACCCTGTCCCTCCATAACCCCTCCCCACCCCCATCCTTTCCCTCTATCCCCCTGCTCCCCCACTCCTCACCTTCCCTCTATCCCACCCCCCCAAAATCTAAATCACGATGGGGTTTTTTAAATGAAACCAAAAATGGGAGTGCCTACATGTACCGTTTTGGCGGGGTTTCGGGATCTCACGCATGCATACAAACAAACAAGATGAGAGTTTTAGTAATATAATAATAATAATAATATAATAAAGATAGATCACATTTTTATTTACTGAATATTTTCTTCTTAAAATGTTTTATTTTGAGGATTTGGAAGCAGCAGAGGACAGCTTAAGAGTTGGACTACGTACGCAACTACATCCAACTGTTATCGCCTTTGAGGTACATGCCCACTTACTGTTTATAATTTTATCAGCTTTTCCTTTTGTTTGGCCAGAATTTGTAATAGAGTCATACGGCCTGGCAAAATATAATTGACTCGAATAAGTTTGTTTTTTATTTGCAAACTTGTAACTCTTTTATGCAGACCAAATATTGGGCATCCATCGATGAACAACTTCCTAAATGGGAACAGTTTTTACTGGGGCGAACAAGAAATCCGGTTGAAGAAATGAGTTCAAGGCCCAAAAAAACGCAGAACCAGTTACTTCAAGACAATGATACTTTTAAAAATACTAATTCACAATCTCCAACATCAACGTTCAAGATGCCACCACGGTATCCTCGTTCAGGAAAACAAAAATGAATGAGTTCTTAAAAAATGATTTCTGATACAGAAATACTTTTTATAACAGATGTTACTGGTATCTCAATGGGTTAGATTGATAATTGCTCGTTTCTAAGCTTACCCCCCAGTCTAGTTTCAGTAAAAACACCGAATCAAGCACTTGAAACAACCAAATCTTAATTTAACAAAAGCGCGTCACAGTACCTATCCCACCGCGGGTTCGATCCTCGTATCTGCCTGTTCAAGCCCTCTAGGCCTCGCTCAGACAGAGACACTCCAGAAGTTCACGCAATCTCGAGCGGTCTCCCAGAAGATCGACGCTGAACCTTGTGGTAGCGGACTTTTATATGTCCCGGGACCTCGAGGGGCCAAACCACATGGGGGTGGTCTCTTAATAACCCAATTACAGATATCGATTAACCCCATACTTAACAGACATTCCCCTAACCCAATAATACAACAGCTCAATACATTGTATTCCAACCGGACTTCGTAAGGAAGCCAACTTAGAAACATTTACCCTGATCTGCAGGAAATCCAGACAAGGCTCAATACCTCATCCAATCAACACTCGGCAAAGTCAAACTCTGCAAAATTATTTACAACTATTTACAAGGTGTATGTCTGGTTTGCAGCCATCCAATCCATTGTATGCATTTTTCACCAGATTGACAGGGTTGGCAGATGTTCTTATTCTTTGCTTGCAAATTGTATCTAAGCTCTAGACACACTGGCACTTCTTCGCAGCTTGTCCCAGCTCTGCAGAGAGCAATTCCAAATTGACCAAATCTCCCAGCAGCCCTGAAGCTTTTGCCCCATTTTGAAGTCCTAGCCTCTCCAATTTAGCCAGGATTAACAAGATCATCTCTACTTTATTTGGGTGGTGCAGTGGTAGAGTTGTTGCCGTACTGTTCCAGAGACCTGGGTTCTATCCTGGTTACGGGTGCTGTCTGTACAGCGTTTGTACGTTTTTCCCTGTGACCGCATGGGTTTTCTCCACGTGCTCCAGTTTTCTCCCACACTCCAAAGACATACAGGTTAATTGGCTTCAGTAAAAAAAATTGTACTTTGTCCCTAGTGTGTAGGATAGTGCTTGTGTACAGGGTGATCGCTGGTGGGTGATGACTCGGTGGTCTGAAGGGCAAGTTTCCGCGCTGTTTCTGTAAAGATCCATGCCACCCATGCTTGCATGACCAATAGTAATCTTACTGCCTCCCTACACCCAGTGGACCCGCAAGATATCGGCAATGACTTATTGCTGAATTGCAGAGGTCTCGGCCCTAAAGCTGCCTAACAGCCTTTGCCAGAAGCTAGAGCTGGAGTATGACCTTTACCGTGTTCAGAACATGTAAATGATTTCCACATTTTAAAAAATGTCATTGACATTTAGTGACATTTCGCAAACTATCCAAAAAAGTATGAATACTAAAAAGAATAAGAAAGAACACTAGAATAGCTGAGTAGGTCAAGCACATCTTCTGAGGCAAAGAATGGATGTCAATGTTTGGGGTCAAAACTTAGGACTGAGAGATCTTTGCTATCCTTTCATCATTTTTAATCCTAAAAGGTATCCTTGTAATAGATAGAAATTAAAACATACATTAAAATATTACTTTAAAAAAATTATTATTTGTGGGATAAAAATCCTCAATGTAATTAATTGAATCTCCAATCCTATGACAGGTAGTATTGGATTTGAGAGCTATTTACTAGAATGACTGGTTGTTGCCACTAAAATGGTCTGAACCAATTCAAAAGATTTTAAACTGTAGGTTACCGTGCCCTCCATAATGTTTGGGACAAAGACCCATCATTTATTTATTTGCCTCTGCACTCCACAATTTGAGATTTGTGATAGAAAAAAATCACATGTTGTTAAAGTGCACATTGTCAGATTTTAATAAAGGCCATTTTTATACATTTTGGTTTCACCATGTAGAAATTACAGCAGTGTTTATACATAGTCCCCCCATTTCAGGGCACCATAATGTTTGAGACACAGCAATGTCATGTAAATGAAAGTAGTCATTTTAGTATTTTGTTGCATATCCTTTGAATGCAATGACTGCTTGAAGTCTGCGATTCATGGACATCACGAATTGCTGGGTGTCTTCTCTGGTGATGCTCTGCCAGGCCTGTATTGCAGCCATCTTTAGCCTATGCTTGGTTTGGGGTATAGTCCCCTTCAGTTTTCTCTACAGCATATAAAATGCATGCTCAATTGGGTTCAGATTTTGTTTGTTTATTTGAGCTCTGCATTCAACACCATTGTGCCAGAGCTACTACACTCCAAACTCTCCAAGTTGACTGTGCCTGAACCCCTCTGTCAGTGGATCACCAACTTCCTGACAGACAGGAAGCAGTATGTGAGGCTGGGAAAACACATCTCAGACCCACAGACCCTCAGCATAGGAGCACCACAAGGCTGCGAACTCTCTCCTTTACTCTCTCTACGCCAATGACTGCACCTCCACAGACTCCTCTGTCAAGCTTCTCAAGTTTGCGGATGACACAACCCTGATTGGACTTATCCAGAATGGGGAGGAATCTGCCTACAGACAGGAAGTGACACAGCTGGCGTCCTGGTGCTTTCATAACAACCTGGAGCTCAATGCTCTTAAGACGGTGGAATTGATAGTAGACTTTGGGAGAGCTCCCCTACCCTCCCCCCACTCACTATCAACAACACCACAGTCACATCTGTGGAGTCTTTTAAGTTGATTGGAACCATCATTTCCAAGGACCTGAAATGGGGGGCCACCATCGACTCCACAGTCAAAAAGGCCCAACAGAGGATGCACTTCCGGCGGCAGCTGAGGAAACACAATCTGCCACAGGCAATGATGGTTCAGTTCTATACTGCCATCGTAGAGTCTGTCCTCACCTTCTCCTGCGTGGTCTGTTTTGGCTCTGCCACCAAGCACGACATCTGGAGGCTGCAGCTAATCATTCGATCAGCTGAGAAGGTTGTTGGCTGCAACCTTCCCCCCCATTGACGAACTGTACACTGCAAGGGCCAGGAATCGAGCGGGTAAGATCATCTCTGACCCCTCTCACCCTGGCCACAAACTCTTTGAAGCACTTCCCTCTTGAAGGCGACTCTGGACTGTCAAAGCCGCCACAGCTAGTCATAAAAACAGCTTTTTTCCACGAATAGTAGATCTACTCAATAACCAAAAGTATGTAGCGTCATTTTGCTCTGGTATATTAATTCATCCACATGTTTAAACTGTAAGATTTTATTAATGTTTGATGTGTCATTCTTAATAGTTACTGTATGTCGAGTGGTGCACCAAGGCAAATTCCTTGTATGTGTACATACTTGGCCAATAAAGTTATTGATTAATTCATCGGGTGATTGACTTGGCCACTCAAGAATGACCATTTTTTAGCTTTGAAAAACTCCTTTGTTGCTTTAGCAGTATGTTTGGGATCATTGTCTTGCTGTACAATGAACCACCGGCCAATGAGTTTTGAGGCATTTGTTTGAACTTGAGCAGATAGGATGTGGCTATACACTTCAGAATTCATTATGCTACTACCATCAGTACTTGTATCATCAATAAAGATAAGTGAACCTGTACCGTCAGCAGCCATACAATCTTCAGCAGCCATACAATCTTTGTCTCATCTGTCCACAAGACCTTTTTCCAGAACTGTGGTTGTTCCTTTAAGTACTTCTTGGCAAACTGTAACCTGGACAACCTATTTTTGCATATTGGAGTGTAGCCTCTGTATTTCTGTTCATGAAGTCTTCTGCGGACAGTGGTCATTGACGAATCCACACCTGACTCCTGAAGAGTGTTTCTGATCTGTCGGTCAGGTGTTTTTTTTTTTTCTTTATTATAGAGAGAATTCTTCTGCCATCATCTGTGGAGGTCTTCCTTGGCTTGCCAGTCCCTTTAGGATTAGTAAGCTCACCAGTGCTCTCTTCTTAATGATGTTCCAAACAGTTGATTTTGGTAAGCCTAAGGTTTGGCTGATGTCTCTAATAGTTTTATTCTTGTTTCTCAGTCTCATAATGACTTCTTTGACTTTCATTGACACAACTTTGGGCCTCATGTTGTTAAACAGCAATAAAAAAATTCCAAAGGTGATGGAAAGACTGGAGGAAAGATGAGGTGCTGAGAGCTCTCTTGTACCTGCATTAAGGAAGCATTTAAACACACCTGAGCAATTACAAACACCTGTGAAGCCATGTGTCCCAAACATTATGGTGCCATGAAATGGGGGGACTATGTATAAACACAGCTGTAATTTCTACATGGTGAAACCAAAATGTATTTAAAATTCTTTGAAAATTAAAAAATATTTGAAAATGTAATAAATTCTGACAATGTGACTTTTTTTTCTATTCCAAATCTCAAATTGTGGAGTACAGAGGCAAATAAATAAATGATGGATCTTTGTCCCAAACATTATGCAGGGCACTGTATATCGATAGTAAACCTCCTGCTGGTTTAAAAAAAAAATGGTGTGGTTTCATGCCATTCGTGAGGACGTTGAATAATGCAAAAGATAAAGTAAACCGAGTGCATCTACAGAGAAAGTACAGTTTTTTTAAAGTGCAAGGGCCACAACAAGGTAGATTGGAAGATTGAATTTGTCCCTAGCACAGAAGCAGTCCATTCAAGAATCTGTTAACAGCAGGGAAAAATCTGTTCTTGAATCTGGTGATGCCTGCTTTGAAACTTGTATCTTGATGATAAATGTTTCTTTGTAGCTATTTCTAATTTTCAGAGTAGTAATGAGCTGGAGAATATGACACTAATTAAAGGGCTGTTTTGTCATAAGTCTACTTTCATCTATTTGAATAAAGTTGTGCCAGATAAAAATTTCAACAATTTTGTTTTGATGCCAAAGGTATGTGGGTGGAAGGGGGAGGTGGAATTTATATTTGGTTCCACTGGTTTTTAGAAGATTTTTTAAAGTTTGCAATTATACAAATGATTTGGATGGAAAGCTGAACCATAACTTAATTTCAGAAAAACTGTTTCAAAGCAATTTGAACAGATTCCCAATTGTGCTGAAAACAGAAGCTGCACTCTTATATCTGAACCAAATACTGAAATAATGCCCAGGAAAAGTTATTTTGTAAGTTATTTTCTTTTAGTATGAATTTATTCAGGATCTGGTCACCACTGTCAAAACCAACATTTATTACCGAAGATAGACACAAAATGCTGGAGTAACTCTGTGGGTCAGGCAGCATCTCTGGAAAGAAGGAACAGGTGACGTTTCGGGATGAGACGGGTCGAGACGTGTAAGCGTGAGACAAATCCGGTTTAGTGAAGACTCTTGCTCCGCTAAGTTCTGCGTACAGATCTTGCGAGGTTGGTAACGGATATTGTTCATCATCAATGGCTTGGTTGATTGTGACTTTGTAGTCACCACATAGTCGAACAGTTTTGTTGGCCTTGGGTACAGCCACAATTGGCGTTGCCCAGTTACTCTGGTCTGTCTTCACGAGTACTCCATTCCGCTCTAACCTGTTGAGTTCTTCCTCCACTTGTTGCTTTAGTGCATATGGTACAGGTCTTGGTCGACAATACACAGGTCTCACATCTTGCTGAAGTTGAATGTGTGCAGAGTACCCTGTTATTCCCGTGTAGCTGTCAGCAAAAATGTTTGCATGTTTGCTTATGACGTTTTCAAGACGTAATTTGGACACATCGACGCTGAAAATGTTCTTCCAGTCTAACTCTATTCTACTCAGCCAATCCTTTCCAAGGAGGGTTGGTTTATTTCTGTAGCTGGCCACTATAATGGGCAGTGTTACTGACTGACCATTATGCTGAACTTTACAGTTAATTTGTCCACATGTCTCCAAAACTTCGCCCGAGTAGGTTCTCAGGTTGACCTTACTCTCAAACAATGGTATCTGTGGGAACTTTGTTTCGTACAGGTCTCTGCTCATGACCGAACAATCTGCTGCCGTGTCAATACACATATCGATTAACTGTTCATTTATCATTAGTTTAGTTCGAAAGTCCTTACCTTGGCTGGTTGTAGGCTTATCGATGTTGGTTGCATAAATGGTGCACAACCCAAGTTCATTTCCATCTGGGTTCATCATCAAGTTATGAACAACTTTCTGGTGTTGTCGCTTGTTTCCCGCAGATTGTTGGTTTCCTGTTTTAAGCTTGGCCCCACATGCTGAGGCGATATGGCCTTTCTTCTGGCAGTTATAGCACTTGGCCATTTTGAACTGACAAAATTGGGATGAGTGATTACTAGAGCCAGGATGTTTAGGCACTAAAAAACTGAAATAGGCAGACAAAAAGGCATAATAAAATTACAAAAAGGCACAAAAAGGCATTTATTTCCACCACCAAAATATGGTTTAAAATGATAATATAAAGGTATATACTACATTAAATGACCAAAGTTGCCTGGTTGCACATAATTACTAGAATTGTTTTTCGAATTATCTGGTGTTAAACTATGCCGTCTGTCAGACAGAATATGCTTCGGTTGTGAAAAACTTCTTTCAACCTCAGCTGAGGTCACTGGTGCATACCCGAAACAAGCTACAGACTCTATATTCAAGTCGATATCTTATGCATTACAACTTTCTTTGAGAACTTTAGCTATGTTTTCTATTTCTTCAAGATCTTTGTTAGCTAAAATCACTCCCTCACATTTTCCTTGTATGTCTTCACCTACATCGCCAGGAACTTTACAAATATCGTCAGTTACTTTGTTGAAAACCTGCAAGTTATTCACTAATGTTTCGCCACGTTTCTCATGGGAAACATAGAAACATAGAAAATAGGTGCAGGAGGAGGCCATTTGGCCCTTCGAGTCAGCACCGCCATTCATTGTGATCATGGCTGATTGTCCCCAATCAATAACCCGTGCCTGCCTTCTCCCCATATCCCTTGATTCCACTAGCCCCTCTTTTGTCTTTTGCCTTTGTGGGCGCAAGGAGATTCACGAGTGTGCCATACACTTCAGGACCGATCTCCGTGAGCAGAATCGCTTTAATGCGTTCGCAAACGGCTTTATTTGTTTATCTCTCCTTCACCACTAATCTCCATTATGTTGTTTGCCGTGAAAAACATGTTCACTCTCTCCATATAGGAGCTGAATGGCTCTCTACTCTTGTCAAAAGTACCAAGGTTTCCGATGTAGCCCGTGGACGCTGCCATCGTGTCGTTCTCTTTTTTTTTTTTAAGACGGCTCAAAACCCCTGATTTCCTGTCTGTTCTGGTGTAACAATTCACCTAAAGGCTGTACAAAGGCTATTCAGCTTGAGGAATTCGACAAAGAAAAAATCGTATACAATTCCAAGGACGGCATCTTGCCACGTAGACACAACATAGAGATAGCCTGACAAAATCTCGACAATTTGTCCAGCTGCTGTTTTAAACTACAGTCCCCTGCATAGAAGGATCTGCGGCCTATCGTGTCCAGCTCGCAAACAACTGCGACACAACTCCGTATTTACTGTTTAAAATGTTAAACAATACTGTGTGTTCCAAAACAGTCCTGCACTGTATTTAAAGGATGAGTTCACAAACTCTATCCCATCCTTGTTGCCAATTTTGTTATATTCCGGACGGCAGAATGAATAACAACTTACACGCAGGTTGCCTGGATCACGAGAGAGAGATTCATTACCCAACATTCCCTGCTTATATACAACACCAACTCATTAACATATACATGAATATGTATGAATACATTACAACAATAAAACACTCTTGACTCTTGACTTTATGAACCTGGCAATGCTGGACCCGCAATGCTCGGACTTCTGTTTGACAACAAGCGCAGTTTGTTTTAAAACAGCTGAACACAGTTTGCACTGTTCAGGTATTAATAAATTACAGAATAAATATACAAGTGCATCAATTTCAGTCTAGATGGTAGAGATGCTGCCTCAGCACCAGAGACCCAGGTTCGATCCTGACTGGTGCTGTCTGTGTGGAGTTTGCATGTTCTCCCCTTGATGTGTGGATTTTCTCTCACATTCCAAAGATGTGCGGGTTTGTAGGTCAACTGGCCTCTTGAAAATTACCCCTCGTGTGTAGGGAGCGGATGCGAAAGTGGGTTAACATAGATAGTGGTATTGCCGTTTGGTGGGAAAAGACTGCACACAGCTTCTTTAGTTTTGACACTGTTGCTAAATGTGTGTTGGTAAATCAATCCCCTAGTTGTGCTTATCTCAGTACATTTTGATCTAATGAATTCAAGGGGAATTAATGTGAACAGGTGAGTGTAACTCGCAGTTGATATTCATACACCTGTTTTACAATTGTGATTAAAGCCTAATTAGTTCCTGATTATGCCTAATTAGGGTAAGGGATCAAGGATCTTGGTGCACTGACGTGCAAAAATATATGTAGCATCCTTGGTTTTAAAAAATGGGTTAATATAGAAACAAGTTGAAGAACAGAAAGGTTATGTTAAAGCATGAATTTCCTTTAAAAATGTTTAAAATATTCTTTAAAATATTTTTTAAATGTCTCTTTAGATTGAAAAGGTGATTAATATTTCTGGTACTTAAACTGAATTTAAAATATTAAAACATTGTATTTTTTGATTGAAGAGGTTGATCAGTATTTCTGGAAATTTAAAATTGAATTTTCAACTTTTAAAATATAAAAAAAACATATATTAAATTCTGGACCTGACATTCCACTTGAGTTTAGATTAGGACTAACCATCAAATACAACAATTTCATAAAATTGACTGAGGGTGTGAGTGAGATAGATTTTGCAAATCTTGGTGCAGTAATTTGCAATTCACAGGATACGTGTGCTGTTAATGCCATGGACAATTTTCATCTTAATAATGAAGAAAGTCATTGAACTGAGTTTTATTTTAGCATCACATCCTCAACCAGTGTCTTTAATCAGTTTTATCTGGTTTCCAATAGCAAAATTGATCCCCGCATACCCAATCTTTAAATCAAATTTTATGTTTAAATAAAGACATCAATTTCAAAATCTTTTCAGAAATTTTCTTGGTTATCATAAAAAAAACTAATTTTAAGTGGATGGTCATAATTAATTATTTAAATAGTGGATGGTTAATCTCTCTTTCTTTATCATTTTAATGTATAGCAAAAAATTACAGACTCTTACAATACTGTATTTTCAGCATCTGCAGTTCCTTCGTACCTATACTGTATTTTATATTTCTGTTTATTTTACTCACTAGGGGTCACTATGGGACGGCAAATATCTGTTCATAATGACCCCTGTCAATTAAAAGGTGAATTTAATCTGATCTTCAAGGATTAAAAACTGTATCTTGGAACTGTGTGATTGATATCCTTGTATCACTGCATTTACAGATTTGGTAATGTATACATTTGAATTGACTCATAATGATGAGAGCCATTGAACTGAGTGTTATTTTAGCTTTTCATTCTAGACCAGTATCTTTAAACAATTTTGTCTAGTAGTTTACAATAGCAGATAACAAAATTGAATTCCCTGTACCCATTTGAACACTTGTAAACCTCACTGGGATAACGATAACAGTACATAAGCCTAGATTTGGTTTGGATAGAACTAATACTGTTAACATGTGAAGATACAGTTAGGATAGAATGAATACTGTTTGAGAGATTATAGAACATTTCTGCTTCATACAAGCTAAAAATAATCACAATAGTGGATGCTGGAATATTATTTTGCTATGAATTGCACGAAATTAAAATAAAATTGACATTTGGTACCGAGGTCAATGCTGTATCACATCTGGTGAAATTTTAAAAAGCCCAGCTGATTGTGATGTTGTTCATGAGTTTGTAGTTTGCTCCATGCAAGTAAGCATAAATAAATGAAAACGGAACCAGAGTCGAAAAGACTTTAGACTGCAAGAGAGAGGGAATAGCCTACCTATTCGGTGGCATAGGTGAATCAACAAACTAAGATACAGTGAGAAAATATGTTTGGATGTGATTCCCAAATACATTACAGTATCTAAGGGAACAATCGTTGTCCAGTAAGAACATCAGTTGGTTTTGTGGATAATAGATACACAATCCATTTATAGAATGCACTCCAACTATCTCTGCACAACCCAGCCCCCCATTCACACGATGGTGTTAACAGAGTGTAAAATGGCAGGCTTTTGCTGCATCATTTTGGAAATCGCTCTCTGTCAGAATGAGGTGCCTGGAGATGCTTTCCAACAGACAACAGAGATCAGATCACATTATCGACTGATTCACCAGGGTGCAACGGAAGTTGCATGATCCTCACAGCATAAACAGAATATATTCAGCAATGATAAATACAACAGTATATACATTTTATCCAAACAGATCAGATATGCCATACATAGATACAATCGGTTCAAACTCAAGTGCGATCGATAGAGAAAAGATACAGAGTGCTGAATATTGTTCTTAGCATTGTAGCGCTTCTGTTCCTTAGACAAAGTCCAATGTCTGTAATAGGGTAAAGGTGAATCGGACAGTGCCCTAGTTTATGGAAGCACCATTCAGGAGCGTGATAACATTAGGGGAAGAAGCTGTCCCTGAGTATGGTGGTGCACACTTTCAAGCTTCTGTACCTCCGTCGGATGAGCAAGGAGAAGAAGGAATAACCGGGAGGGACAAATCTTTGATTATGTTGGCTGCTTTTCCGAGGCAGCGTGAAGTGTAGATGGATCTGCTTAATAATGGTCAATCTGCTTCGTCTCTCCACACATGATATTGTTGTCATCACCAGGAATGAGACATGCTGTACCAACTAAGGTCAGGTCAAGGTGGTACCCATTCCCATGGTAGGATAAACCAGAAGATAGTTTCCAGATATCGAGAATAGGCCAGTTTGGTGTTTCAGCAACTTAGTTTATTTTATGGACACATGTACTGTGGTACAGTGAAAAGCTTTTGTTGTGTGCTAACCAGTCAGCAGAAAGACTATGCGTGATTACAATTAAGCCATCTACATTGTACATGATAAAGGGAGTAATTAGTGCAAGATAAAGTCACGATTAAAGATACTCGAGTGTCTCCAGTGAGGTAGAGTGTAGCTCAGGACCGCTCTCTAATTGTTGATAGTGTGGTTTAGTTGCCTGACAAAGGACAGAGGAGAATTATAAAGTGGTGGAGCCATGCTAAACCTGTATCAACCCTTGGTTAGACCACACTTGTAGAACTATACACTGCCCTGGCTGCCCAATTCTTTTTTTTTAAATTAGATATGGAGGTGCTGGAGATGGTGCAGAGAAGATTTACTGTAAAACTCTGATAATCCAATTCAGAAATCCTGAATGTCCATTGTCTCTAGCTCATTCCTTGGTCCTGGGAAACCAAAGTGCAAAGTGGGATCTGTGACCAGAGCCAAGGTCGCTGGTGTGCTGGAAACGGGACTTTGACTGGTGGTGGGACTGAGGCAAGGATTGACATCCAGAACACCAGGAGACAGAAACGTGGAAGGTTTGCCAGCATCTATACTGCTTATATATTTTCTATTTCCAGTCTCCTAAGGGTTCCAGACTGTCAGAGATTTACAACACAATTTGATACTGGAACTGTAAGCGTATACGTATAATGAACAGACGGTGTCCATTTCTCTTGTGAAAAGAAAGGCTGAGTATGAAGGGCATTTAATTATCGTATGCACTAACAATAGAACAATGAAATTCTTATTTTTAGCAGCATAACTGGCATGTAAACACATTGCATATAGATATATAGTATAAATAAAATTCAATAAACCAATAATGCCAATACCAATGCAAAAAAAAAAAACGACTTATAGAACCTTAAGAAACATAAGGTTCTTATAGAATGTTCTTATCGAAACATATAAAATTATAAAAGGACTGGACAAGCTAGATGCAGGAAAAATGTTCCCAATGTTGGGCGAGTCCAGAACCAGGGGTCACAGTCTTAGAATAAAGGGAAGGCCATTTAAGACTGAGGTAAGAAAAAACCTTTTCACCCAGAGAGTTGTGAATTTGTGAAATTCCCTGCCACAGAGGGCAGTGGAGGCCAAATTACTGGATGGATTTAAGAGAGAGTTAGATAGAGCTCTAGGGCCTGGTGGAATCAAGAGATATGGGGAGAAGGCAGGCACGGGTTATTGATTGGGGACGATGATCACAATGAATGGTGGTGCTGGCTCGAAGGGCCGAATGGCCTCCTCCTGCACCTATTTTTCTGTTTTCTATGTCTATAGTGCAACCAAAGACAAACCATCAAAGTTCATAGTTGAGGTTAGTATTGTGTAACTTTCAAGAGCCTGATGGTTGTTGGGAAGAAGCTATTCTTGAACCTGTAGAGGTTATCTAAAGGATGGAATGCTTTCATAGGTTAAACGCAGAGAGTTTCCGCTCCTGAGGAAGAGTATAACTGGAGGCCATCAATGCAAGATAGCCACCAGAAACCTCTTTGCCAAAGAGTGTTTGAAAATGTGGAATACACGGCTGCATGAAATGGTTGAAGTCAATGATTAGTGAAGGCTTGTGAAAGAGAATGAAATTGAGAATTATGCTGATAGGTGGAATTATGTTGAGTTGAAGAAACTCAGAGGAATATAAATAGGGCGGCATGGTGGTGCAGCATTAGAGTTACAGTCTTACAGTGCCAGAGACCCAGGTACGATGCCTGACTACGGGTGCTGTCTGTACGGAGTTTGTACATTCTCCCTGTGACCACCTGGGTTTTTTCTCTGGGTGCTCCTGTTTCCTCCCGCACTCCAAAGACGTACAGTTTTGTAGGTTAATTGTAAAATTGTCCCGAGTGTGTAGGATAGTGTTAGTGTACAGGGTGATTGATGGTCGGCATGGACTCGGTGGGCAGAAGGGCCTATTTCCCCGCAGTATCTCTAAAAAAAGTAAAGGAATATAAATACAGATTGGTTTGGTCGATTTGCCTGTTAATGTGCTGTTTTTCCTTGATAACGTTTTTCCATTGATGATGACATTCAGAACAGGTGTATATAACTTTATAGCAGTAAACAAAGTGCTGGAGGAACTAAGGAGACCAGGCAGGATCTGTGGAGGGAAATGGACAGACAATGTCTCGAGTCAGGACCCTTCTTCAGACTGAAATCAAAAACCTGCTGAGATCCTGATGCACTGATTTTTGTGTTCAAGATTCCACTGTGGTCCATCTCGTGCTTCCGTTATAATTTTACACTCACGGGCAAAATATTTAGGAGATCAATGACTGACTGTTTTACAGTAGCTAAACAGTGACAAACTAAACATGTCTGCAAAATCTCATTGATTCTCGATCAATTGGACTTTTCAAAATAAAAATTTATAGAATTTAATTGAAAAAGTGTATGACATTCAGAATTGTTTTCACAGGATGGAAATAACAGACTAGAGGGCAGAGCTGTAAGATGAGAGGGGCAAAGTCTAAAGGAGATTATGTGTGGCAATCTTTATACACAGAGTGGTGGGTGCTTGGAACCCACTGCCAGGGTTGGTGGTGCAGATACGATAGTGGCTGCTGAGAAGATTTGAGATGGACACATGGATATGCAGGGAATGGAGAGATATGGGTCATGTGCAGGCAGATCAGTTTGTGGCATCTTGTCGGCACAGACTTTGTGGGCCGAAGGACCTGTTCCTCTGCTCTACTGTTCTATGTTCTAAACAACAACAAACAAAAAAAATCCTTTGGCTGAAGAATCCAGATTGCAGGAGACCAATTTTCTGGGATGAAATCAGGAAGCATTTTTTTGCAAAAGTGAAATGGATATGCAGGGAATGGGGGGGATATGAATAATGTGCAGTCAGGTATAGTATATCTCAGAACAGTATATCTTTCATCATGTTTGATACAGACATTGTGGGCCTGTGATGTACTTTTTTTATGTTCTACATTCTTTATGGATGTTGAGCTGGGATTTGGATCGATCGTGATTAAATTGAATGGCAGAACAGATTTGTTTTTGTTTTCTCCTTCTGTTCCTATGCAGATAACATAGATTTATGTTTTTGTTTCCTTGTATTCCCCATTTCAATTTTTGATCTGAAATCAGGAAGACCATGCTCCCTTGAAACCAAGTTATTCATAGAGTCTCTGTTAAACTTGGTATTGAGTTGTCCACTTAACAGCTGTTAACTCACTTAGGCTGCAGTGATATAAGCACTAACATAACTGAAACCACTTAATATCTATCAGTCAATGTGAAAGTAGTAGACTGATTTCACAGCTAAGTCTCAAAATGAGTTGGGAATTTGCCAAACAGTACAAAACATATTTCCCTGATTTGGGCTCCATATCACACGACACATAATTCCAATAAAGTGCTAAATTAATTTTAAACAATAAAACAAAGTGCGGAGGAACTCAGCGGGTCGGGGCAGCGTATATGGAGTGAATGGACAGGCCACGTTTTGGGTCTTGGCCCTTCCTCAGACTGATTGGGATATGATACTTTTTTTTGTCTCATGCACCGAGGTACAGTGAGATTTGTATACAGTTCAGTACAAGTATACTATACATAAGCACTTAGGTGAGGGGGCATGATTGGCAGATGGGTGGAGTAAGTGACAAAGGCTAGAGGTGCAAAGGAGACAAAGGGATGTCCGATACGGAGAGAGAGAGAGGGGTGATATGATTTTTCATAAAAAACAGTTTTAAATGCTGAAGCAAACCATTGAATAAACGGGGCATGGAAGAATTAAAAAGAAAGGTTTGTGAACTCTAACCAAAAAATCCAGTCTATCTGCTTTTATAATAATTGTCTGGAAAAGGGAGCACTACAAATATGCAGTCACCGGTAGCAGGACTATAATCCATAGTCGACACGAACTCGGGGGGCTTCCGGAAAGACGGTGTGCTGTCATCTACAAAGAATACATTTAAGTTGGAGCTGTGTTCCTCGGGATAATTTTAGAAAGCAATTCTATGGGCAATGAAAACTGGAAATATCTCCCCCTGAAGGCTTTTGGCAGTAGGTTAATAAACCATTTACGTATTCTTAAAGTAAAGATATTGAAGGGTATGTAGGGATGGCAGATAGGCAGAGAGGAGAGGCGGAGCAGGCATGATTTCATTGAATGATGGACCAGAATCGAGGGACTGAATGTCCTATATTCATAAAAAGTATACAAAGTCCTTGAGTAACTCAGCGGGACAAGCAGAACACGGGTAGGCGACGTTTCGGGTCGGGACCCTTCTCCAGACTTCTACATCCCTATATTGCTAATTTTGCCCTTAGGTTAGTGTCGTCTCATCCCAAATCCCCAAAAATAGACATTTCGACGCCTCTCTGTTGTGAGAAATGCATTTTTAGATCTACAATACTTATTTTTGTGGATAATCAGTAAATAATCACAAAGGAAATGTATTTAGAGATAATGAACATTAAAACGATATTAGGTTATTGTCTGCAAATGTATGCAACTTTAAATATGTTTTCGTAAACATCTCGTCAATTTCCTGTAAAAGGGTCATTTTCGGAACATTTTCATCTCCATCCCATTAAATGATATTACAATCTGAATTTTTAGCTGTTGAACCGGTTGTTTTTATTTTCTATAATCTGTTATGTCTGCGCAGTCGCTGCGTTGAAGTCGCACCCTTTCAGCCGAGGTACATTGTTCGGTGGTGCAACAGATCTGAAACCAGCCAATAAATCGCTGGAAATTGAAACTGCATCTCAAGAAGTTTGGTGACTGCTTGTATCAATTTGCTTGGCAAAATATTTAATGTTCTCTGGTGTCGAGATTCCCCGGGGTTTTGTACTTTCTAAAGAATGGTTGGGCAATTTATCCTTTATCTCCAGCATTTTTTTTTTTTAGGAATACATCCAAGCGAATTGTCAGATGCTGAAACTCATTAACTTCCCCTTGGCTCTCTCAACGTGTCTGCCGAGAGCATTGTGCCAGCCACTAGCGCTTTCTCCTCGCTAATGCGACGCTTTTTTTTCCCCCTGCTCGTTCGGGGAAACAAATTACTTTCTAAAAGATCGCGAGGGATGTTTTGATGAGAATTTCATTTGTACCGAGTTGGAAGGCCCTGTAGATAACATTTGGTGCACTTAATTGGACTTTTCTTTTTCCTCTTTAAAATCTGAAGCTATTCTACTAATCCCTCATTTGTAATCAATTGTGTTGACTAAACAAAAGTATAGGTCGTTCTTTCTTCCTGTTCCAGACAATCCTTTGTTGAGTTTAAATGCCCTATTATTAAGTGATCCTGGTAGTATAGATGCACTCGATTGTTGACAGTCCATTATTGCCCTTTTGTCCATTTAATCATTCTCTCTGTGTTTTGCATGTGCATGCAATAATGAGCTCCGTTGTCAATTAACATGTTTCTAGGAGCAAAACTGGTTGCTCAGATGTTTTAACAAGAAGCGCAGAGAAAAGGGCAACGTGCTGTCTTGAGGTTGTTTACTTCCCAGCGTTTTCTCAATGCGCTAGATTACTGCCAGTCCTGCCACTGACCCGGGGCTTCCGCGCGGTCCTAGTGCTCCTCGATCTCCACCCAACAAAGAGCAATGAAAAACATGTGCAGGAAGGAACTGCAGATGCTGGTTTACACCGAAGATAGGCACACAATCTTAACATATCGTGAGCGTTTGAGGGCACTGGGCCTGTACTCGCTGGAGTTTAGAAGGATAAAGGGGAGGGGGAGGGGGAGGGGAGGGGGGGGGGTGCTGTACACGCTGGAGTTTAGAAGGATGAGAGGGCATCTCATTGAAACATATAAGATTGTTAAGGGCTTGGACACGCTAGAGACAGGAAACATGTTCCCGATGTTGGGGGAGACCAGAACCAAGGGCCACAGTTTAAGAATAAGGAGTAAGCCATTTAGAACAGAGACGAGGAAACACTTTTTCTCACAGAGAGTGGTGAGTCTGTGGAATTCTCTGCCTCAGAGGGCGGTGGAGGCAGGTTCTCTGGATGCTTTCAAGAGAGAGCTAGATAGGGCTCTTAAAAATAGCGGAGTCAGGGGATACGGGGAGAAGGCAGGAACGGGGTACTGATTGGGGATGATCAGCCATGATCACATTGAATGGCGGTGCTGGCTCGAAGGGCCGAATGGCCTACTCCTGCACCTATTGTCTGTTGTCTATCATTGAAACTTACCGAATACTGAAAGATCTGGATGGAGTGGATGTGAAGAGGATGTTTCCACTAGTGAGAGAGTCCAGGACCAGAGGCCAAAGCCTCAGAATAAAAGGACGTGTCTTTAGAAAGAAGATGGGGATAAATTAATTGAGTCAGAGGGTGGTGAATCTGTGGAATTCGTTGCCATAGACGGCTGAGAAGTCAATGTATATTTTTAAGGCGGTGATTGACAGATTGGTAAGCGTGTCACGGGTTATGGGGTGAAGGCAGGAGAATGGGGTTGAGAGGGAAAGACAGATCAACCGTGATTGAATGGCGGAGTAGACTTGATGGGCTGAATGGCCTAATTCTGCTCCTAGAAGTTATGAATTTATAAAAATGCTGCAGTAACTCAGCGGGTCAGGTAGCATCTCTGGAGTAAAGAAATATGAGACGTTTCGGGTCCGGACCCTTCTTCAGACGAAAACATCTTAATTCAACAACCATCTCGAACTTAAAATATATTTTATCTTTTATCCCCAGCCTTTCAGTTCCCCAACCCGAAACGTCACCTATCCGTGTTCTCCAGGGATGCTGCCCGACCCGTTGTGTCCGTTCCTTTTAGTAAACCAGCATCTGCGGTTCCTTGCTTATCTGTTTTAAAGGTCTTTGGCTCCATTTTGATAATATTTACATACCTTTAGATCTACACTCCTCGTAATTATTCCACTTTTAAACATGCTATCAATAAACTTGATATTGTCTCCGTTGTTATTGCGGTTTACAATTGTGAATTTCGTTTGCTGAAAAAGATCTTTCTGGTCTAATCTTGATGCAATTCAGCGGAAAGGGACGTTTTTGAATAATATTGACCTTGCCTATTTCAGTTTTGCAAAGAGACTCTAAATCCCCTTCTTTAGTGCACATTTTCGATTCTAACTTGGTGCGCTGAGAGATTCATTATTTACTTGCATGCGTATCCTTTTACAAAGCCTCTGTGATCTGCCAAAATCAATTGGAGGTCCATTGCTTTTCTTATTTTTTAGATAAATGGCTCTGTGGCACAGGTTGACTTCCTATGTCGATATTGGTCGACCATTGTCACTTTCAATATAAAGTTTGTTTTAAAGCCGAAGAAGATAGAACTACAGCTGGACTTTTGCGTGATGTGGGTGGTAGCTCCGTAGAACGTCCTGCCCTCAGAATATTGTCACATGAAAACAACAGTCAATGATCTGTAGTCGCTAAATCTGAACATGGAGCCGGAAACATTATTTTTCAGCGAGTGCCATTCCGTCACAAAAGACACCAATGCATTCCTGGAATGCTAAGAATTTACGTTTATGTTTGTCAGTAGATAATGAACGGGGTTGGGAGGGAAAGATAGAACAGCCATGATTAAATGGCGGAGTAGACTTGATGGCCCGAATGACCTAAATCTGCTCCTATAATTTAACATGTTTAAGAAGGAACTGCAGATGCTGGAAAATCGAAGGTAGACAAAAATGCTGGAGAAACTCAGCGCGTGAGGCAGCATCTATGGAGCGAAGGAAAAAGGCAACGTTTCGGGCCGAAACGTTGCCTATTTCCTTCGCTCCATAGATGCTGCCTCACCCGTTGAGTTTCTCCAGCATTTTTGTCTGCCTATAATTTAATAGTCTGAAGAAGGGTCTCGACCCAAAACGGCACCCATTCCTTCTCTCCAGAGATGCTGCCTGTCCCGCTGAGTTACTCCAGCATGTTGTGTCTACCTTCGATTTAAACCAGCATCTGCAGTTATTTCCTACACCTATTATTTATGAATTTATAAAGATCATCTTATCGTCCTAATTTCAACTTCTATGCTTACCTAGTCCGGTCTTTTTATGATTCCCGCATCATTGTTATTGTATTTTAACAACAGAGACAGATTAAATAATCATCTCATGGTATTAAATCTTAGCCATGAAGACATATTAACTTGTTCATAGATCATGTGGGTTCACCATTTTAGTTTTACTTTTCATTTGCGAGGTGCTGATAATCTGTGGGAAATGGAATTAAACACATGCGGTCTATCAGCGCACATTCTGCACTTTGACCGAGATAAATAAAACTTGTGCAATACTTTAATGATATTAACGAGATATCCTTGCAGATATTTCTACCTCAAAAATATGTATGGAGTTTTAACCCAACATTGCTTAAAATTCTCGGCTTCGGAAATTGTTTTCTCAAACATTTCCCCTATTTCCCTCTCAATTCGCGGATAATATTCAACTGATATGGAAAAGCATTGATTTTGTTCATCCCAGAAGCTAGCAATTTACTCTTATCATTGGTGTAGATTTTATCAGCAAGAAAGTTTCACAGCTAGGACGTTTATCATCATAGATTGATATTTAGTAGGTGTAAAATATTCATGGCTTGGCGTTTCGATAATCTTATATAAATGTATAAATAGAATAAATTAAATAATACATAGTGTGTAGGAAGGAACTGCAGATGCTGCTTTACACCGAAGAAGGAATGGGTGACGTTTCGGGTCGAGACCCTTCTTCAGAATAAGAATTCCCATTCCTTCTCTCCAGAGATGCTGCCTGTCCCGCTGAATTACTCCAGCATATACTGACTATCTTCAAATTAAATAATACAATTATTTCCTTCCTGCAGGATTACTAATAACATCCAGCCAAACGGATCCAATCCTGATACAAATGAACTGAATAAGATATTAATGGAAAATCAAGCACGTGGTGCTTTGTCTCCGACCATATATTCGGATGAATCCGTAATCAATGAAGGAAAACACATTTTAATCCTAAAGACTCCAAGTAAAATATGGACTTCATAAACTCCAAGAGAAATTAATTCTTCGCTTTAAGTCTCATTTGATTGAAATTCACAGTGGAACCGTCTGGATTATTTTCTGATGTTACCCTATAGATTTTGCAAATTCAAATAGATATATTTAATTATAATATCCTTGCAACGTTTCAGTATCTGATACAGTAACTTAAATTTGACAATTGAAACACGAAAATAGGCGTTTCGACCCAAATCGCCCGTGCCTACCAAGATGCCCCATCTAAGCCAGTCCCATTTGCGCGTATTTGGCCGATATCTCCCTGAGCCATTCTTACCCATGTACCTGTCTTTTAAGATTTTGTGCCCCTCGGGTTACCATTAAATCTTGCCCCTCCCACTTTAAACCCGTGTCTTCCTGTTCTTAATACTCCCATCCTGGGTAAAATATACTGCATTCGTAAAGTGTGTACACACTTCCAAATCTATTCCCCTCATAATTTTATTAACCTCGAGAAGATCACCCAAGTCAATTTATACTTCTAAGGCAGATATAGATAAATTCTTGATTAGTTCGGGTGTCAGGGGTTATGAGGAGACGGTAGGAGAATGGGGTTAGGAGGGAGCGATAGATCAGCCATGAGTGAATGGTGGAGTAGAATAGATGGGCCGAATAGCCTAATTCTGTTTCTATCACTTATGACCATATGCCCTTATGACCCCTGCGCTCCAAGAAATAAAGTCCCAACCTCTGCCTATAGCTCAGGCCCTTGAATCCTGGCAACATCTTCGTAGATGGTCTATGTGCCCAGTCCAGCTTTGGTTGTGTGTAATGTTCCATTTTATCTGTTGAACTCATGGGAAACACTGATATAATCTTACGGGTATAGAAACGTGGTTATTATACTAATGGCCATGTACCCAGACATTTGGATTATTGGTCGGAAGAAGGGTCTCGACCCGAAACGTCACCTATTCCTTTTCTCCAGAGATGCTGCGTGACCCCGCAGAGTTACTCCAGCTTTTTGTGGCTATCTTCGGATAATTGATCCAGGAATATAAATTGGGGGACTCAACGTTGAATAATTTAAAATAAATAATTTGAAATGTAGTATTAATGTTCATTAATATCACCTGGGGAAGAAAGTATGCTATTTTTGTTCAGCACTAAAGTCTGGCACTTTTACGATTCCTGAGTCAATATGATTGTCTTCTAACTGTCCCCTAAAATGATATAACTCCTCTGTATAGTCCCCCCAGTTCAAGAGACCTTTAGGGATAAATGCTGGTCCCATACAACGATGCACGTTTAGATACACGTTGTACTCTTCAAGGAGGGCTCTCGGCGTTGAATTAAACCAACAGCAAAACAAATAGAGATTTGACGAAATTTACATCGAATGTCTCTCAACTTGGCCAGGAGTTTTGAAAAATAAACTATTATTTGCCGTTCCCAAGAAGGAAATTGGTATGAAGATACAAGGAACTGCAGATGCTGATTTACAACAAAAAAAGGACACACAGTGCTGGAGTAACTCAGCGGGTCAGGAGAAAATGCATTTATGGTGCTGCTTTACATAAAAAGACACAAAGTGCGGGAGTAACTCAGCGGGTCTGGAGAACATGGATAGGTGACGTTACCAGGCGCAAGGCTTCTTTAGACAAATTAGCAAAATGTGGAAATCTGCAAAATTATAAATCAGCATGACAATTTGATGAGAATGTCACCGCATTTATAAAACTATTAGACGTGGTTACTTATGAGTTATAGTTTACAAGTGCTAATTGAATGTACAATAATGTACAAAAGATTAGCTGGTGAGGATACGTATTATGCAAGTAATGGCTATTAGAATATACGCATGTACACCATGATTGTGCCTGCGTGCTTGGAATGTGGATGGTTGCAGCAATTTGCCTTTGACTTTTTTGCAGGTTGTTGTCTTTGCAGATTTCCTCTTGGCTTTAACACCCCAGGAAGCAAAAGTATCTCTCGGTTGCTAATTAAAACGTCGTGTGCCAATCAGTTGCATTTATGAATATGGTACAAGGATGTTTGCAGATAAATCTCGGCATGTTTATTCCTTGCATCCACCCTGGCCTGCTGTGACAGGTTTCCCAGTCTACCACGAAATTACTTCCGAATATTAAGATATAAGCACACTTGGTTAAGGGCGATTTAAATTCCTTGCAGTTGGTTATCAGATGTTACATTACATTTAGATGAAGGGCTGCGTTTAATTTTATTAAGGGTGCGATGGGTGTCGTGTTTCTGAATACTAACTTCTGTACCCCTCAAAGAATCATACTCATTTGTGCATGATGCATCGGTCAGTTTCATAACCTTGCAAAGCGTCCAGTGTATTTGCAACACGGGGTGGGGTGGCATCACTCAATTTAACACAAGTGCAAAGTTAGTTGAGCTCTGACTTTGGAATATAACTCCAATGAAGTGTTGGGATTTTGTAGAAAGACTTCAAAATACGCACAAACGAATAGGCACAGAGACCCCCATTTTAGAGATATAACTTTCTTTAGAAATGGTGAAGAATGTGAAATGTTCCTCATCGTCCATTTGTTGTTGCGCAACTAAAGTGAATAATTTCTGCGGGTGCAAATTATGGGATAACTGAATGTGGAGTGAGCTGGAAAGAGCGAGTTGCAAATTGTGGAATGCATCATGACCCTGCTTTTCCCTTATATTTCTTTATGGCTGTTGTTGTCAACAGAGTAATTTTGAAATGTTATTCAACACTCGTGATAAAGTACGAAGCAAAAGTTAGAGACTATTTACAAATGCAATCGTACCTGTTATTGTTGGCATTCGCGTAGATTGTAGATTCAGATACACGGGGAATAGGTCGTAGCAGTGTTGGTTTCATGACGTGATAATTGTCAGGATTGTATGAAGAGGTAGAAAGTGGTCAGAGTTTTTACGCTTTGGTTATGTAATGAAATGAGCGTTGAAACAATTATTTCAACCTTTGTAATAATTGAGCATGAGAGGGTTTTACTTTGCACTATCAGTGATTCTAATGGTCGATGGAAGCATTGTGGTCACGAAGGATCCTCAAAAGGCAAAGGAGGATTTGCATTTTTGTATAATAGCAAACAATTTATAATTGCAATTTCCAACATCACTGCGCAGTAAACTGTAATAGATTAGAGACTTTTGTGTCGAACAAGATTCTTTAATATAATTAGCAAACAGCTTATGTTTCGTTTTTAATTAAAAGAACACGTTTCTCCCAAAAGCGAGTGGCGGTGCCCGCACAACCCAATTTACCAGCCTCCAAGATGAACCCACTCAATTAACGATAAAAAGGTGTACATGCAATTCTCTTCAAATTATTGGCCGTTTAATCAGTCCCTGGACAGTTTAACAGTTTACTGTTAACGGTTAATTTAAATTTCACTGAGAAACGCGGAGTGAGCAGCAGACTTGAGCTGAAATCAGAATTTTGTTGGTACACTGTAATAATATTGTTCGTACAGGCGTGGGGAGAATAAATTATCTCGTATTAAAGAGAGAGACATGGGAAATGAGTTTTTGAAAACCCTAAGTACTTTATTATCCACTGTTACAGCAAATTGGCTAATATGGAAATGTCTGCTCCAGGGAGAGTTGGAATGATTATTGTTAGCACAGCTCAAAGCGCAATGTTTCTGCTTGTGGTTTGATCAGTTTCTGTGGATTAAATCCAGGATCGCTCCATTGTTATATTCCTTAAAAAAATATACAGTACGTTGTTGTGAACAGCAGACCTAAGAGCCAAGGTATAAAAACACCTAAACTATGCAATGTTAGATTATAGAAAACACCGTGTTGCATTAAAACTGTAGCAATATAAGATTTGCAAATGGGATAATTGATATGAGATTTGCAGATTTGTAGAAATCTAAATTCTCTCTCATGTTGAATGTTGCTTTATTTATTGTAAGTGCACATGCCTCGAAAGGTTTCCGTGGTAGAGTTGTCCATTAACAATAAACTCCCTTCAACAATCGTCTCCCGTAGAGCGTATTACGCGTATCATTTTGGCCTAGGAGGTCGCATAAGATGTTAAAAGCGCCGTGCACATATTCACCAGAACCGGTGCAATAGAACTTTGTAAAAAGCACAACATTTAGTTTGGGCGTTTCCATCTCCGCTGCCTAGATACATAAAACAAGATCTATTCTGCCTCGCTAATTGCACTTTTCACGCACACATTTCCAAAGCTGTTCTTTGGGAGAGGTGTAGATATATATATATCTTCCTTGCGCCAGGTTCCACGTCCCACTTAAACGATCAAATATATCTTTTCGAAACTCAAATGAATTTGGTTGACATTTGCAAATTATGCTCTTATCTCCCTCTTTTAAAAAAAAAGTTAACTTTGCGAGATTCTCACACAATGAGGAGCATCTTGCGACATTTACTTGGACAGCATTGCGTCTGGAGAGAGATCAAATACTGGGAAGGAATCCACTGACCAATCTTCACGTTAGAACCGTTGAATTCGACCATCTGCTACGCGTTGAAACGTGTTAACAGCTTCTGTTTCCCTGGCGCAAACACGGTTCCATGTCACTTTCAGATCGCTAGCAAAAAGTAAGGAAGCAAAAGGTATCCCGATACTGTCGAATCGTGCTACATTTAGTGGAAACAGCAAGGATGTTAGTGGGGAAGTTTAGTGGGGAATCTTGAAATTTAAGAATAAAGCTAAGATCACCATGAACATGTTGAATATTATTAAATTTAGTGAAATATATGTTTGCATTGGATCAAAATTTCGCCGATATCATATCCCTTCCTTCATTAGACAAACAAATCACCCTTACTTACAAAAGTCCGCAATTCAAATAAATGCATACTTGGAAACTTTACTTTTATTTTGCAAGTGGACACATTCATTTTTACAACATAATTTAAATTTACAGATATGCAAACGAAGCAACATTCTAACAAATACTTCGAGATTACATATTTACCAATCCACGGTATGTTTCAGATATAAAATGCTACAATACAGAAAAAAAAATAATGTGATATGGGACATTTAATTAACATGAATATTTACATCACTATTCATTCTCAACAGTCCTGCGAAATTATTGGGCCGGGACGTGTTGGCGACGTTCATATATTTTTTTGTGAAACAAATTCAAGCCGCTTAAACCTACAAATTCAGCAGTGAAATGGTATCTTAAGAATTATCCACTGTTCCATAACCGGCATCTGAAGCAAAGAGCATTGCAGTGCATCTAATCTCAGATAGATGGTATTTCAAACTGCAATATACAGAAATGATTGTCCGCGAAAACAGAATCCGACTCGAAGTCAAAAGACTAACTTATCCCCACTCTTGAGCGCTCGTTCACAGGCGCTATGGTTGAGATGCCATCGTGTAATTTTCTTATATGTTTCTTCAAGTCAAAGTTCCTACAGAATCCCTTCCCACAAGTGCCGCATGTGAAGGGCTTTTTATCATTGTGGGTATGCATGTGAAATGTCAAATTATAGACCTGGTGGAACGCTTTGTTGCATATATTACATTTGAATTGCTTCTCTCCGCTGTGTGTCAGTTTGTGGTTCTTGTAGTTTCCTGGCGGGAAGGAAGGAATAGAAGTTAGTGAAAGTTAGCCCCTTCTCCGCCCCCACACCATCCCCTCCCTCCCGCCGGGTCAGGAGTTCACAATTAATTTAATTCAGATGAGGGAATTTCTACGTTAAGACGAAGGGGAAAGCTTCATTAAGCAGTCTCGCGTTAGTGTGAGCGAATGGGAGTCAAAAAGTTGTCAAACTTTATCTCAATCAAATAAAGTCTGCAGAGAACTGTCAGATTAAGAGTTAGGTTGAGGTCAAGATTCTGACCCCCCACCCCCCCCCCCCCCCACTCCCACATCCAAATTACGGAGCTGTACATTTAGAAACTTGGTCCCCAAAATGACACGTCTGATTTGAAATAGGTTGGATTCAGAGTAAAACGGCTCCGTCTCGACAAACTGTGAAGTATAGATTCTTGAGGATAAGATGATTTAAAATTTGAATTTAGGGACGAGGGAGTTTTATACCACGTCTCCAACCGGCCAACATTCTCCGTGTCCCACAGAGATATGGATTATTGTATCGGTAGGATTACTTATTAAACCTCATTTAATTATTGCATTACGCTAAGGGTGGGTTTAGCAACACGACCCGTGGGCGCTGGAGTTGGTTAGAAACAAGTCAACATTTCTGTGAAAATAACACGGTTGTTTTTGGAGGTATAAGCCATCGAGGAATGAAATTCAAACGGACAATTGATTAATCGTGCAGGAATTAATTGAAATTAACTTGGAAAGGTACCTTTTTGGTGAAATCCTTTCCCACAGAATTCGCAAACAAAAGGTTTGTAACCGGCGTGGATCCGAATGTGTGTGTTGAGAGTGGAGCTCCGGTTAAAAGCTTTACCGCATTGGTTACATTTGTGGGGCTTTTCCTGGGAACAAATCACAATAATCATTCGACGACCGAGTCGGACAACTGGAGTTAGGTAGAAATAAACGAAAACTGGTGCCATTTCTCCCAGTGCAATGCAAAACCACACGGCGTTCGCGATTCTGAAGACGCATTCGGAATCTTGTCAAATAACTAAACTAAAGATTGTAACATCTTAAACACGTATCATTAAAAAAAAAAAATTAAATTAGAGGACAGACGATGCTAAGATCATGTAGGTTGTCTAAATATCCTTCATAGACTGATATTCACTTTCCACTGAAACTGCATTCCAGGCAAGGAGAGCGGCCGACAAGACAAGGAAATAGTCGTTCGCTGTGTAAACAAAAAACTGTCAGATAACGAGAGTACATACCTGTGTGTGGATTATTTTATGTCTGCACAGGGTACTAGCTTGTCGAAACCCTTTCCCGCAGACTTTACACACAAATGGCCTTGCCCCAGTGTGGACGGGCATATGGCGCGTCAGGTTATAATGTGCATTAAAAACCTGGGGGGAAAAAACCACAAAGACATTGTGAATGTACTTGATTTTCCCAACCGCGTCGTGTTTGTCGATCGACCACATTATTCATGCTCACGGTAATCGATTAGCGATGACAGGCTGATTTGGAATAATGTTTCAACCCGCCACCGTACCTTTCCACAAACTTCGCAGGTGAAGTTTTTAGGCTTGCCGTCGCTCGTCGCGTTGCTCAGTTTCTGGTGGTGTTTAACGACATTCTTTTCCACTGGAAAGCTCCCGTTTTCCTTGATCACTTGGTCCAGCTGCCCGGAATGCGTTCTTTGTGAGGGAATTGCGGGCTCGGGTATTTCTCCGCTGCCAGGCTGGCGAATTTCGCGTTCTCCAGCAAAAGTAGTTTCTGGTGAGCGGAAAGTGAGGCCGGCGGCTGAGTGCCGAGGATATGAGACGGGAAAATGTGGTGGCCGTGCAGCAACTCTGAAGGGTGGTACGTTGTGTCTAGATAGTTGAAATAATAGAGGGAGCCGTTCGCAGGCATCGCCACCGTTTGGTTGATGACTTGGGGTTTGATCAGCCTGTTTGCAGCCATCACGGAAGGGCCTAAAGTTAAGTCAGTTTTGTAGCACATCCCACAGTTTGATTTACACATAGGCGCTGAAGTACAGAGCGAACCTCTCAGGTTAGACTTCCACACTTCCGAGTAATTCAGGAGAGCCTTCGCTTGCAAGTCATAAGGAAATGGTTGGATGGGCAGCACGCAAGGCACAGGGGAGCACAATTTCCCAACCTTTTTGCCTTCGGCTTTCTCCAAGCTTTGCCTTTGTTCAATAGAGCTCCTTGGTTCAGAGTTCTTGGCCATGATTCTCTCGATGGAAAAAGCCAATGCCTTCGGGTGACTCCATTGCAGGTAGTCGGGGAGCTTCCACTCCTGGGTGTTTGCCTGGGACAAGGCACAACGGTTTCCAAGTGACCATAACTCGCCATCCTAGGACTTGTGAGCAGCCGCTGACTACAGCCGCTCTGATCTTACCCTGCATTCCAGAAAAGCCAAGACACACATCAATTTAATAAGCACCTTGCGTTTGGCATGTCACCCATTTACATTCAAATCAACATCTCTCTGAACAATAGCACCAAGGGGCACCAGATTAATGCTCATTAAACTGCACAACCCCCCCCCCCCACCCCTCCCGAATTACCAGGACAGCGAAAATCTTTGCTGATAGATTTTAAACGCGACGCTCTAAGCACGGACTACCAGTTTGAGACTGGAACATTTCGATTCCTAACTTACTGAGGAGTGATGTGTCAGACATCAGCGTCAATTCCTTAACGGGTTCCACATGTATTAGCAAGAGCGGAGAAGATTATCCGTGGACTGCGTGTGGCTATCCCGTCACATTTTGATAGCACACATGTTCATCAGTGAGATCACTGTCTGTTGTATTTAGCTGACATCACATGAAGTCACTTAGCAAGGTGACATCCAAATAGCATTAGCCCATTCCAATCTCCCACCAGCACCCACAATGCCGTGGGCGCGGAGGCTGTGGGGGTATGGAAAAAAATAATTTTAATCTGCCTCTATCTATCGCCTAAACCTGTCTGCTTTGCTTGTGGTATTGCGTTTTAAAATAGGCACTCGGTGTAATGCACTCGGTATTAATTATTGAAATAACTTTAAAGAAAGGAGAAAAAAAAATCCCCCAATCCTTTTTGAACGACAAAATCATTTTGAACCCAGTCTTGCTAAATTCTTTTTGAATGACAAAATTCAGTCTCATCGCTCGAAATCCGGGTAAGATTTTTTGAAAATACCGCACGGTGGTATAACAAAATATATTTTTCCTGATATGAATAACGAACAGGCAGCAAATTAGGCTCCCAAAACAATTGATACATGCATCCGGAATATCATCCCTAAATATTTCCAAATGTAAGTTAAAAATGATAAGGTCAACACCAAAATCATGGGTTATTTTTGTACATCGGTGTATAAATGCGGCCGAGACTTTGAAAGGGGAAACAGCGAGTTCCAGATTTTCAATCTTACTACAATCTTCAATACAACTACAAAAAAAAAAGTATTTTAGCAGAGGTTATAAAGATGCATTTATTTTCCATTCAGTATTCATTATGTGCATAGTTGGGGAAAAGTTCATATTCCACCTGTGGCAAAGTGAGATTACAATTTTAGAAGCTCTCCGGGACCCGATTAAACGTTCTGCTCCTTCGCCTATTCAGAACAGCCCATTTTGCAAAGAGATTCATACTGTTGTGCCCTTGTAAAGCGGCTCTTTTCAATTTTATCCACTAAAGCGCCGCGTGGAACCCGGTTTTGTGTTCTTTTTGTATGTTTAAGAAGAAAAAAAACGCGTTACGATGCGGATTAAGAAGCGAAGAAAAAGCACCGCGCCCGACCAGAGTTAAAAAGCGAGCAATGAAAAGACTGGTTTTTAACAAGCCTTTTTTTTTGTAGAAAGTTTCTGGAATTTACTTCCAAAGGTTCTGTGTTCCCTTTACAATGGCGAAGTGCCTGTTCATTTGGGAGAGTTTTAATTCTTCTGTTTGCAGACGATTTCACCTGAGAAGCACAACAAGTTATTAACGCAGAAATAGCTGGGACGCCGCAGTAAAGGGCTACAGAACCGGGAGTGATGTTCAAAAGTGATGTTCAAAAGAAATCCATAAACCATCTCCAGACCATCGCGGTTGTCCTTATCCTTAACTGTTTTCATTTTTTTTTAAACTTTGAAATCTGAACCACGCATTATATTCCTAAATCCCGCTGGTCGTGTGTGCTAATTTTTGATGTATTTTACTGGGTAAATTCAGTTAGAGGTACAACGGGATGTTAATCGAGGGATACGACAGATATTGAGAGAGAGAGATTTTTTAATCCAGTTCATCATTGGATCATGCATCCCGAAATAATTAGAAGCAAATTTTGAATCCCCAAGGAGCTGAATTATGAAAATAATTACTGAATTATTTGCTCTGCTTCCTATAAAATATAGATTATATAATTAGTAAACTCTGGTGGGATTTTAAAAAAAAAGTTATAATAGTGATGTACTGCCGGCTAACTTTTTTTCAACGAAGAACCAAACCAATTGGACTGAATGGCCAGATCCAGGTGTAAGGATGGATGACAAGAACGTTTCACTTAAATGTAATGAAACTGTGTGTAATTGCAGAGATGTTGCATGAAGTCTCGAAGAGTTAATGTGCAACCAGCAACGCTGTCTGACCCTTTTCTCCTTCTATTGCGCTAATTTAAGGGGCGGGTTGTTTGTTCTGTATTAGAATAGTAAATTCCCGCGATGCATGAGACTGCTTCTTGCGAAGAGCAGTGGCAAGAGAATGTAAAGGGACCGCGGGTCTTCCAACTAATTGCAGACAACGCTCTAGTCAAAGCCAACACATTCTTGACTCTAAACTTTTGAAATTCGCCTATTTACGTCCCGCGAAAAAAATCCCGCGTCCTCATCTGCTTTCCTACAGTTACTTATATCTTGGTCTTTTAAACTTTACTTTGTGGAATCTACATTTTAAAAAAAATGCAACGCTGTGCTGGTGAAATTTAACACAACAATCTCCCTGCGATTTTCTTTTAGATGTAAAGATTCAAATTGTGAGGGAATGCAGGGATTGTAGTTCTTCCACGAGAGACATGACTCATTCTGGAAATATAGAAGGTTGTTAATTAACAAGTGCAGTTATTTTTTGTTGTTGTATCATACAACCGCTGTGGTAATTATCCTGACAATTGAGAGTTGGAATTAGGTGAATGAGTAAAGAATGAAGTTGCATTTAAGTGTAGGAAGGAACTGCAGATGCAGGTTTACACCGAAGATAGACACAAAATGCGAAGACAGACACGACATGCTTAAGTTGCATTCAAGTAGCGACTTCCATCATCTCAACTTGGCCCGGAGCGCGTTACATGTAAGGAAGTGTGATCGATGTTTTCATGTAAACAATTGCTTCGCCATAAAAATTCTTATGCCGGAGGACTGGCATGGAGAAAAAAGTGGGATCTTTTACCTTCACTTTAAATTCCTGGATTTCTGTCTCGTCAGAGAGATGGAAAAACTCAGCATCGCTTCAAGATACCAAATTAGGTTCAACGCAGGGTCTTCTCACTCATACGATGCTCAGAAGCAAAACTTACACATATAAAGGTGTCGCACTGAAACCTGAATATTTGGAGGCAACGATACATTCAAACACATCTCCCAGTCTGAAGAAAGGTCCCGACCCGAAACGTCACCTATTCCTTGTCTCTAGTCTGTCCCGCTGAGTTACTCCAGCTTTTTGTGTCTATCTTCGGTTTCAACCAGCATCTGCAGTTCCTTCCTATACAATGCTTCCAAACAGATTGACGTTTAGCAACAGGGCCAGGGCATATCTGGTAGGCTCCAAAACTTTAGAAGTCACCATTAAAATTATCCTAGCCCACACCTAGAGCTCGGTTTCATTTCACACTCCTGAATAATGGTCGGATAATTAATCTCAGTTTTAGATTTGGGCCCCATGACTAATGGACTTTCAACTGAACACTCCACTTTAGCGTAGCCACTAATTAAGTAACTTCAATGCTCGCCATCACCGCATAAGAGTCGTTTCCGCCCTTTACAAAGCTGTTTCCAGCGGATTATGTCAAAATTCAAGTTTCGGATAATCAGCTAAATTCTTACCACCTATTGTGTGAAATGTAAGGTAATAACATGCACAGAATGAAAACACGTTATTTTTTCTTTCTCTGCGTCCACAATTTTTGACTTTTATGGAACAGTCGCCCATTATCCACTTCATTAACTTTGACTTTTTTTTTCACTACATACAAAATAATTCAAGTCGTGGTGACGAAAACGAGTTCAGAGAAACACTAGGAAACCCGCGACCTTTTCCTTCAAGACTTTCGCTGCGCTTTGTCAATATTTTCTGCCTTTGGGCTGGCTGTACATATACGTATATACAAGTGTGTGTGTGTGTGTTTATATATATATATATATATATATATATATATATATATATATATATATATATATATTACACACACCCACACATCACACATACACACATACAGTATATATATATATATATATAAACCACATTTATATATGTCATATATATATACACATGTCACACACACACACACACACACACACACACACACACACACACACACACACACAAAGCAAAGCTGATATGAAATCGATCTCCTGTGATACCAATCAGTAGAAAACAAAATAGTAATGTCACCGTTTGAAACATTTTGCAAGCTTCACCACTCTCATGGTGCTGATTCTATATTTGTTTAGACAGTTCTGAAATCTGCATGTCGCCACTCGAAATATGAAGGCGGCCTTTCGGGTCAGAAATTGGGTCCCGAGTTAAAACGTCGCCTGTCCATTCCCTCCACGGGTGCTGCCTGACCCGATGAGTTCCTCTAGCACTTTGTGTTTTACTCAAGATACCAGCATCTGCAGTTTCTTGTGCAAATCCAACACTTCGTGTATTACTCAGTCTAAACTCCCTGTCTCAAATACAATTATTTCATTATTGCGCCTCTGGTTCTACCTGTTATTACATCTGCAAATAACACACATTTGTTTCCTTTCTCTGCTGCGTTTTGACTTTAGGTCGTTTTGCAGGGCCTTTTGGAAGGGTTCTCTGATTTTTACTTTAACTTGGTAGCACCTATGTTTGGTTTAGTTTCGTTTAGTTTAGAGATACAGCGCGGAGACAGGCCCTTCGGCCCACCGAGTCCGCACCAACCAGCGATCCCGTACACCAGCACTATCCCAGGGACAATTTACAATCTTTACCGAAGCCTGTACACCTTTGGAGTGTGGGAGGAAACCGGAGCACCCGCGGAAAACCCACGCAGTCACAGGGAGAATGTACAAACTCTGTACAGCCAGTACCCGTAGTCAGGATCGAACCCGGGTCCCTGGCGCTGTAAGGTTGCCCGTGTGAGTTTTCTACACGCATTCTACCGCACAGTGGCGCGTTTGCTGAAGGTGGCTTGATCGATTCGGGGAGCAACAGGTTCCTACACCTTACCACGGCGTTCTGCAAACATGAGCCCTTTGTTACGTAGCTGCTCCTCGTATTATTATAGAAACATAGGTTCAGGTGTAGGCCATTCGGCCCTTCGAGCCACGCCGCCATTCAATATGATCATCTAAAATCAGTACTCCGTTCCTGCTTTCCCCCCATATCCCTTGATTCCGTTAGCCCTAAGAGCTAAATCTAACTCTCTTTTGAAAACATCCAGTGAATTGGCCTCCACTGCCTACTGTGACAGAAAATTCCACAGATTCACAACTCTCTGGTTGAAAAATACGAATACTGATAATAACACGATCAGGGAACCTGCCCAACTGTCGATTGTTTGACCCTCACTCAAAACACATTCCGAAATTAAACCTGAGCAAACTCACCTGCGACGGAGTAAAAAAAAAGGATCGGATTATAAATAAATACTTTGCATCCTGCACACGCGGATAAACTCTTCAATGTATCAATACAGGTATATCTTCCTCATGCGCGCTTGGAGCTTAAAAGTCGCGTCCGACGCTGTATATTTTCAGCACCGCATGTGTCAATTAGTGAAAGCGTTAAATTGTATTGTGATCAGAAACTAGAGCCATTTCAACGCCGGAAATAGGAGGAAAAAAATCAGAGAATTAAAGTGTTAACATTACGCGGGCGCCGAGAATCCTTCAGTAGAATTCAGTACCTAGATAATCACATGTGTCTATCTTCGGTTTAAACAAGCATCTGCAGTTCCTTCCTAAACTCCACGGTACTTAGTCTGGGCGCTTGTTCGCATTCATTATTGGTATTGTTTTGATGAAATAGCAAGCCACTGCTTGGTTTCGGCCGGTCTACTGATTAAACCGATGGTTAGGGCTGGCGAACCACACTGCCCGTTAAAGATGTTTGTCAATAGTCAGCAGCGGTTAAAGGTATGAAATGTGTTACAGAAATATTCATGCATTTGGTGTTTTTTCCCCCCAAATATTAAAAGTGTTGGTGGGCTTTGCAGTCACCAGCGACAGTATGAAAATCGAGGAGGCAGTCTCCTATCTGTTGTGCTGTTTATGTGCTGCCGGGGACGTACTGGGGTTGTGGGCAAAGGGGCGATCAGTCTGGTGCCGGACGGCCGCAGAGCGCTCTTCCCAATGCCGGCTTCACTTGGGATCTGTTGCAGAGGCTATATCTATATCTATAGGCTGCCGCGCCGCTTCCAGGACCCCCAGAGCTTCGCACCGAACGCGGCAGCAAGTTGACGCTAAAACTCGATGATCTGCGTTTCACAGACAGCGAAGCTCTAACTAAGTAAGACACAAAGTGCTGGAGTAACTCAGCTGGACAGGCAGCATCTCTGGATAGAAGGAGCGGGTGACGTTTCGGGTCGAGACCCTTCTTCACGTAAGGCAGAGTAAAACATATTTAAATATGGCCCGAATAGTGAGGAGAATCTTAGTGATTCCGAGACGCCTCCACCCACTATTTGTTTACAGAATTGTCACCAATCCTTCTTAAAAGAGAGAGTTCTGCCTTTCCTTTTCCGATGTGGAGAACACTAAACACATTCTATTTTAGCTTCACATGGATCGTTTTAGAATTGAAGATGCACACATCTTGGACTGAAGACTTGGGATCGCTGTCCGGCTCTTCGTGAATAGTATGGAAGGTACCGGCTGACAATAACATATCTTTACAAAGGTGACCGCAACAATTGCAATGAGACATTTAATTTTCACTGTAGCTCAGTACTCGCGTCAATAATACACTAAACTAAATCAAACCAAAGTAAAATATGTGTAGGAAGGAACTGCAGGTGCTGATTTACACCAAAGATAGACACAAAATGCCGGAGTAACTCAGCGGGACAGGCAGCATCTCTGGAGAGAATGAATGGGTGACGTTTCGGGTCGAGACCTTCCTTCAGACTGCCGTTTCCCAGACTTCCCACATTATAATAACCAATTAATTCCAAAAGTCCATTTTATTTCAAAATATTGTGGACAATATTAACTTTAACCGGCGCTGGGAGAAGCAACTTGTTCGGCGCGCCGCCGGTCGGTCTGATGCACATTCTCCAACCCTGCACTTGGAGAATTCTCAAAGGGAGCGAAGAGCGAGGGCGAGAGAACAATCTAGGACGCCCACCCGCGACTTAAAGTAGCGCCAAGAAGCACAGGGGGTTGGAGTAAAAAACGGGGGCGAGTGGCAAGATTCATTCTCCAGGGCAGCTCCCAGGCTCTGGAATTCCCTCCCACAACCGGTCCGAAATTCTGAGTCCCTCACCATCTTCCAGTCCCGCCTCAAGACCCATCTCTTCACCTCTGCATACCCTTAGTCCCATGTTCCCCTCCCCTCTGTCTTACTGCTCTATTTTGTTTTGTTTATTCCTGACTCTCAATTGTAAAGCGACTTTGAGTCCTGAAAAGCGCTATATAAAATAAATCTATTATTATTATTATTATTATTATTCTCCAATAATTCCAGTGTCCGGTTTACAGGAAGGCAGCGAGCTCTACCATAAACCCAAAGGTGTTTCATGCAAGCACACCAGCAAAGAGACTCTAAATCCACTAATGATGTTATTCTAGTCCTGAAATCTGATCTGATGTAAAGTGTTGTCTAATTAAAGTGTTGGTACTGACAGGATTGAACACTGAAGGGCTGACGCGAAAACTTGATGATCTGAATTTCACATCAAAGCTATAAGTATCTATCGTGAGGTTAAATCTCAACAGAAGTTTACAACATCTTTTGATTCAATTGCCTAAAGGTGAAAATAATCTGGCATAATTAATATGGAACTTGATGTTGACCTAAAACTGTTACATTAACTTCGAGTTTCAGATTTTTTTTTAACTGCACATGGTTCGATATCATTCATATTTCAGCATTATAGTTTCTGCATTAAGTCTGAAAAAGGGCCTCGATCCGAATCGTCACCCATTCCTTCTCTCCGGAGATGTTGCCTGTCCCGCTGAGTTACACCTACATTTTGTGTCAAATCCAGTTATTAGACTGTTTCCCCAACTCTATAGTTAGTTGTGGTTTTCAAGTTAAGGACTGTAGAAGCTGCTTGCGTTTGAAATGGAACATAATGCTATTCTGTAGGCGAGTATGGGTAAAAATATATATATATTTTATTCAACATTTTATGGTTAATATTTCTCAAACACAGGGCGTTATAATATAGTGGTATGGCTTTGTCTCTGGAGTATGTGTATACAAAGTGTTTATTGAACAGTCTATCGTCAGTGAGAGGAAGGCTGGGATTTTAGTGAAGATAGACACAAAGTGCTGGAGTAACTCAACAGGTCAGGCAGCATCTTCGAAGAAAAGGAATAGGTGACGTTTCGGGTCGAGACCCTTCTTCAGATGGAGTGTAACTGGATGGTTTGAATCACCCATAGCTGATGATTTATTCCATCTCAAAGTATTAATTGTGGCGAGCATCATGATCTCATACAAATAACCTTGAGAATTCAAAGTAACTTTTCCAGCACATTGACCTTCATCAGTATATGATCGGTATTGAATATAGAAGTATAGAAGTTGGGGGGTCATGTTGCAGTTATATAAGACGTTGGCGAAGCCACATTTAGAGTGTTGTGTCCAGTATGGGGCACCATGTTACAGTAAAGATGTTGTCAAGCTGGAAGGGGTACGGAGAAGATTTCCCAGGATGTTGCCTGGATTTGAGGGTCTGAGCTACAGGGAGAGGTTGAGCAGCCTAAGACTCTATTGGAGTGCAGGAGGATGAAGGGTGATCTTATAGAGGTGTACAAAATCATGAGAGGAATAGATCGGGTAAACACACAGAGTCTCTTGCCCAGAGTTGGGGAATCAAGAACCACAGGACATAGAATTAATTCTTAATTCAGGTCCCAGATTTAATAGGAACCTGCGAGGTAACTTTTTTATACAAAGGATGGTGGGTGTATGGAACGAGCTACCAGAGGAGGTAGTTGAGGCAGGTACCATCGCAACTTTTAAGAAGCATCTAGACAGGTACATGGATAGGATAGGTTTTGAGGGATATGGGCCAAACACAGGCAGGTGGGACGTGCAGTTGGGACATGTTGGTTGTTGTGGGCAAGTTGGGCCAAAGGGCCTGTATCTAACTTGTGTGACTCAATAACTGTCTATGACTAATTTATCGCAAGTGAACAAAAAGTGGAAACAGTTTAAAATATTCACCCAATATATGGACCAATTTCTTGTCAATCTGTATAAACAGTGATGCTGTGCAAACAATATTGAAAAACAAACCCTTTTTTAAAATGCTTTCCATTTAGAAATGGATACTATTGTTTAGAGGAGATGAACAAGGCAATTTTTTTGCAGAAAATGGTGAGTGCGTGGAACATACTGTTATGGGGGGCAGTGGAAAGAGATAGGATATTGGCATTTGAGAGGCTTTTAGTTGACACATGGATATGCAAGGAACTGAGGGATATGGAACATGTGCAGGCAGAGGAAATTAGTTTAACTTGGCATCATCATCAGCACGGACACTGTGGGCTGAAGGGCCTGTTCCTGTGCTGTACTGTTCTATGTGTAGGAAAGAACAAAGAACTATGTGTAGGCGAGACCAAGTGCAGGCTCGGCGATCTTTTCGCTGAACACCTCCGCTCAGTCCGCCTTAACCTACCTGATCTTCTGGTTGCTCAGCACTTTAATTCCCCCTCCCATTCCCAATCTGACCTTTCTGTCCTGGGCTTCCTCCATTGCCAGAATGAGGCCCAGTACGAATTGGAGGAACAGCACCTCATATTTCGCTTGGGTAGCTTACACTCCAGCAGTATGAACATTGACTTCTCTAACTTCAAATAGCCCTTACTTTCCCTCTCTCTCCATCCCGTCCCCCTTCCCAGTTCCCCCATCAGTCTTACTGTCTCCGCCTACATTTTGTCTCTGTCCCGCCCACTCCCCTGACATCAGTCTGAGGAAGGGTCTCGACCCGAAACGTTGCTCATTCCTTCTCTCCAGAGATGCTGCCTGTCCCGCTGAGTTACTCCAGCATTTTGTGTCTACCTGTACTGTTCTATGTTCTATTGACTGATTTGGAGTGATGCGGTAATTTATAGAAGGGCGGCTCAGTGGCGCAGCGGGTAGAGCTGCTGCTTCACAGTGACAGAGACCCAGGTTTGATCCTGACCTCGGGTGCTGTCTGTGTGGAGTTTGCACATTTCCCCTGTGGCTGCATGGAGTTCCTGCAGATTCTTCAGTTTTCACCCACATCCCAAAGGCATACAGGGTTGTAGGTTAATTGACCTCTGTAAAATTTCTCCCAGTGTAGGAAGTGGGTGCAAAAGTGATTGTTAACATAGAACTAGTGTGAATGGGTGATCAAAGTTGAGCAGGCATTCGATGGGCCAAAGGGCTGTTTCCCTCCTGTATCTCTAAAGCTCAACGTGGGAGTAATAATAATATGCAAAAAATCTGGAATCATTTTTTCAAAATTGTCATTTAATTTATAATTAAATGGATATCAATATGTCATGTGGCAATTAGTATTTTCCTCCGCATTAAAGGAAGTTAAGCCGATAGAATTCCCAAATACCCAGATAATTACAATAATTTAATATTTTAACTTGGGGTTTAAATGGTTGCTGACCAGTGCTGGCACATATATGTAAAGTGGGAAGACCTCTATTCAGGTCTGAGATGTGAATGGCAAATGACACACACAACATACAGGAGTCCGGCTCTGACCATTGTCAGTGCGAGAGGGTCTAACTATTTAGCAGCAAAGTATTACGGACTTTGAATTTACCACCATCGCCATGAACCGGGAGCTGAACTGGACCAGCCAAATACTCGTTAAAAGATCTGGGTATTTTATAGCATTTGACTCATGCTCAGCTTTTTGCATGTACTGGTTTATACCAAAGGTAGACACCAAATGCTGGAGTAACTCAGCAGGTCAGGCAGCATCTCCGGAGAAAAGGAATAGGTGACGTTTCGGGTCGTAACCCTTCTTCAGACTCTTCACTAAGACTGAGACTTGCTTTCATTAACTGTTTTGTACATATTGCATTTAGAAGGTGCCCATAATTTAAAAGGTACATAGATCGAATCAAAAAGAAGATTGGCATTAAACTATGGTGTGCTAACCTGAAAAAAAGTTATAAATTACTTCTAACAACACACTAAGCTTGTTCCTGGGAAAGAGAGTGAGAGAATGCAGCGCTAACCACTCTTTCCCCACCTCTGCTACAATAGTTCTGAAGAAGGGTCCTGACCCCAAATGTCATCTGTTCATCCTCTCCACAGAAGTTGCCTGACCCATTGAGATTCTCCAGAGCCTTGTGTTTCGCTGAAGATTCCAACACTTGCGGTTCCTTCTGTCTCTGAATTACAGATCAACTGGCTCGACATCACTTGTAGAGTAATTGGTACAATTCATTAGACAGAGACAGAGTACGTTCAACTTCAGTAGCCAACGTTCATGCCTCTGAATCTCAGAGTTGTGGATCTAAGCCCCTGCGAGAGACTTGGACGTGATGAGTTAGACTGAATCCCCAGTGCCGTGCTGACAAATGGACACATTGTCAGTGGATCTGCCTTTTAGTAACGTCATTAAACCAAAACCTCACCTAGCCTCATGAGTTGAATGCCGCCAAAACAAGGCGCCTCTTAATTGCGGGCTCAGTAGGCTATTTCTGTGCATGTGCTAATCGGGATGTGTTTGTGTTGGGGAATACTGTAGATAAAGTATGTAAGAACAGAATTTCTGTGTGTGCTTGCACATGTGACAATAAAAGAACCTTTGAACCATTGACATTGAAGATGCTGTGGCACTACTTCAAATCAGAGGAGAATTACCCTCCTTCTCCGGGCCAATTTTTATCATTTAGTCTATCATTTAGGGCAGCACAGTGGAGCGCCTGGTAGAGCTACTATCTCCCAGTGCCAGAGACCCAGGTTCGATCCTGACCTTGGATGCTGTCTGTGGGGAGTTTGCACGTTCTCCCCATGACTGTTTGGTTTCAGCTGGGTCCTCTGTCTTCATAGAGGCATACAGCGTAGAAACAGGCCCTTCAGCCCAACTTGCGCATACTGGCCAACATGTCTCGGCTACACTAGTTCCACCGACCCTTGTTTGGCCCATATTCCAAACCTGTCCTATCCATGTACCTGTCTAACTGTTTCTTAAATTTTGGAATAGTCCCTGCCTCAACTACCTCCTCTGGCAGCTCGATCCATACACCCTCCATCCTTTGTGTGAAAAAGGTACCCCTCAGCATCCTATTACATCTTTTCCCCTTCAACCTTAAACCTTTGGTCCTCGATTCACTCTGTGCATCTACCTGATCTATTCCTCTCATGATTTTATACACCTCTATAAGATCACCCTTCATCTTCCTGCGCCTACTCAATTTTCTGTCTGTATGACTCTGTGACTTTGTCTAAAGTTGGCGAACTAGTCACGAACACATTGCTGGGGTCGGAGATTGCAACCTTCACGCGGTCCGCCCTGTTTCGACGAATGCAATCAACCTGGTGTGCACAATCAAATAAGATCAAATAGAACAAGTTGTCCTGCAACTTTAGGCTGTGCACGCCATACGCAAGAAGAAGAAGAACACATTGCTGTTGAGAGAGATGGCAGTGCACAAAATGATCGTTATACTCAAAACATTACAAACACAGCAAAAGTTCATTGCTGGCTGTAAAACACTTTGGCAGGTTTTGCAAGGAGTGTGAATGGCAACTCCATCCTCTTTGTAAATGCAAACTTAAATTGCTAACATTTGCTGTCGATGAAAAGAACTGCAGATGCTGAAATGATGAGCTAAACACAAAGTCCCGACTCAATGGGTCAGCCAGCAATGGTGGAGGGAATGGACAGGCGACGTTTCAAGTTTGGACCCTTCTTTGAACCGATTGTAGTAGGGTGGGAGAAAGCTGGAAAAGAGACGTGGGGTGGGACAAAGCCTGGCAAGTGATAGGTGGACACCTTCAGTCTGAGGAAAGGGTCTCGACCCGAAACATCACCCATTCCTTCTCTCCAGAGATGCTGCCTGTCCCGCTGAGTTACTCCAGCTTTTTGTGTCTATCTTTGGTTTAAACCAGCATCTGCAATTCCTTCCTACACAAGTGATAGGTGGATACAGGTTGCATTGCAGGGTGCATTGGCAGATGGGTAGAGTAAGGATAGAGAAAAGGATATCAGATAAGGAGAGAAGAGGAGTGAAATAGAAAGCCAGAGGGGGGAATGGTGCAGGCAGTTTATACCATTGGGCTGTAAACTGCCCAATCTTAACAGATGCTGCACTGACTAAGTTGGACTGACTAACAGTCTACTTAAAGGTATCTGTTCATTGTGCAAAATCCTGCAAAAGCCAGTTTCCACTCAACGACAACAATTAGTTTAGAGATACATCACGGAAGCAGGCCCTTCGGCAATTTAGAGAGTACAATTAACCTATAAGGGTTGACCGGCGGAAAACCCATGAGGTCACAGGGGAGAAGGAAAAGAAGATGGTGTAAACTCCACGCTGACTGCACCCGAGGTCAGGATCGAACCCAGGACACTGGCTCTACCGCTGCCGCCCAATAAGGTCAGTGATCAGTTAGTGCAGCTAGTCTCTACTTAGGTATATTTTCTCTGCACTTCCCAGCCTGCAGCAGGGCCAGTTTAGTCTCCACTATCATATCTCCACAGCACAAACGACGTAATGAGAGGCAAGGTCTGATGTGCATCTTTGGAATTGGATTCTGTGCGAAGGGGTGTGTGTATGTGTTTATGTGTTCAATAACATCTGTAATTAAGCGGTGATTTGTGTAAATTGAATAATGAACACATTTGTTTTAATGCACTCGAGTAAAAAGTGTGTTGGAAGCTTGTTTTAATGGGACACATTTTCCTGTATGTATAAATTAATTGCTGACGATCAATTACCATTACAAGAGACACGCTACAGATGGCGTTTTGTTAAGTTTCTGTTTACAATAACATCGAACAGTTTCTTGAGGGGCTCGCTGTTAACTGGTTGCTTTACTAAAAAAAAAAGTCACCAGACAGTTACCAGTTTATATTTTAACGGGAAGGAAAAGTCTAAAGGGGATTGCACAACAGATTAGCGGCTTGCTGTAGATTTCTTCAAATCATTTTGCCTCTACCAACACGTTTGACCCTGTTACTTTAATGCTGCAATATACATCTCGAATTGCCGATGGCTAAACCACATAGATACAGGGTTGCGTACGAATAAAATGGATAAATATATATATTTGTAGGGAGGACCAGTTAGCGGGAGAGAATATCGGTATTTATCAAGACCCACAAGGGGGGATATTTAGGGGCGTTGATTTTCCTATCACTACCCAATCTTCAATAGGAGCGAACCCCCCACAGACTATGGTCGAGCGAAAGAGATTTGCTGGATGAACCAGCTCAGATCGTGATAATCTGATCTTCTCTCCCATTAATCTGTCGTGAGACTTGCTCCTCAGGCACCGTCTCATTTGGGCAAGGGTGATGTGGGAAATTAAAGATTTTGCATTTTCTACAACAGCCCCATAAAAAAAAATAGTCTCCAGGATTATTGATTAAGAATGAAACGCGTGATAAAGAGACCATAAAATACACCAAATTAGTGAGTAACTCCAAAATAAGACAGCATGTGATTGACATACCAGCAATAATTTAAATTCACAGTCTTGTCTTCAGAAAACCACGTATACATTTCCTATCTCTCACATATTCTTAAATCTATTCCACACAATGCACAATACTTACTTCCCATCCTGTGGTTTAAGTAAATAGCATTGGCTTATTGGAGCCCAATGGAGGCAATTTATCACATCAATACTTTAATACTACACTACATCAATACTTTAATAAAGTACATAATTGAACGATGCACTTTTGTGCAAGTTTTAATTATAAGATCAAAATATTCTAAGTTTTTAAGGACTTTGGATATAAAGATGTATCATCGTCCAACATCTATTGATCAAATTGCATTTTGTTCAGTACTTGAAATCACCAAATCCAATCAATAACATTGCAATTTAAATATATTATGTGTTCCATCAGATGTTGTTGCGAGTCATATTCCATTGTGTGTACAGTCCCCAATATCAGCATAATATTTATAAAGTTATATACATAAAATTGCAAATAATAATTTACCACATTCTTCTATCTATATATACATTTGATTTGGGTTTATTGTGACTCAGTTAATCTTTTGATCTATGCACTCTATATTTTAATCTTGGACTAACTTCTGTTCAAGATGTTTCTGCATTTGACCTCAAATGATTTTAATCAGACTAAGGAAATCCACCACCAGATTGTATTTCATCTTGAAATTCATTTTTGCAATCTCCAGTAAGAAATGTCCAATTTGCAATATCTTTAATCCATAGATTTAATTTAATCCAAACTTATTAGTTCGACAGAATACGTCTCTGGTCAAGACAAGAAAAAGATTCTAACAACATAAAAAGTTAAAGGTTAGTTGAATTTTCTAGAAGATATTACAATATTTGAGTGTTTTCATTTTCGATGATTATTCGCCAATATAAATCTGAAGTGTCTCTGCTGTCTTGCAATGAATCCAGGAAACAAAGAACTCTCTCAATAACATACCATTTTTTTACAGTTGTTTATTTTTTGAGGAAGTTATTATGGGTCGAGAATTTGGAAGCCACATGCAGTCCAAAAGTGTACATTTTCAGCCAACGATAAAATAAATTGAGCAAAACAGTAAGTTTGCGGAACTCAAAGGATCAGGCAGCATCTGTGGAGGAAATGGTCAGACAACATGTCGGCTCGGGGCCTTTCTTCAGACTCCAATATTCCAGCGTCTGCACTTCTTTGCATCGACCAAATAAATGGACCTCATAAGAATTATGGCCTCTGTCCTCTTATTGTGTTTTCATATTTTCTATTTATTTTTGCGAGCATGAAATCTAAGAAAAACTCTTTAGGTGACGTTTGGGTCAGGACCTCTTTTCAGAAGTGCCTTTGTTTCAAGAGAAAGGAACAGCTATGCATGACTGGGAATATACACTTCTTTTTAATTAATTTGGTTTAAATAAATGTTTTGATGTTTTCATTTTTATTATTGATCTATCGGTAATTATATTTGATTATTTTGATTGGATTTTTAACTTTTCTCGATACCCGAAGAGTAGGGGAATTAAGAACCGTAGGACAGAGGTTTAAGGTAAGAGGGGAAAGATTTAATACAAACTCGAGGGGTAATTTCTTCACACAGAGGGTGGTGGGTATATAGAATGAGTTGCCAGCGGAGGTAGCTGAGGGAGGTACAGTATTTAAAAGACACTTGGACAGGTACATGGATAGGAAAGGTTTAGATCTGTATGGGCCAAATACGGGCAGGTGGGGCTAGTATACGTGGGACATCTTGATCGGTATGAGCAAGATGGGCCGAAGGGCCTGTTTCCACACAGTATGACTCTATTCCTCAATCACTCTAGGACCAGAGACATTCGGAGTCAAAGATTTTAGCAGGTATGACAGATGCTAAGCATCTGGTTTAGTTCAGTTTAGAGATTCAGCATGGAAACATGCCCTTCATGCCACCGAGTAGACGCTAACCTGTGCACACTATCTACGCACAAGGGACAATTTACAGAAGCCAATGAACCTAAAAACCTGCACGTCTTTGGAGTGTGGGAGGAAACCGCATCACCGGATCATCAGGGAGAATGTGCAAACTCTGTGGTCAGAATCGAACCGGGGTCTCTGGCACAGTAAGGCAGCAACTCTAGAGTTGTGCCATTCTGCCGCCCAAATACGGAGGTTTAGTTCCAGTGAATTCCCAGTATCTAGGACAAGAAATTGAGAAAGTGTGGAGGTAGGTGTTCTTAAATTCTGACACATATCTTAAAAATATCTACAATAATTACATTTGGCACTTGCGGTTCTTGGAAGAGTTTTTCTGTTAATGCAAATTCTATTTTTGTCAATGTGCCTCTCTGTGTTTCTCCTTGTCTCTCAGATGGCAATAATTATAATGGCTAAATACAGATGACAATCTGGTGATAAATAGTAGCTTTGCTTGCTTTTAACATTAATTCATTCACTCTTAGTAAAGAAATCAAATGAGAAAGAAAATTGTTCTGCCAATTATTCTCACTTTTAATTATTTTGCGCTCTGTCTCATTGCATCTCTCTATCCAGCTTACATTTATCAATAATTAGATTATTTCTAAGGATAAAATATTAATCTTGGTAATTAAAATTTGCTTATTTTTCTTTTTAAAGCAAGTCCATTTACACTATGGTTTCCTTAGTCATGCAGACTAAGCTGGAAAGGGTGCAGAGAAGACTTACGAGGATGTTGCCAGGACTTGAGGGCCTTAACTATTGGGAGAGGCTGGACAGGCGAGGACTTTACTCCTTGGAACAGAGGAGGCTGAGGGGTAATCTTATAGAGGTGTATAACATCATGAGGGGGATAGATAGGGTGAATGCACAGAGTCTTTTACCCAGAGTAAAAGAATCAAGAACCAGAGGACATAGGTTTAGAGGACATAGAGGACATAGGATACTGAGTTGGATGATCAGCCATGATCATATTGAATGGCCTACTCCTGCACCTATTTTCTATGTCTCTATGTTTAGGGTGACAATAGACAATAGTGCAGGAGTAGGCCATTCGGCCCTTCGAGCCAGCACCGCCATTCAATGTGATCGTGGCTGATCATCCCCAATCAGTACCCCGTTCCTGCCTTCTCCCCATATCCCCCAACTCTGCTATCTTTAAGAGCCCTATCTAGCTCTCTCTTGAAAGTATCCAGAGAACCGGCCTCCACCGCCCTCTGAGGCAGAGAATTCCACAGACTCACAACTCTCTGTGTGAAAAAGTGTTTCCTCATCTCCGTTCTAAATGGTTTCTCCTTATTCTTTAACTGTGAGAGCGGAAAGATTTAATAGCATTCTCAGGGGCAACTTTTTCACACAGTGGTATATGGAAAGAGCCGGCAGAGGAAGTCGTTGAGGTAGGTACTATAACAACATTTAAAAGATATTTGGACAGATATATGGAAGAGATTTAGAGGGATATGGGCCAAACATGGGTAGGTGGGACATCTTGCAATGCATGGACAGGTTGAGTCAAAGGGCCTGTTTCCATGCTGTGTGACTCTATGAATCGATACTTTTAAAGTTAACATATGCCATATGTGAAAACGCACACGTCCAGATTCAGGGACAGTTTCTTCCCAGCTGTTATCAGGCAACTGAATCGTCCTACCACAACCAGAGAGCAGTCCTGAACTGCTATCTACCTCATTGGTGACCCTCAGACCTTGTTCGGACTTTGCTAGCTTTACCTTGCACTAAACGTTATTCCATTATCATGTATCTGTGCACTGTAAACGGCTCAATTGTAATCAAATATTGTCTTTCCGTTGACTGGTTAGCATGCAACAAAAGCTTTTCACTGTACCTCGGTACATGCGACAATAAATTAAACTGGACTGAACTGATATGTGAGCCATGAAGTTGTTTCCCAATATGTTCCCTTGTTCTCTGTCTCTCTCTCTCTCTCTCACACACTTACATTCACACGTATTGCTGAGTGCATCAAAATTATATCCAATTTACAATTTTCCTGAACGCTGATTCATTATTTATCCCGTAACATTTCTTCATTTGATTTTGAAATGCAAATTCATTATTGTTCCATTGATTGAAATGATCCCCATGCATGATGGGAAATAGTGGGTTTGCACATGCTCAGAACTGCCTTCAGACCTGGGTTACATGTTGAATTGGAGACAAGAGTTTGGGAAATTCTAAAGCTTTATCCTCAACTACAAGAGAGGTAAAGTCAGGCTTTTAAAAATGATTGAACTGAGAAGCTTATAAAGTTTTTGTTGAAAGTGTCTAATTTGCTTTTGAAATATTGTTTATATCCATGTTCTGTTTGGGAATGTTGAGAAAAAGATGAGACTTGAGTTTTGGATGGTCAATTGGAAATGGTCAATTGATTAAAAAAATAATGTTTTTCCATTTTCTAATGTTGATATGAAGAGAAGATTAGTTTAACTTAGCATCGTGTTCGGCATGGGCACTATGAGCCGAAGAGCCTGTGCTGTTCTATGTAGAAACAAAGAACTGCAGGTGCTAGTTAAGAAAAAGAACACAAAGTGCTGGAGTAACTCAGTGGGTCAGGCAGCACCTCTGGAGACTGTGGATAGGTGACATTTTGGTTTGGGACCATCCTTCAGTCTGAGAAAGAGTCCCCACCTATCTACTTTCTCCAGGGCTGCTGTCTGACCCACTGAATTACTCCAGCACTTTCTATGTTTGAAAACTGTGGCAAATGTTCAATTGGAAAGTGGGTAACTGCACTTGCAGACAAGAAATACAATTTAGAATCTCGTCTAACTGATGGAAAAGGTACTTGAGCAGAGTAGAGGGACTTGGATGCCCAAGTACACAATTCACACAAAACCTGGGCGTTTATTTAAAAAAAAATTCAAAAAGGGCAGTGAATGTTGGTTTTAATCTCAGGGTTGCTTCAATACAGGAGGAGGAGATGACTTTTCACCACTTCAGAGAATTTAACAGATGACAAATCCACAGGTCCACCATGATTTTCGAACAACTGATGGTTCGACACCTCCTTTAATCTGAACAAAATTACGAGAGCCTGCTTGAAATTCCCCCCCCCCCCCCCCCCCCACCCCCACCTCCTCCATCGGAGGTCCCCCAGAAATGCTGGAGCCTACACAGCTTCCTCGGCCACTTCCAGGCCGTGCCTGCCACCGCCTCCGCCGACCCACATCCGTGGGCCGCAACCATTGACTCCTCCAATCATCACCTCTTCACCAGCCTCCAGCAGGTCGGGAGCCTTCAACTCACCCGGATCCCAGGCCCAGTTCCAGACCGAGAGTCTGAAGACGGGTCCCGACCCAAAACGTCACCTATCCATGTTCTCCAGAGATGCTGCCTGACCCGCTGAGTTACTCCAGCACTTTGTGTCCTTTTGTGTATTTACCAACAACTGCAGTTGTTTGTTTCTACTACTTATACAATAATACTTTACTTGGCTACTGTGGACAATCGGCAATCCTCACCACATCTATGGTCTGTTATAACGAGGGTTTGCTGTGGCATGAATTTTTATGACTGACATACAAAACATTTTTATTAGGTAAGGGAATGAAGTGGATCAGTGGCAGGAAAACTGAGTTGCAATATGAATTGTATCTGATCAAACTAAATTAGGGAATCGCTTAAACAGATGATTAGCCTACTCCTATTGTTAAGTTTTTCCGTTGCTATGCTTGGGTCTCCAAGCAAAATGATTGAGAAATTCAGATTGTGTTTCTATTTGGCTGGTGAAAGAGTATCTGCTTACGTGGCACTCAGCGAACAGAGAATTCAGGTGCAGGCTGCTGAGAATCCAGCCTTAGCCAAGATTCCACCATGCATAGTCATAGATTAATACAGCATGGAAACAGGCCCTTCGGCTGAAGAAGGGTCTCGACCCGAAAAGGCACCCATTCCTTCTCTCCAGAGATGCTGCCTCACCCACTGAGTTTCTCCAGCATTTTTGTCTACCTTCAATTTTTACAGCATCTGCAAATCGGGTCGGCAGACTAAAGGGCTTGTCCCACTGTACGAGGTCATTCAAGAGCTCTCCCGAGTTAAAAAAAAATCAAACTCATGGTAGATACATAGAATGTACGTAGCGGCTACGTCGGAGCTTGTGGATGTCCCGTAGCAGCTCGTAATGCTAACAGCAGGTACTCGGGGGAAACTCGGAAACTCGTGAAGTTATTTCAGCACTGTGGAAAATGTCCACGAGAGCCCCGAGTACCTACGAACGGCTATTACCGTAATTCTCCGAGTTCGAATCAGGGGAAACTCGGGAGAACTCTTGAATTGACTCGTACAGTGGGACAGGCCCTGGAAGGGTCTCGACCTGAAACGTCACCTATTCCTTTATAACTGTAACATGACTGTCCCAGTTGCACGTACCTATCTGCCTTACCCGCAAGCCTTTTCTTTGCAAGCTTGCCGCCTGGATATAAAATCCACAATGTCCTTGGCAAAGACAGTGCTTTGTACTTTGAGTTAACCCAGGCTGTCGTGTTTGAGCTTCAGTGAGGTATGGAGGCGAATGTTTTGGGTAAGTGGTTGTGAGACACAAATGATAGGATCTATGTCGGATGAAAACAGTTTTAGCCGTTCTATGCAAGAAGCATGGCCTTTAATTGATTGATTGAAAGATGCAGCATGGAAACTGGCCCTTCGGCCCACCATGTCCATGAAAGCCATCAATCACCTGTGCTCACTAATCTGATGTTATCCCACTTCCTCATCACTCCCGACACACTAGGGGCAATTTACGGATGCCAGTTGATCTACAAACCTGCGCATCTTTAGGACGTGGGAGGAAACCGGAGCACCCGGAGGAATCCGATGAGGTTACAGTGAGAATGTGCAAACTCCACACACACACACAGCACCCGAGGTCAGGATTGAACCCGGGTCTCTGGTGCTGTGAGGCAGCGGCTTTACCAGTTGCGCCATTGTGCTGCCCCATTGCTTTTTTTGTCATGCAAGTCAACTTGTAGAGCAATGATATTTATTCAGCAAGTGTTTCCGTTCTGCATGAAGCTGGTACTTGAAGAATCCCTGTGAGGTGCAACATCACACAGATTACAGACTGGAGTCTTGCTAATCCACTGTTCTTGATTCTTGCAGCAGGCATGTGGGTCAGACAAGTTGCAGGTTACATAAGAAGGTTGAGAGCTTCAGTCAACGGGCAAAACGATCATCTTTTTAAATGGGTTTTCTTCAACAATTACAAGGTTTGTTGAATCTCCAGTATCACATGGAAATCATTGCCACAGAAGGCTGTGGAGGCCAAGTCAATGTATAATTTTAAGGCAGAGATAGATAGATTCTTGATTAGTCAAGAGAGTTTTATTGTCATGTGTCCCAGATAGGACAATGAAATTCTTACCTGGGAGTTAAGGATATGGGGAGAAGGCAGGAGAATGGGGGGTGAGAGGGAAAGATAGATCAGCCATGATTGAATGCTAGAGTCGACTTGATGAGCCTAATGGCCTAATTCTTCTCATATAACATGACCTTATGAGGCTTTGTTTATTGTTTGAAGAACATTCATGTCTCTACAATGTTCCGTGTTTTGTAGCTCTGGGCCAGTATGTATGTTTCCAACCAGCAAACCTCCATGGGGTATTAGGTAGCCTGAATGCACACAGTCTTTTACCCAGAGTAGGGTAATCAGGAACCAGAGCACACAGTTTTATGGTGAGAGGAGAAAGATTTAAATGGAACCCGAGGGAAAAGTTTGTCATACACAGGGTGGTGGGTGTATGGAATGAGCTGCCCGAGGAGGTAGTTGAGGTTGGTACTATCACAATTTAAAAGGCATTTGACAGGTACATAGATTAGAAGGATATGGGGCAAATGCCGGCAGGTGAGACTAGTGTAGATAGGGCATCTTGGTCGGCGTGGGCAAGTTGGGCTGAAGGACCTGTTTCTATGACTCTATGTCTCAGGGACTGTTACTAGTGCTGAATCATTAGTGTATAATCATTTTAGTTTTATTAGAGGAAATGCTGTATTTTGTGCTGTATTTCCTTTTGCAGCTTCATTCATGGAGTGTTAAACATTACAATAGACAATAGGTGCGGGAGTAGGCCATTCGGCCCTTCGAGCCAGCACCGCCATTCAATGTGATCATGGCTGATCATCCACAATCAGTACCCCGTTCCTGCCTTCTCCCCATATCCCTCAACTCCGCTATCCCTAAGAATAGATTGTTGCGGTGTATTCCTGTCACAATTACTGTAATGTGATAGACACAAAAAGCTGGAGTAACTCAGTGGGTCAGACAGCGTCTCTGGAGAGAAGGAATGGGTGACATTTCGGGTCGAGACCCTTCTTGTGAAGAAATGCCCCGACCCAAAACGTCACCCATTCCTTCTCTCCAGAGATGCTGTCTGACCCGCTGAGTTACTCCAGCATTTTTGTGTCTACATTCGATTTAAACCAGCATCTGCAGTTCTTTCCTACTGTAATGTGATATTGGTTTGTGGTGAATTCAGTGCATACAAAAACAAGCTGAGCTAGGCACAGGTCCCCATGGACACATAGGGTGGAATACAATTAAATTAAGTTTATAGCCACAGCAGTTGTCATTTTAATTGCTGTGATGTACAAGATCGTAACCGGTAAAGATATCCAATTTATACTTTTTGTCTCTCAGTTCCTTCCTCAGAACTAACTGGTGGTGAATCTGTGGAATTCATTGTCAGATAGCCATGGAGGCCAAGTTAATGGAAGGTGGAGATTGACAAATTATTGATCAGTACGGGTGTCGGGGGTTATGGGGAGGTGGCAGGAGAATGGGGTTGAGAGGGAACAATGGATCACCCATGATTGAATGGTGGAGTAGACTTGATGGGCCGATTGGCTTAATTCTGCTCCTATAACTTATATTTAGTTTAGTTTAGAGATACAGCGTCGAAACAGGCCCTTCAGCCCACCGAGCCCACACCAACCAGCGATCTCCGCACATTAACACTTTCCTACACACGGGGTAAATTTACACGCACCAAGCCAATTAACCTGCAAACCCGGACGTCTGTGGAGTGTGGGAGGAAACCGAACATCTCGGAGAAAACCCACGCAGGTCACGGGGAGAACGTACAAACTCCGTACAGACAGCACCCGTAGTCTGGATCGAACCCGGGTCTCCGGCGCTGTAATGCAGCAACTCTACCGCTGCGCCACCGTGCCGCCCAGGAACTGAAATATGTTCCTTTCTTTTGATTTGAGCAATTCCTACTTAAAGAAAATTCTGCACTCGGTATCTTCCCCTTTGCTCGAGTTATTGCACTTGAGTTTGGGTCGATTGTGTTTTTGGATGGCATTATTGGATTTGACAGGATTGCATGCAAAATAAAGCTTTTCAGGATACCTCCAAACACGTGTCAGTAATAAACCTAAACCTTATTTATGGTTCTTAAAGCCTTGTGGTTTCTGGTATTGTGCACATCTTAAAGCTGTACCCTTATTATGTTTAAGAGAAGCCCACAGTTCTCATATAACATCTTTCTCTAAATGCTGTGGTGTCACCAGATCAACAATTGCGTGGTATCAAGTCCAGGTTCTGAATTTAGTTAGACAATAATTTTTCACCTTTGTAATTAGGCTTTACATCTAGTTCAGTCTGTTGGGGAAAGGTACCTCATTATCTGTTGTTTCTATTAACCTAACATAAAATACATTTATGCACTCTGAGTCTGAGTTTCATATACATGCTATGGGAAAAAAACTTGCTTGAACAATGTTGTCTGTAATCTGAAAATCTCTACATTAAAAATGGTCTCAACCCCAGCACCAACATCTGTTGAAACAGAAATTGTAGATCGTCTATTGTATGCCAGCCAATCATAGTGCTTGTTAGTAGTAGCCCCGCTGAGTACATGCTTTATAATATTAAGAACTCGCCAACATCAGGCAGTAGATGCAGCAGCTCGGAGATGTAACGTACTGCAGATCCAATGCTGTAAGTGTTTAATAAAGATGTGTTGAATCTTTACGTGTGTTTGAGACTGGTAGTTACGTGGTGTCAGAAGTGGGATGCATAAGAGACGGGCTCGATGCCGCCGTTGGTAGTGGTCGGTAGGCACGCCGCACCTAGCCCATACTGGGACGCATCGCAGGTGATCGTAACCGGTAACTTTAGATCAAAATATGAAAGTGTTGGCGCGCGCTGGCCAGTTGTAGCTTGAGGGTGTCAAAAGCCCTTTGGTGCTGCGGGTACCAGGACCATTCCGTGTTTTTGTGTGTCAGCTCGCGCAGGGGAGCCGATAACTCGCTGAGGTTAGGAATAAATTTACCCAGGTAGTTGACCATGCTGAGGAATCGTTGTAAACCCGTGACATCAGTGGGATATATGCTAAAAGGTACTGTGTACCCATACAAAGTGCAGGAGTTACTACCTGACTTCTTTTTAAAAACATCGTAGATTTTCTTCCCTTTTCTTTGCAACATCAAGTTCCATAATTTACTGTGTAGGAAGGAACTGCTGGTTACACCAAAGATAGACACAAAATGCTGGAGTAACTCAGAGGGACAGGCAGCATCTCTGGAGAGAAGGAATGGGTGGCATTTTAGGTCAGAAGAAGGGTCTCGATCCGAAACGTCACCCATTCCTTCTCTCCAGAGATGCCGCCTGTCCTGTTGAGTTACTCCAGCACATTGTGTCTATCTTCCATAATTTACTGTCCAGGTAAAGTTGTCCTCCATAATTCCCTCCCAGATTTGTTAGTCATCATATAGATACACACATGAATATGGATGATGTGTAGTCAGACAAGGATCTTAGCAGCACAATCAGCACAAACATTGTGGGCTGAAGGGCCTGTTCCTGTGCTATACTATTATGCGTTCAGCATTTTTATGATTTCCCCACATTATCCTCGTCTGCCTTTAACAGTCTTCTATGATCTTCGAGATCTCCAACAGATAAGTTCATAAGTTATCGGAGCAAAATGAGGCCATTCAGGCCATCAAATCTACTCCGCCATTTAATCATGGCTGATCTATCGTTCCTTCTCAACCCCATTCTCGTGCCTTCTCTCCATAACCCTTGACACCCTTAAGGGCCTGTCCCACTGGGCGTCATTTGCACGTCATCATTTACGCGTTACGACGCACGCGTCGTGCTGCGCGCATGGTGCGAATTACGCGTGCATGGTGCGTGGTGACGCACGGTCGCACGCGGAGCCCCAGGATTTTGGGATGTACAAATTCTTCGCGCGCCATCTGCGTGATGCGCAAATGACGCCCAAGTGGGACAGGGCCTTTAGCAATTAAGAATCTGTCAAACTGCGCCTTAACATACCAATTGACTTGCCCTCCACAGCCATCTATGGCAATGAATTCCACAGATTCACCACCCACTGACTAATGATCAGCATTCTTTTCTATTTTATTAAGAATTAATTGCTATTAATGGTTCATTCTGTTGGCAATCTCACATAGTATAGATTCTGTGATGATATGGAAAACATGTTAACGATAAAGGGCTACTCTTGGACGTAGCTAGCTGATAGTTACTGTGTCACGGGATGCAAATATTGTGCTCAACAACTTCCTGAGAGGGAAAGTTTAACGTCTTGGATAATCATTAGAGATTATGTCGTTCATGGAAACATGGATAGTTTAACATCCCAATTTCACGTTTTAATCTTTTGTTTTACTATTCACAACTGCAGAACTTTTCCACTTAACGACCAGAAGCACATAAGCTATTTTTCTTTCTAAAGCTAGATACAAAATGCTGCAGTAACTCAGGGGGACAGGCAGCATCTGTGGAGCGAAGGAATGGTTGATGTTTCGGGTCGAGACCCTTCTCTACACGCCCAAGACTTTGGTCATTCTTTCCTCCACAGTTCCCCCGCTCGTACCAAGATGAGGAAAAAATTGAAGTTAGTGGTTGTGTAATTATAACTAAATGTAAGGAACAACTTGATCATGTGCGTACAACAGAAGTGTGACAAAATGTGTGTGCTTTTCTTCTGAATGGCACTTAACACTGTGGATGTAAGGATGAATTGGCATGGTAGATTCTTCACTTGATCACTTCGGTGAAGGGATCACAGGAACCTAGATACAGCCAAGGTCTTCACCACTTTGTTTCGGAGGTGTGTGTGTGTGTGTGTGTGCGCTATTTCTGCCCGCATTATGTTGGTAAGTGGCACAGAAAAATAATAATCCCAGTAATCGTCACTACATTGAAACCCCAAACAACTGCAGGTTTTAACAAGTAGACACCAACAATATTCTTTAATCTCACTTTAGAGTTATCAGTCACACATGTTGCAATTCATAGATGGTTCTATAGAGGATTGACAGCCTTGCCATCATCAGAATCTGTAATATTTATTACTAGCTGCAATAAACCAGTGTTGTCAGCGCATTAACCTTTGTCGATATTGCACATATTTGTAGGTAGAAATGTCCCAACACTGTGATATCGCTGGGTATACTGTGCATTGGCTTCCACTTTGCAAAAGTATGCAGTCTATTGATTTCTTCCCGTGGAATTTTGGGCTGTTTTAATATTGAGTGAAACAGGACAAGTTGGTTTAGTGGGTCTTGGGTGCAAATACACTGTGACGCTCCAAAATAATGCCATTCACCAGCTTTAGGCCGTGTCCGCACAGACCTTTCACTTCTACCTGATGTTATTTCTAAAGTAAGAATCAGGAGGCTGTTTGTCATGGATCCTTTTACACATGACAGCAGTAAGCTGGTTTAATTCTGATGAAAATTAATTATTTCTTCTGCTTCCTGACCTATTGAATTTAGTTTAGTTTTGAGATACAACACGGACGCAGGCCCTTCGGTCCACCGAGTCCACTCCCTACGCACCAGGGGTAATTTACAGAAGGCCAATTAACCCGCAAACCCGCACGTCTTTGGGATGTGGGAGGAAACGGGGGGGGTTGGGGGGGTGGGGGGAACCCACGCAGTCACGGGGAGAATGTGCAAACTCCGCATAGACAGCATCCGAGGTCAGGATCAAACCCGGGTCTCTCGTGCTGTGAGGCAGAAGCTCTACTGGCTGCTACTGTGTTCACCCTGACGGTTTCCTATGTTATCAAATTCAACTGCCCGATGATACCCACTTTTCGGATAGCAAATTTCATTCCGAAATTGTGCATTCGAGAAAAAAAAAAGAATGTGTTCGGACATTGTGATGGTACAGTATAGCATATTTATAACATGATTTAAAAAGCACGGGTGACTTACGTTTGTACAATTTACTAAGAATCCACAGTTTTCCATGGTACAGCTGTGGGCTTAAGGCCAAAGCACGATGGTTTTTCCATCACCAGCTACTTCACACAGAGACTAAGAGCTTTGGGAGGAAAAAGTGATGCCTTTATCATGCAGCTACTTTTCCAAATGCATTATACAGCTTTATATTTACAAGAAACCAACTGTGAAACATAACGTGTGAAATAAATGGTCAAACCTTGTGGAAAATATCAGAGGTTACTCAAATGATTCATTTGAAAAGAAATGTTTTAAGTGGGGAGTGTATAAATTCCGCCATGGCTTAAAATTAAAAAGGCAGATGAATAAGTGGAGTATAGTTTGGGCACGATTCATTAGGATTATTTGAATATACATCACAGAATATGATCTTCCATTAAATAAAACCGAGTGCTTTTAATTTGGGCATAAATATGCCACTTCCATGACATCCCAAAAAAAACATATCTCAATTAATAAATATCAAAAGAAATTTGCCATAACGTTCTTTTCCGCATACATTGAAAGCATTCAAGAAAGTGGAAATTAAGAAGGAAATGCACGAGAATGAAAAGAGGAAATTAAACAAAAATGCAATTAGGGTTATTAATAAAACCTTTAGATTGCACAAATACAAGGGGCATTTTCTTTTTTTTTAAAGCAGTTGGCAGCCAGTAAAGAAATATAAATAAATAAATAAAATTACCGTACTCACTCATCTTCACAACATCTTACCATCAAGATATATATATATACATTACATTGATGAAGCGCCAAATAGGTTCTGCATTTAACAGGGACACATTTAGCAATATTCCTACATATCTCACGTAACGTTATCAAACAATGGTTACGCCATATTGCTCATGAACATATAGAAACTAATTTAGAAATCAATGGTTCAAATAAGTGCTAGTTTTCTTTTCACACAGCTAAACTTTCAACCTTGTTGATAAGGATATTTGCCCCCCATATCCGTTATGAGTAGTTGAAAAATAAGATCCTAGTGTGGCTAAGTGGATAACAGAGTGGTACATGCATTTGTTACCAGGCCTTGTCAAAATTCAGCCTCTAAATCTAAACTGTGATCTAATCTTCCTCCTCGTCCTCCTCATCACTGTCCTTCATTGTAATTCCTTGAAGACCACCGCCTTCAGACACAGATGCCGTGGCTTCTTCCACAGTCAGCCTGTTCCGAACTGTTTCGTACGTCTTGCTGTTCAAGGTTGAATCGAGGACACCCTGCAGCCGGAAGTCTCGATACGCCTTCTACAAGTGTCCAAAAATATGGTCCAATTCAATTCAACTCAACTCGATGGATATGCAGTATTATAAATAGCACAAATAGTAACAGTCGCAAAATACTGCTTAAAAATGATTCAACATTAACTGTTTGGAAGGATTCCAAATATTTATCGAGAAGTGAGTACAGGAAAAATTACAAAAGATTCTCGGATTAATGGGAAGGAAAGTTCGAGAAGGGATAAAAGAGTAAGGTCAGGGCTAATTGCGAGCGGTGCGAGGGGGGACGTGAATATGGAGGTCAAAGTGTTGTATATGAATGCGCAAAGTATAAGAAATAAAGTGGACGAGCTTGAGGCTTAGTTAGAAATTGGCAAGTATGATGTTGTGGGAATTACAGAGACATGGCTGCAAGAGGGCCAGGGCTGGGAACTGAATATCCAAGGGTATACCTCCTATCGAAATGACAGACAGGTGGGCACAGGGGGTGGGGTAGCTCTGTTGGTGAGGAATGAAATTCAGTCCCTTGCAAGGGGTGACATTGAAACAGGAGATGTGGAGTCAGTATGGATAGAACTAAGGAATTGTAAGGGTAAAAAGACCCTAATGGGACTCATCTACAGGCCCCCAAACAGTAGCCTGGACATAGGGTGCAAGTTGAAAGGAATTAAAATTGGCATGTAGCAAAGGTAATGGTGTGGTTGTTATGGGAGATTTCAACATGCAGGTAGACTGGGATAATCAGGTTGGTACTGGACCCCAAGAAAGTGACTTCGTAGAGTGCCTTCATGATGGATTCTTAGAGCAGCTTGTATTGGAGCCTACCAGGGAGAAGGCAATTCTGGATTTAGTGTTATGTAATGAACCGGATTTGATAAAGGAACTTGAGGTTAATGAGCCATTAGGAGGTAGTGACCATTATATGGTCAGGTTTAATCTACAATTGGCGAGGGAGAAGGGTAGATCGGAGGTGTCAGTGTTACAGTTGAATAAAGGGGACTATGGGGCCATGAGGGAGGAGCTGGCCAAAGTTGACTGGAAAGATATCCCAGCAGGGATGACAGTGGAACAACAATGGCAGGTATTTCTAGGAATAATACAGAAGGTGCAGGATAAGTTCATTCCTAGGAGGAAGTAAGGGGCGACCGTGGCTGACAAGGGACGTCAGGGACAGTATAAAAATAAAAGAGAAGAAGTACAACGTAGCAAAGATGAGCGGGAAGCAAGAGGATTGGGTAATGTTTAAAGAGCAACAGAAGATAACTAAAAAGACAATAAGGGGAGAAATGATGAGGTACGAAGGTAAACTAGCAAAGAATATAAAGCAGGATAGTAAAAGCTTCTTTAGTATGTGAAGAGGAAAAAATTAGTTAAGACCAAAGTCGAAAAAGGTGAATTTATTATCAGGAACAAGGAAATGGCAGATGAGTTGAACAGGTACTTTGGATCCGTCTTCACTAAGGAGGAAACAAACAATCTTCCTGATGTACTAGCCAGAGATCCGGGGTGACGGAGGAACTGAAGGAAATCCACATTAAGCAGGAAATGGTGTTGGGTCGACTGATGGGACTGAACGCTGATAAATCCCCAGGGTCTGATGGTCTGCATCTCAGAGTACTTAAGGAAGTGGCTCTAGAAATCATGGATGCATTGGTGATAATTTTCCAATGTTCTATAGACTCAGGATCAGTTCCTGTGGATTGGAGGGTAGCTAATGTTATCCCACGTTTTAAGAAAGGCAGGAGAGAGAAAACAGGGAATTATGGGCCAGTTAGCCTGACATCGGTGGTGGGGAAGATGCTGGAGTCAATTATAAAAAATGAAATATGGATAGCAGTAACAGGATCGGTCCGAGTCAGCATGGATTCACGAAGGGGAAATCATGCTTGACTAATCTTCTGGAATTTTTTGAGGATGTAACTAGGAAAATGGACAAGGGAGAGTCAGTGGATGTAGTGTACCTGGATTTTCAGAAAACATTTGATAAGGTCCCACATAGGCGATTAGTGGGCAAAATTAGGGCACATGTATTGGGGGTAGAGTGCTGACATGGATAGAAAATTGGTTGGCAGACAGGAAACAAAGAGTAGGGATTAACGGGTCCCTTTCAGAATAGCAGGCAGTGACTAGTGGGGTATACCACAAGGCTCGGTGCTGGGACCGCAGCTATTTACAATATACATCAATGATTTGGATGAAGGGATTCAAAGTAACATTAGCAAATTTGCAGATGACATAAAGCTGGGTCACAGTGTGAACTGTGAGGAGGATGCTATGAGAATGCAGGGTGACTTGGACAGGTTGGGGGAGTGGGCAGATGCATGGCAGATGAAGTTTAATGTGGATAAATGTGAGGTTATCCACTTTTGTATCAAAACCAGGAAGGCAGATAACTATCCAAGTTGAGAAAAGGGGAAGTACAATGGGATCTGGGCGTCCTTGTCCATCAGTCTATGAAAGTAAGCATGCAGGTACAGCAGGCAGTGAAGAAAGCAAATGGCATGTTGGCCTTTATAGCAAGAGTCGAGTATAGGAGCAAAGAGGTCCTTCTGCAGTTGTACAGGGCCCTAGTGAGACCACACCTGGAGTATTGTGTGCAGTTTTGGTCCCCTAATTTGAGGAAGGACATTCTTGCTATTGAGGGAGTGCAGCGTAAGTTTACAAGGTTAATTCCCGGGATGGTGGGACTGTCATATGCTGAGAGAATGGAGCGGCTGGGCTTGTACGCTCTGGAGTTTAGAAGGATGAGAGGCGATCTTATTGAAACATATAAGATTGTTAAGGGTTTGGATATGCTAGAGGCAGGAAACATGTTCCCGATGTTGGTGGAGTCCAGAACCAGGGGCCACAGTTTAAGAATAAAGGGTAAGCCATTTAGAACAGAGATGAGGAAATACGTTTTCTCGCAGAGAGTTGTGAGTCTGTGGAATTCCCTGCCTCAGAGGGCGGTGGAGGCAGGTTCTCTGGATACTTTCAAGAGAGAGCTAGATATGGCTCTTAAAGATAGCGGAGTCAGCGGATACGGGGAGAAGGCAGGAATGGGGTACTGATTGGGGATGATCAGCCATGATCACATTGAATGGTGGTGCTGGCTCGAAAGGCCGAATGGCCTACTCCTGCACCTATTGTCTATTGTCTATTTTATGATTTTGGACACTTTACAGGAATTGTTTATGGTAATGTCGCAGTTTAATATTTAAGTTAATACACATCAGAAAAAAATGTTAAAAAGAAACAATCAATTTGCTTGCCAATATTTGCATGGAGATTCATATTTTTCACTGGGTGGAAAAGATGTCAGTATCTTAACTGTAGATGTGGTGGAGATGTGAGACCAAGCGGAGGCTTGGCGATCGTTTCGCCGAACACCTCCGGTCGGTCCGCAATAACCAACCTGAACTCCCGGTGGCTCAGCACTTCAACTCCCCCTCCCATTCCGTATCTGACCTCTCTGTCCTGGGTCTCCTCCATGGCCACAGCGAGCAACACCGTAAATTGGAGGAAATGCACCTCATATTCCGCTTGGGCAGTCTACATCCTGGGGGCTTGAACATTGAATTCTCCCAATTCTGCTAGCCCTTGCTGTCCCCTCCCCTTCATCAGCCATCTGGTTGTCTCCTCCCCTCCCCCAGCCCTCGGGCTCCTCCTCCGCATTTTTCCTTTTTTCCTTTCTTCTCCCCACCCCCTATCAGTCTGAAGAAGGGTTTCGGCCCGAAACGTTACCTATTTCCTTCACTCCATAGATGCTGCTGCACCCGCTGAGTTTCTCCAGCATTTTTGTGTACCCTCTTAACTGTAGATGTCTGGATTGTGACTAAAGTTAAGTATTAAGTACTGTCTCTGCTTCAATACAAATTGAATGCAAACGCAAGTGTTTGTGGGACCAGGGATGATAGAAGGAGTTTCCCTGTTCTCAACGGTGGCACTGCCTTACAGCGCCAGAGGCCCGAGTTCGATCCTGATCACGGGTGCTGTCTGTATGGAGTTTTTACGTTCTGCGTGGTTTTTTTCCCGCAAGTTCTTCGGTTTCCTTCCCAACTCCAAAGACGTACAGGTTTGTAAGTTAATTGGCTTGGTATAAATGTAAAATTGTCCCTAGTGTGTGTAGGGTAGTGTTAGTGTGCGGTGATTGCTGGTCGGTGCGGACTCGGTGGGCCAAAGGGCCTGTTTGGCTGTATCTCTATACTAAACGAAACAGGATATTTTATCCATTGTGCTTTCAGATAAGCACATGGATGTGCAGAGAATGGAGGGATATGGATCATGTGCAGGCAGAGGAGGTTAGTTTAACGTGACATCACGTTGGCACGGACACTGTGGGCTGAAGGGCCTGTTCCTGTGCTCTGCTGTTCTATGTGTAGGAAGGAACTGCAGGTGCTGGTTTATACTGAAGATAGACACAAAATGCAGGAGCAACTCTGTGGGTCAGGCAGCATCTCTGGAGAAAAAGGATGGGCAATGTTTTGGGTTGGGACATCTTCTTCAGACTGAAAGTAGAGGTGGGGGGGGGGGGGGGTAAATAAAAATGGAGGCCAGAACAGGCCAGAACAAGTCAGGGCGGGCAACTGATGGTCTCAGGTGACAGGAGTTCCATGTTCTACAAGAAACAGAAGCAGGCGTGAGAACCTTGAATCTGCTCCACCACTGAATAAGATTGTAGCTGATTAATGTACATTTTACCACATAATATTCTCCATTGATTGCCTCGGTGTTCCAAATCCACCCATCTCAGCCGTGAGTAGAATCAACGGCTATACATTACAGTTCCTGATTAGTATGGGTGTCAGAGGTAATGGGGAGAAGGCAGGAGAATGGGGTTGAGAGGGAAAGATAGATGATCGAATGGTGGAGTAGACTTGATGGGCTGAATGGCCTAATTCTGTTCATTTTATTTCTGATCTTGTGAGCTCTCTGAGAGAGAGATAATCTACAGATTTATAATCACTGAACAAAAACGTTTCTCCACCACTTAGTTGTAAATATTTTAACTTCGTCATGAGACTCTACCCCCCAAAAAGTCCCCAGAGTAATTTTATATGAAGGCATTTTTTTTAATGAGTGTGGTTTGATCTTAATCTATCAAATGGATTTCTACACGTGTGAAGGTGAAATATTATGTGGATATGAGAGAAATAGGAGGAGAGCAAAATCAAATGAAAAGGAGGTGGAACATTTTCACATTTGGAAAGTTAGAGATATAACACTTTTCACTTCATACACTCCCATGCACTTTTATTCAAATTAAAGACCACTGTGGTGCAGTTGTTGTAGGATTATGGCAGCCAATTTGTGCACAAATAGATTTGCATTTCATGGGAAAGGCCCTTTGGCACAACTTGTCTTTGTTGACCTAGATGTCTATCTTTGCTAGTGTCCCAGGTTATTGAAATGGTGGTTCTCTGATTGCAAAGGTCAGATTCTTGCTACATTGACCAAAAGGACATTTTCCTACCAAGCTTGCTTCCAAGATGGCGCCCAACCCAGGTGACTATTTGCGCGCTATCCACAGAAGCAGATCTACAATCACACATTACAATCGCCACACACTCTTAAATCTCCATTCCCTTTATCATGCATCTATACACTGTAAATGGCTCAATTGTAATCATGTATTGTCTTTCTGCTGACTGGATAGCATGCAACAAAAATGTTCACGAGATTGATCCCTGGGATGGCGGGACTGTCATATGAGGAAAGATTGAAAAGACTAGGCTTGTATTCACTGGAGTTTAGAAGGATGAGGGGGATCTTATAGAAATGTAAAATTATAAAAGGACTGGACAAGCTAGATGTAGGAAAAATGTCCAGAACCAGGGGCCACAGTCTTAGAATAAAGGGGAGGTCATTTAAGACTGAGGTGAGAAAAAACTTTTTCACCCAGAGAGTTGTGAATTTATGGAATTCCCTGCCACAGAGGGCAGTGGAGGCCAAGTCACTGGATGGATTTAAGAGAGAGTTAGATAGAGGTCTAGAGGCTAGTGGAGTTAAGGGATATGGGGAGAAGGCAGGCACGGGTTATTGATTGGGGACGATCAGCCATGATCACAATGAATGGCGGTGCTGGCTCGAAGGGCCGAATGGGCTCCTCCTGCACCTATTTTCTATGCTTCTATGTTTCTATGCCACACACTCTTAAATCTCCATTCCCTTATCATGCATCTATACACTGTAAATGGCTTGATTGTAATCATGTATTGCCTTTCTGCTGACTGGATAGCACGCAACAAAAAAGCTTTTCGCTGTACCTCGGTACACGTGACAATACACTAAACTGAACTGTACCTTGACGAGCCGGATGAGGATTTTCAGCTGGTAGATGTGGAGTTGCAGGTCCATGCGATCTGTGAGCCAGGTGCAGACTACGTTCATGGAACTCGTGTACCATTGCTGGAAAAAAGGCAACATTCTCCAGCATCAGAATTACAGTGGGCGAGATAGCGTTGAGACAAATGTTCAGTGTTAGGATTGTGCGGTGGGCAGTGGCAAAGAGATGCCATCCAGACTTGGCATTATCACCCACCAATCCATCAAATGACAGAACTTGAGTTGTAACCGAGCTTTGGCACGGACCACTGTATAATTTATGCATTATTGTTGCCCAAAGGGAGATTCAGCTGTTCCAAACACACAAACAATTCCAGTGCTACTTTGAAAGAAAGAACTTGTGTTAGTCTGTAACCTCATGACATCTCAGTTTTTCCACAATCATTAAGCACTTTTAGGATGCAATCATAGTTATAATATAGGACATATAAAAGCCATGAAAGAAAAAGTGTATGTATATATATATATTTTTCCCCACACACACACCCACACACACACATACACACACACGCACACACACACACACACACACACAAATATATACACACTCATACACATTTATATATACACACTCAAATATATATGTTTTATACTTGTGTATATATGTGTGAATGTATACGCACTTACATATATAGTATGTGGGGTATACACACACACACACACACACACACACACACACACACACACACACACACACACACACACACACACACACACACACACACACACACACACACATATATATATATATAGACACATACATAAAAAATAAGTCGATATCAATATCAATAGTCCCCACAAACAACAATAATAAAATGATCAATGAATTTCACTTTAAAGTGATGTGGTTGATGTGGAGAGATAACTACAAGAATTACTCATTCCAATTGTCCTGCCTCAGTTAAAACCAGTTATTTACCTGCAAATCTCAATTAAAATAGGGGAGAAAAATAATTCCTTCACAATCAGAGTGCATACAGAGATTGTAATCAACATTTGTATTCCACCTACTTGATTTGGTTGCACTCTTTGCTGTCTTTTCCTCTCTGGTTCCATTTTTTGTAGATCTTTGCCTCCCCGACTTTTCACCTCTCTTTCCACCCTTTCAGTCTCTCTTTTGCCCTCTTTGCCCCATCTTAACTCCATCTGCCAACCAACACCTCCTCACCTGGGTCCATCTACCACTTGCCACTTCTTGCCCTATCTTTTTCCCTCCAGTTCGCTTTGCTTTGTCTATCTCTCCTCAACTCCCTCAAGTCTTGATGATGGGCCCTGTCCCAAAATGTCGACTGTCCATTTCCACCCACATGTTATTCAATTTGCTGTGTTCCCCCAGCAGGTTCTTTGTTGCTTGGTATCCCACATATCTGCAAGAAGGTCCCTTGCATTATTTTACTGCTTCTCTCATCACAGGTTAGGGGTGGCACAGTGGCGCAATGGTAGAGTTGCTGCCTTACGGCGCTAGAGACCCAGGTTCAATCCTGACTACGGATGCTGTCTGTACGGACTTTGTACATTCTCCCTGTGACCACGTGGGAGATTTCCTCCCACACTCCAAAGATGAACAGGTTTGTAGGTTAATTGGTTTTGGTGAAAGTGCAAATGGTGTGTAGGATAGTGTTAGTGTACGGGGATCGCGAGTTGGCGCGGACTCGATGGGCCGAAGGGCCTGTTTCCATGCTCTGTCTCTAAACAAAAATAAACGAGAGATTCTATGTTTAATGCCTGTTTTTGTGTGAAGACGAGCGATCCCAGCTGAGCAAGTGGTGGGAGTTTCGGCAGTGGGCCTAATCATCCTTTCATTTTTCTTCTCCATCCAATGCTGCGACGTTGCCGGAATCGGTGGAACCTCAGCAATCAGAAACTAGTTCAGTTGTGCATCTTCCAAGTTCAGCTACCACTACTATGCAGCTTGTGGTTTTAAAATGAGGAAAAGCACTCTGGTGCAGTTAGAAGCAACAGAACACGTCAACTAAAATAGAGGTTTAGGAAATCAAAATGATCTAATGCAGTGATTTGTTTTTTGCAGTGATCTGCTTACATTTCTTCCCCCCCTGATTGTTGCTCATATCACTTCTCTTTCAATTTACAGACATGTAACTAACATTCACCCAGTGCTTAAAAACACAACTGATATCTGAAGCAAATACTTTTCAATTTTATAAAACCACGATTTCACCATGTACAATATTATTGAGTCAGTCAGAGGAACGATTGATGCAGTCAACTGGTTTCGGGTTAGGAAAAATTCAAAAATTCAAAAATTCAAAATCAAGCTTGCCATTCTTGAATAAAATAACAATTTTTCCTGCAATAGTGAAGCTCATAATGTAATTTGCCTTGAGTTAGCAAAGATATCTACAACATTAACTGGTCTCCAAACGCAGCCAGACAATTTATCGGGAATATTTTCGCAATTCCCTTATCGCTGTTGAAATGGACTGAAGGTGCCAAAATTGGGCTCTCAAAGTTCAACAATCCCACATTACGGTTTACTTTCTATTAATGTTCATTCATTCCTGAATCATTCTGTTCTTGAAGCTTTGTAACATTGGGCAAATATCAAATATCCTTGCATACTCTGTCGACGGTATGATTTGAAGTGCCGTATTTTACTAGATTTATCAGAAGTTTAGGAAAATTTAGTCACAGCATTATAAATGTAAACGAGACAGTTGACATCCAGAACTCTCAAATGCAAAGCCTGTTCTGGGACTTCTTCCCAAAGTCGGGTCAGGTGTGTTTTGGACTGACCACCCGTCTCTTCATCTTGTGGCAACAGTCCCATCCTACTCTGACCTAGTACTCATGTGCTGTCTGGCTATTATCCATGTCTGGATAGACACTTATTTCCAGTGATTCCTTGGAGAAGGCACAGCAGAAACAAGGAGTGGGACAAGGAAGGGTGAGGGAAGTGGCAGGGGAATGTTGACAGATGGGGTAGAGGGATCTTAAATGTAGCACCTTGTGTCTAAACTCTAAGAGGGTGAAAAGAATTGAAGAATACAATGACGTAGAGGAAAATGCTGGAGTAACTCAGCAGGACAGGCAGCTACACCATGGTGTGGAGAAATGAACTGGGATGATAGTTTTCAAGGGAGAGTTAGATTTAGCTCTTAGGTATAACGGAATCAAGGGATATGGTGAGAAAGCAGGAATTTGGATGATCAGCCATGATCATATTGAATGGCGGTGCTGGCTCAAAGGGCCGAATGGCCTACTCCTTCACCTATTTTCTATGTTTCTATGAAAGGAGGCTCATGTGCATATAAATGCCAGCATTGAACAGTGAGGCCAGATCGCATGTTTATCATGTTCAGAAGACATGGCAGAATTCAGACATTTGGCCCATCAAGTCTGCTCTGCCTTTCAATCGTGGCTGATCTATTTTTCCCTCTCAACCCCATTCTCCCGCCTTCTCTCCGTAACCTTTGAATCCCTAACTAATCAAAAACCTATCACTATCCGCTTTAAAAATATCCATTGATTTTTCTCTCCATAGCCATCTGTGCCAATCAATTGCACAGATTCACCATCCTCTTGCTAAAGAAATTCCTCCTTGTCTCCATTCTAAAGTTACGACCTTTTATTCTGAGGCTGTGCCCTCTGGTCCTAGACTCACCCACTTCTGGAAACATCCTCTCCACATCCACTCCATCCAGGCCTGTCGTTGTTCGGTAGGTTTTACTACTGTTCATGTTCATGCCGTACATGCCACTCACTCATTTATCACGTGCCAGAGACTACACGCTACAAAATCCAAAGCAGAGAATCCATTCCATCAAATTGTGTTAAAGATACTGCAACTCCCACTGCTGCACCAATCCACCTTCTATTCTCGTCAAACTGCCATTAATTGCACCTTTGATAAGTAAAGCGTGTTTACTCAGTGTAAGGAAACAATACAGAAATCCGCAGTGGGGAAACAGGAAATACTCCTGGCAATCTTAGCAGCACCAACCAAGGCACTTGCATCACATGACTAAGTTAGCTGGCATAGAGTTCCCTGTTAAAAGGGAAATGAAATAATATAACAACATACCACATTGTAGACACCTGCACTGACCCTGACTAACCTATCCAATTTGATTTCACAGGCAGGTTGAGTTCTGGGCAGGACTGCTATGACTTTGTGTCAAAGTTGAATTAGGGACTTTATGTTAAGCTTCTCACACACAGTTTAGGTCTCCAAAAACACTGTTACATGGTACAGAAGTGTGAAGACGCACACCTCCAGATTCAAGGGCAGTTTCTTCCCAGCTGTTATCAGGCAACTGAACCATCCTATCACCAACTAGAGAGCAGTCCTGACCTACCACCTACCTACCTCATTGGAGGCCTTTGGACTATCTTTAATCCGACTTTATTTCATCTTGCACAAAATGTTATTCCCTTTATCCGGTGTCTCTACGCTGTGAACAGCATGAATATAATCATGTCAAGTCATTCTGCTGGCTGGATAGCACGCAACAAGAATGCTTTTCAGTATACCACGGTTCACCTGACAATAAATGAAACTAAACTAACTAAACAAACCCAAACTATCAAAATGGTTGGGACAAACACAGTAGTAAACGATCCAAGGTGATTTTAATCACCTATCAGACAATGTGGTCAAGTTATTTTTTTTATTGTGAAAGACTGGTTTGTGATTACCTGAAACTGTGAAGAAATTATTAGCAGCTCAAAAAAATATTCAACTGGTTTCTGTAAAGTTGTCCCATAAAGGATGCATCTGACCAATGCAATGAAGAATAGAGTTATTGAATTAAAAGTTAATTTATATTGAAATATTTTCCTTGCACTACCATTCTAATATACAGTAAAACAAAATCTAACAAGTATCCTATATATATATATATATATATATATATATATATATATATATATATATATATATATATACACACACACACATTACATACATATATATATATAATGTATATATATATATATATATATAGTCTTCAGTAAAGAGTGAAAAATGGTTTATCTAAAACATCATAGGTTCTGAGCTATCATTCTGATCTCTGAATATGTAAAATAAAAGTCGATTTGAATAAATCTGCAAGCAGCATACTGATTATGGCATTCGTTTGTGAAAATGAGGAGAAGGAAGCACTGGGTTCCTGTGTTCTCGGGGAACTGGTGTTATTACACTTCCACAGCAACATCTGCAACCTTGTTCTGCAGCCAGACTTGAAAGGCTGCCTGACCTCCTGATTCAGCCGTGCCTGCTCCCTGCCATCAACCTTCAGTTCACACTCATATTTTACATGTTACAGGAAGCCGCAACTCACTCCAGGGGTGCTGCAAACATAATGCATTGAGCCAGATGCAGCGGCACAGCTTCATGCACCTGAAGGAGTTCTGCTTCTTATTCACAACGTACGATGCCGGTGACTCTAGGTTACCGCGGCTTTTTTTTTACACAGTCTCAAAGAAGGGGAATAAAAAGCGGGAATTGTACCCGGGCTGAATTCTTAGAGGGGAAGTGGAGGGATTACAAGCAACCTGTGACTCTGCCTCTTTCTGCCTTTTGCAAGTGATTGTGTGTGTGTGTGTGTGCATGCTACAGAACAGATTGGGGCTGGTATAAAGGCCTGGGACTGTACTAGAGCACCCCGCTGGGCCCCAGCTGTGCTTGCAATTAGCAGGAGGCATGAAATGATTGTTATTGTGGTGGCTGACAGCAATGTGAAGTGACAAGTTTTGTGTGGGGGTGGGTGGGGGGGAGTTGCTCCAGTGTGGAGGTACTGCTTTTTTTTTTGCAAAACTATTTAAAAAGTGAGGGTAAAGAAATGCGGTCTCGTCAATGGTATCCTGTGTTGGTTGATCACATGGATTTATCATTGCGAGGAGCTACATATGGCTCAATTTTTGTCCTCCCCCTCTCTCTCTGTCTCTCTCTGTCTCTCTCCCTCGGAGGGTTTTCATGAGTTGAGGCTTTTCATTGCACTATTCAGCAGCAAACCTGGCCGTTTGCCTCAAATTAGCAAGAGGCCTGTAGTTAACGGATGGAGATTAGGCTTAGAAAATGACACAGCAGGTGCCTGTGGAGAAGATTTCGGGGGTTGAGAAGTCTTTAAATCTGACTACATCACATTATATACTTCCGACAAAAGAACATAGTAATCCTACCTGCTTGCTTTAACCACTGTTGTTTGTCTATTATTACATGCTTTTTTGCTCATCAGAGGAAAACTATTGGCAATACTGCTCAATTACCATAGAAACCCACACCAGTGACCCTTGGTTTCAGAACTTTCTTATCCAGCTGAAGGCAATCCGAGCAGTTCAAATCTACTTAAAACCGTGATAAATAATGCACCAGCAAAGGCCAGGGCCGGTCTAATTTCTTCTCAGTCAGCCCAGACATTTGCATTGGATAGCTGAATGGGGCATCTTGAGATAATCTCCAGACCCAAGGTGTCGGAGAATTGGTGAAGGATTCAAACCCCCTGTAATTGCCTCATTGACAAAGTGCAAGCAGCTTTACAGCAGAATAAGGGGGGGTTACAAATAAAAAATTGTTCGAAAGACAGCATAATACAAACATTTTAAATTGGGAAGCGTTTGATGGCTGGCTCAGGCTGAAGCGGGCTGCTTCGTCTGACGATATCAAAGCGAGAGATTTTTGCTGAAGTATTTCAACAAGGCAGCATTGTATACACAATCCCAAGCCCTAAATAAATAAAGCACACCATGCATCCATCTACTGGGGTTATTTGCCACGTATGTACGAAGTTTTAAAAAGGACGGTGCAAAAGGGACTGAACAATGGTCTGGATCCAAAACGTCACCCGTTCCAGCATTTGGTGTCTACCTTCGAGCAAAAGGGAGCACGCAACAAAAGCTTTTCACTGTACCTCGCTACACGTGACAATAAACTAAACTGAACTGAACTGAACTGACTCGTTCAGAAGTGCAGTTTTGCGTTTCCAGACGGATGAGAAGGGCAAAATGTGCTCGATATGAATTGGGGCCTTTTGGGAATTCTCAGTGATTAATTTAATTGTTACAGTGACTCAAACAGTGAAGATGTTTCTTTTGAAACACTTTTTTTTGTGGGTTTAAAAACTACTTTTTTTCTCTGCATTTGCTCGTGGTAACTTTTGTGAAAATGCTGCTATTTTCAGTGTTTTCACACACAGCGATACGGTGCCAATCAGGCTCTCTGAAGTGCCATTGTGAAAGGTGATTTACTGCATACGAGGCAAATGCATTTTTAAAATAGTTTCTGCAGGAACTCAATGTGCAAATATAAAGTGACTGGTAAAGTGGGGAGGGGGGAGGAAAGGAGGGGAGAGGAAGAGGGGGAGAGAGAGAGGGGGAGAGGGAGGGAGGGAGGGGGGGAGAGGGAGGGAGGGAGAGGGAGGGGGAGAGAGGAAGGGAGGGAGGGAGAGAAGGGGGGGGGAGAGAGGGAGGGAGGGGGAGAGGGAGGGAGGGAGGAAGGGGAGGGCAATCTTTCTTATTTCATCTGCATCAAATACACAATAAAAACAATTACCAGCTAGTACTCTAAACATATTAACTACTTGGAAATTTCTCAATTACATTTCAAATGTAAAAGACTTTCTGCACTGATTTCAGCAGTGTGCCCGCATTGTCTCCAAAGTCACATTTTGTATCATTATTCCATTGCAATGCACAAACACAATCAAAACAACAGGCTTAAAACACACTGGATTGTTAACTGGACTTTCTGATGGCACAACCCAAAGCCAGGTTCCCGTAGTAACATTTGAAATCAAACTCGATAAAATTCAAATTGCCTTTCCTAAAAATAAACGAGAGGTATGCATATTCCTCAGAAAAAAAACGAGAAAAAAAAGCGCTCATTGCCTGAGGTCTGACATTGTTCACCTACATCATCCTAATGTTTCCCCCTTTTGCAACTTAACGTATTTATAATTGGAAATATTTTTCCGGCTGTGTACTTGGTTAAATGTCAGAAATAAATCCGAGCAAACAAATATTCTAAACATTATAAGTATTGTTGAAGCATTGCAATGTAAGGAGGCGTTTAAAACCAGTAGCAAGAAAACACACAGAAATGTATATAGTTCTGTATTAAGGTTTAAGACAGAAGTAAAACTTTCCCCAAAAACTTGGTTGAGGGGCAGAACTTCAATGAAGCTTGTCTCCACAGCAAATGAAATTAAATAAGGGGACCAAGCACTCAAGATTCACACTGTGCATCTTAATAGAAAAAACCTCCTAAGTTGAATAGCTTGCCTTTTGGGACCAATTTGTCTCTTTTCACTCTTTATTTTTCCCTTTATACTGACAGATGCACAAAGGCGGAACCGCACTGCGCAGCTCATCTACATGCACCAGGAGCAGCTGTCACTTTTGTCGAGCAAGTTAATCAAACAAATGCCACCATATCCTGCTTTGTACGAGGGGAAAAAAAACCTCCACACACACACTATGGGGACACACACTGTACGCACAGAGCAGTCCATTGCTGAGCGAAGCCCTTGTTTCTTAAAATAAATCGCTGTCAGATGAATCTTTTCTTCTTTCCAGCAGGTATTATGAAACAAACACATTCAATATGATAGTTGAATTTTAAAGACTGTGTCTCCTTGGACTCATTTCCCCGCGCCAGACTGTTTGGTGATGAAGATAGCCATGCTTACTGACATTAGCTGATTTCTTTGAGAAAGAAACAATGGGACTCATTGTGCACGCTCTTCAACCTACTCCAATTCCAAATTGAGGTTTGTCGGCTACCTGGCAAAAGATTTGCTAATTAAATGGGAACTTAATTCTGCACAAAGCGAAATCCTTTATTAAATAGGTGTATCACAACAGAATGCGCTTGGTTAGAGCGTCGCGGACACATTTTGAAAGCTCTCACCCTATTTATATTATTGGACCTGGATCAATTTTCATTTGAGAACATAAAAAAATAGCAGGAGTTAGTCATATGCTTCCTTTAGCCCACTTTGTTCTTCAGTAAGATTATGGTGATCCCACACCTCGAGTTCTTTAGAGACGTGAGGAACTGCAGATGCTGGTTTATTAAAAGAAACACACACAAAATGCTGGACGAACTCAGCGGGTCAGGCAGCATCTCTGGAGAACATGGATAGGTGACGTTCCGGGTTGGAACTTGAGTTCTTCTCCTGTCACAATCTCATGTTGCATCATTTTCTCTGTACCCTAAAACCTATCAAACTCTCTCTTGAATATACTCAATGGCTGGGATCTATAGTTGTATGAAGACCTCCAAAGGCAGACACAAGGAACTGCAGATGCTGGAAGTAGAGAAAATTGCGAAGTACTGGAGGAACTCAGCAGGTCGGGCAGCGCCTGGGGTGGGAATCGATAGGTGACATTTTGGGTCAGGAACCTTCTTCAGACTCGAATACCTGACCCAAAATATTGCCTTCCATTCCCTCCGCAGAAGCCTGACCCACTGGTGCATCTCGGACTTTGTGTTCCCTTCCAAATAAATAAAGGTCCACCTTATCTCGGTCCTAAATAGCTGGCATGTTCTTCCTCATCTCCCTCATCCTGCAATCCCCAAGCTGATGAAGTGACTTGCAAGCATCAACCCACCTTTTACAATGAGTCTGTGGGACCCCAAGTCAGTGGAAGTACCAGACAGCATTGTTGGGCCAACCATCACCTCACTGATCCAGTGATGTTGCCAGGGCAACAGGTCTTTTAAGGCCAAGATAAGACTTATTTTTAACAACTTTGGCATGGTGGCGCAGCGGTAGAGTTGCTGCCTTTCAGCGCCAGAGACCCTGACATCGGTGGCGGGGAAGATGCTGGAGTCAATTATAAAAGATGAAATAGCGGCTCATTTGGATAGCAACAACAGGATCGGTCGATTTACGAAGGGGAAATCATGCGTGATTAATCGTCTGGAATTTTTTGAGGATGTAACCAGGAAAATGGACAAGGGAGAACCAGTAGATGTAGTGTACCTGGACTTTCAGAAAGCATTTGATAATGTCCCACATTGGAGATTAGTGGGCAAAATCTGAGCACGTGGTATTGGGGGTAGGGTGCTGACATGGATAGAAATTGGTTGGCAGACAGGAAACAAAGAGTGGGGATTAACGGGTCCCTTTCGGAATGGCAGGCAGTGACTAATGGGATACCGCAAGGCTCGGTGCTGGGACCGCAGCTATTTACAATATACATCAATGATTTAGATGAAGGGATTCAAAGTAACATTAGCCAATTTGCAGATGACACAAAGCTGGGTGGCAGTGTGAACTGTGAAGAGGATGCTATGAGGACGCAGGGTGACTTGGACAGGTTGGGTGAGTGGGCAGATGCATGGCAAATGCAGTTTAATGTGGATAAATGTGAGGTTATCCACTTTGGTGGCAAAAACAGGAAGGCAGATTATTATCTAAATGGAGTCAAGTTGGGGAAAGGGGAAGTACACGGGATCTGGGGGGTCCTTGTTCATCCTTTAATGAAAGTAAGCATGCAGGTACAGCAGACAATGAAGAAAGCAAATGGCACGTTGGTCTTCATAACAAGAGGAGTTGAGTATAGGAGCAAAGAGGTCCTTCTGCAGTGGTACAGGGCCCTAGTGAGACCACACCTGGAGTATTGTGTGCAGTTTTGGTCTCACAATTTGAGGAAGGACGTTCTTGCTATTGAGGGAGTGCAGCGTAGGTTCACAAGGTTAATTCCCGGGATGGCGTGACTGTCATATGTTGATAGAATGGAGCGGCTGCACTAATGTACTCTGGAATTTAGAAGGATGAGAGGTGATCTTATTGAAACATATAAGATTATTAAGGGTTTGGACACGCTAGAAGCAGGAAACATGTTCCCTATGTTGGGGGTGTCCAGAACCAGGGGCCACCGTTTAAGAATAAGGGGTAAGCCATTTAGAACGGAGATGAGGAAAAACGTTTTCACACAGAGATTTGTGAGTGTGGAATTCTCTGCCTCAGAGGGTGGTGGAGGCTGGTTCTCTGGATGCTTTCAAGAGAGAGCTAGAGAGCCAGCTCTTAAAGATAGCGGAGTCAAGGGGATATGGGGAGAAGGCAGGAACGGGGTACTGATTGTGGATGATCAGCCATGATCACATTGAATGGTGGTGCTGGCTCAAGGGGCCGAATGGCGTACTCCTGCACCTATTGTCTATCGTCCCCGTGACCACGTGGGTTTTCTCCGAGATCTTCGGTTTCCTCCCACACTCCAAAGACGCACAGGGTTGTAGGTTAAATGGCTTGGTATAAATGTAAATTGTCCCTAGTGCGTGTAGGATAGTGTTGGTGTGCGGGGATCACTGGTCGGCATGGACTCTGTGGGCCGAAGGGCCTGTTTCTGTGCTGTAAGTCTAAACTAAACTTGATACTTGAAAGCTCCAAGATGGCGCTGGAAACATGGTGACTCTTGGTGTACTACCTCAGAAGATAGCTACTTTTGTTTTAACACTACAGTCGTTGCTCTCTTTCACTTATGTACGGTTGTGCTTATGCAGAGTAATAATTTTACTGGATTGTATGTAAAAAAAAAAGTATTTCACTGTGTCCAAGTACACGTGACAATAAACTAGTACTAAAAAAAGTCCATCTGCATTAAGCCCCTGTCCCACTGTACGAGGTAATTCAAGAGTTCTCCCGAGTTTTCCCCTGATTCGAACTCGGAGAATGTCCGTAGCGGGTCCGTAGGAGTTCGTGGATGTCTCGTAGCGGCTCGTACGAGTAAAAAGTAAAAAAAAATTTCATCACGAGTATTTTTTTACTCGTGGACATTTTTTACATGGATGAAAAAACGTCACGAGTTTACCGGATGTCCCGAGTACCTACCGTTAGCATTACGAGCCGCTACGAGACATCCACGAACTCCTACGGACCCGCTACGGACATTCTCCGGGTTCGAATCAGGGGAAAACTCGGGAGAACTCGTGAATTACCTCGCACAGTGGGACAGGGGCTTTAACAGTCTGGGAAATTGATAAAATGTTCGTTTTGGCCAAGAAGCGATACCTTATAGTGTGGCATTTTAAGAAATACCACACTACTGCCTGCAATTGTGTAAAAGCAGCTTGTCAGCAATCAATTTGTTGTGCACATTGGAACGGATTTAATTTTTGTTTTAGTTTAGTTTTTAAGTTTTAGAGAAACAGCATGGAAACTGGCCCTTCGGCCCACCGAGTCCACGCTGACCATCAATCGATTACCCGTTCGCGCTAGTTCTATGTTATCCCACTTTCTCATCCATTCCCTACACATCAGGCACAATTTTACAGAGGCCAATTAACCTGCAAACGCGCATGAATTTGGGATGTGGGAGAAAGCAGGAACACACGGAAGAAACCCACATGATCACGTGAAGAACTTGCAAACTCCAAATTGGCCTCTGTAAAAATGATCCCTAATTTATGTAGAGAGTGGATGAGAAAGTGGAATAACATAGAACTAATGCAAACGGGTGATCGATGGTCGGGGTGGACTCGGTGGACCAAAGGTGTAGTAAAGGCCAGACTGAAGGGTATTCTGAAGAGGAGTCTCAATCGAAAAGTCGTCTATTCCTTTTCTCCACTCCAGAGATGCTGCCCTGACCAGATGAGTTACTCCAGTATTTTGTGTCTATCTTCGGTGGACCAAAGGGCCTGTTTCCATGGTAGACCTCTAAAATAAACTCCACAGCACCCGAGGTTAGGATCGAACCGGGGTCTCTGGTGCTCTGAGGCAACCGCTGATCACCGATGGTTCAATTTCCAGCCTTTCATGGAAAAAAAAAACCCTTTCCTACTGAAAAGCCCATGAACTGAGAACGAGCAGGGTTCATAAAATCATAATTCCTAGGAGCAGTATTAGACCATTTGGCCCATCAATTACTCCGCCATTCAATCATGGCTGATCTAACTCGCCCTCCGAACCCCATTCTCCTGCCTTCTCCCCATAATCCCTAACACCCCTACTGCTCAGGAATCTATCTATCTCTGCCTTAAAGGGAGGAGAATAAAACTTGTTCCTTGGCGCAGTGGCATTCAACTCCGCACCATTTCCAACATTTGCTGCTTCCAAGAGCTCCCGCTCATTCAAGAGAGCCTTTAGTGACTTGGCAGAGGGAACAAGCGGTGAATCACAGATCACTGGCACAGGGTCAGAGTCAAGCTGAAGTAGGCTGGCTGCTGTTGAGAGTAGAATATTTTATCTTCACACAATCTTCATTGCAAGGCACAGCCACAGAAGGTTTCAAGGACAAAGATACACTTGATATTTCTGATTTACAAGTCAGAGGGGCATGGAATTTTTTTCTGGGTTTCACCAGTAATGTTGGGTGTCGGTATCCCTCACTTTGCAAGAACAAATCTTACAATTTGACTGCACAATTTAAAGATGCCTGACTCCATGAGGAACCTGCCTGTCGTAACAGTGGGAAATGAGCATTCAAATGCTGTGGGTTTTTTTTTCCACAGTGACTACACCAGAGTGTTTTGTACCTCTTTCTATTAATAAAAACTGCATGAAGGCAACGTGTGTAGTGGGAATGATATTTAAGAAATGCCACACGACACACTCAATTGTGTCTGCTTTCTCAGTTGGAACCTGCTTCCAGTGTTCATGTTAATGTATGCTGCTGAATGCTCAAATTAGGTGTCTGTTGTTGACTAGATAGATATATAACAGCCAATTTTTATAAATCCACAATCCTGGCAGGGATTTTATTCCAACCTAGAGTATATACACTGGGAAATTGATGGATGGAGACCTATGAGGATGTTTGTCCTAGCATAAAATATTGTAGGCCACAGTCTTAGAATAAAGGGGAGGTCATTTAAGACTGAGGTGAGAAAAAACTTTTTCACCCAGAGAGTTGTGAATTTGTGGAATTCCCTGTCACAGAGGGCAGTGGAGGCCAAATCACTGGATGGATTTAAGAGAGAGTTAGATAGAGCTCCAGGGGCTAGTGGAGTCAAGGGATATGGGGAGAAGGCAGGCACGGGTTATTGATAGGGACGATTAGCCATGATCACAATGAATGGCGGTGCTGGCTCGAAGGGCCGAATGGCCTCCTCCTGCACCTATTTTCTATGTTTCTATGTTTCTAAGGGACTGCAGATTGAAAGGTATGAACTGGAAATTTATAGATAGAGATTTGGGAGGAATATTTGTTCCTGCTATCAAGCAACTGAACCATCCTCTCACCAACTAGAGAGCATTCCTGACCTCCCATCTACGTCATTGGAGACCTTCAAACTATCTTTAATCAGACCTTATCTTGCGCTAAACATGAATCCCTTTATCCTGTATCTGTACACTGTGGATGGATTGATTCTAATCAAGTCTAGTCTTTTCGCTGACTGGATAGCGCGCAACAAAAAGCTTTTCGCTGCATCTCGGTACTCATGACAATAATAAACTAAACTGCAAACAGGTGAAATATTGTAGGCACAAGGAACTGCAGATGCTGGTTTACAAAATAAAAAGATACAACGTGCCAGAGGAACACAGTGGGTCAGGCAGCATCTGTGGAGGGAATAGATTGTCGTCCTCCAGCAGTTTGCGTACTGCTCAGGCTTCCAGCATCTGCTGGTCTTTCTCTCTCTTCTTGGCACAGTTAGTTGGTCAGCCAGCATCTGTGGCAATGAGAGTTGCCATACTTCCAGGTGTTTAAGAAGTGAATCATCCCTGTTCACTTCCAATCAAGGGTGTGCAGGGACCCCTGATGTGCTGGAGTTGTGGATCGGGACCCTTCGATGGGACTAATTGTAGTGGGAGGGGGAGAAAGCTGGAAAAGGGAGGTTGGCTTGGACAGAGACAAGTGATAGGTGGTTAAAGGTGGGGATGGAGGGTTGATCAGCAGGTGGGCAAATATTCCTAGTACTTATAATTGGCTTTCATCTTCAACATTAACAATTTCAGATAATTACACAATTTCATGATCAGTGAAGCTTTTTAGTGTTACACTTCATTAAACCCGTGCTGCTTATGTAGACAAACTTAAGACTCTTAAGCTGCCTCTGTAACTACATGATCTACATTAAACACAGGTACCACTGTGCTAGTTTGTAGGTTTCCCCATCAATGTGGTCAGTGTGTTGCAATTTGGGGGTTGTATGTGTGGAGTTTGCATGTTTTCTCTATAACCACGTGGGTTTCCTCCAGGTGCTCCGGTTTCCTTCCACGTCCCAATGGATAAAGAACAGTGGGTTTTGTAGGTTGATCATCCTCCGTAGGTCGCCCCTTGTGTGTAGGGAATGGTTGCAAAAAGTGGGATAATATAGAACAGGGGCGATCGATGAATTCCCCCAGCACTTTGATTCCAGCATCTGCAGTCTGTTGTGTCTCTGCTAAAAGTTTGACGTCTGCATGCAAAATTGTTGGTTCAGACTTTGCTGAGATTTGCCATTTGCTTCCATACGTACCTGCCAGCTTCTCTCAACACAAGTCCTGGCAAGTTTCCGGACTCCTACTTGAGTGCCGAACCCTGAACGAACTGGCTGATATTTTCCAGGATTTGCATTGCAGAATCTGCCAGGTTAAAAGTGGGCCGAGATCCACGAGCCCATTCATTTAAATGGGAAATGTAGGACTGGGGGAGTGGAGAGAAGGTAAGATGCTTATACTCCCAGTTCCTAGTTTCGCAAGTGTTTTTAGTTAATATATTTTCTAATTTTTGATCAATGTTAACTTATTTTCAATTAGTTTGGAAGCATTTTTTTTTAAATGGACAGATGGTAAAGAATGCGGTGAGGCTTAACATCTGTCCAGTGTTTTCTGTGGAGTCGTGAGGCAGGGCTTGTTCTGGACAATATATCCCCTCGCACTGCCATCTGATTACATTGTCTGAGCTCCAGTAGACATAGAGAGCCACTTCCATCACCCCGAGTTTAGTTTAGGGATACATCGCGTAAACAGGCCCTTCGGCTCACCGAGTCCACGGCAACCAGCGATCCCCGCACACTAACACTATCCTGCACACACCAGGGACAATTTACAATTAAACCAAACCAATTTTTGTAGTGTGGGTGGAAACCGGAGCATCCGGAGAAAATCCACTCAGGACACGGGGAGAACGGGCAAACTCCATACAGACAGCACCTGTATGTAGACGGGATCGAACCCGGGCCCCCGGGGCTGTAATGGGTCTGCCCCACTTAGGCAATTTTTCAGGTGACTGCCGGCGACTGTCAAGACGCCGGCAGTCGCCAGAAAAACCGGCGAGTGTCAGAGTGGAACACACACACACATCGCTTCCTTCACCAGCCCGTTATGCAGGCGGGGGACAGGGCAAGCGGGGGGAGCGCTGTCTGAGTGAAATTCACACGGTGCAAAGATAATGTGATACAGACGCGATGAACAGGAAGATTGACGCTGTAATTAAGATGATGAAAGCACAGTGTACGGGACAGGTCACGCAAGTCCTTTAAAAGGGGGGGTGCGGAGAAGGAGTGGAGACAACTTTTAAGAAGCCAGAGATACACGGTTGTGAAGCTCGGCGGACATTCAACATTACTGGTCGGTTATCCGTGGTTCTGATAACAACTGCTTACGTTTTTGTTTCCCCAATGGGCCAATGAAATTCACCGGTCAGCACCGGTTACAACCTACGACAACCTTCGACCTCCTGGTGACCCACTACCACTGCACCTACGGCACGAGAATTCTCGCTACTCTCCATAGCGGCTTCATTCTGGTCGCCGCTAATTTTTCAACATGCTGAAAAATTCGCGGCGACCATAATGAGGCCGCGACCAGTTCCCAGAATGCGGGAACTCCTCACGACCATGAAGGCGACTCCCCGGCAAACACCCGCGAACATGTGGCGACCACATATACTCCTGCAGTCACCTAAAAAGTCGCCTAAGTGGGACAGGCCCATAAGGCAACAACTCTACCGCTGCTCCACCGTGCCACCCCTACCTACTCCTACTTTCAGAAGCCTGAAATCCATGACCACCGGGTTCAAGAATAGCTTCTTCCCACCAACCATCAGACTCTTGAACACTACTCTACTAACCTCAACTATGAACTTCTAAGGGTTGCCTTGTTGCCTTTAAGTTTAGTATAATGCCATGTGTACTGAGGAACAGTGAAAAGCTTTCTAGTGTGCTATCCAGTCAGCGGAAAGACTATACATAATTACCATCAGGCCATGATAGTGTACAAATACATGCTAAAGGGAATAATATTCAGTGCAAGGTAAAGTCTGTTTAAAGATAGTCAGAGTGTCTCCAGGGTCCGAGTTATAGTTACACAGCATGGAAACAGGTCCTTCAGCCCAACCTGCTCATGCAAACCAAGATGCCCCATCTACACTCGTCCTACCTACCCGCGTTTGGCCCATATCCCTCCAATATTTTCCCATATTCCATGTATTTTGATTGAACTAATGCCTTTTGAGTTTTTTAGCACTAGTATTGGGGTTATTAATTGATTGAATTTCTTTAATTTATTACATATTATCTGTATGTTTTGTGTCTACACACCAGTTATACCGCTGCAAGTAAGAATTTCATGGTTCTGCTGTCGGTACCTATGATGCTTAAACACTCTTGATTCCCTTGAAGGTCGACCTTTCCATTCCCACGATCAAGTATAGGGCAGCTCAGAGGTGGAGCCGCTGCCTCAACAGCGCTAAAGACCCGGGTTCGATCCTGACCTCTGGTGCTGAATGTGTGGAGTTTGCATGTTCTCCCCGTGACTGTGTGTGTGTGTGTGTGTGTGTGTGTGTGTGTGTGTGTGTGTGTGTGTGTGTGTGTGTGTGTGTGTGTGTGTGTGTGTGTGTGTGTGTGTGTGTGTGTTGCTTCACACACACAAAGACATGCTGGTTTGTTGGTTAATTGTCCTCTATAAAGTTGTCTCTAGTGTGTAGCGAGTGCATGCAAAAGTGGGATAACGTAGAACTAGCGCGAATGGGCGATCGATGGTCGACTCGGAAAGCCATATGATCTTTGCTAAAGAAATATGATTTATTAATAAAGGATCACAGGATTTAACACTGCTGAAATACAGATATTTGAACTAAGCTATTGAGTTAGATTCTTGAAGCAAGGGGAAAGTTAAAGTTTGGTTACAAAAGAAAAACTCCCTCTGAGTTCCCTTTGCAATGGAGGTGAAGGAAGAAAGACATATGGGGTGAAATCATACAGGGTGTGCCGTGTGTTGTGTTAATTGTTGGTGATGAATACAAATTTATCCTCTTTGAATGTGAAAGCCAGGATATATTTTAGAATCTTGGTGCGGAGCTAAAGTTGGAGAGTTATGTCCTGTGAGAAATAACACCCACCGCTCCACGCCATATTTCCCATCTAAAAATAGAATGGAAGGGATGGAGTGAAGAAAAGGATTGTTGAACAGAAAAGATGAGTAGGGGACAGAGTAGGCAAAGAGGAGTGAAACGGATAGAGAACGGCAAGGCGGCACGTTGGCGCGGCTGGTGGAGCTGTTGCCACACCGTGCCAGAGACCCGGGTTTGATCCTGAACTTGGGTGCTGACTGTGTGGAGTTTGCATTTTTCTCCCGATGACCGCGTGGGTTTCCTCCGGGTGCTCTGGTTTCAAGTTCGTTCAAGTTTGCGCTTATTGTCACTTAACCAACTTTTGTACCGTGAAATTTGAGCTGCCATACTAAGTGAAAAGCAACAATAAACACAGCCACATTAAATACAATTGAACATAAACATCCACCACAGTGGAATCAACATTCCTGACTGTGATGGAAGGCAATAAAGTTCAGTCATCTTCCTCCTTTGTTCACCCACATCCCAAACACGTGCGGGTTTGTAGGTTAATTGGCTTCTGCAAATTATCCTATGCAAGTTGGCAGTGGATGAGAAAATGGGATAGCATAGAACTAGTGTGAATGGGCGATTGTTGGTCGGTAAGGACTCGGTGGGCCGAGGGGATTCCATGCTGTATCTCTAAACTAAACTAAAGAATATCAAAAGGTCAGTGAAGCGTAGGTTCACAAGGTTAATTCCCGGGATGGTGGGACTGTCATATGCTGAGAGAATGGAGCGGCTGGGCTTGTACACTCTGGAGTTTAGAAGGATGAGAGGGAATCTTATTGAAACATATAAGATTGTTATGGGTTTGGACACACTAGAGGCAGGAAACATGTTCCCGTTGTTGGGGGAGTCCAGAACCAGGGGCCAGTTTAAGAATAAGGAGTAAGCCATTTAGAACGGAGATGAGGAAACACTTTTTCTCACAGAGAGTTGTGAGTCTGTGGAATTCTCTGCCTCAGAGGGTGGTGGAGGCAGGTTCTCTGGATGCTTTCAAGAGAGAGCTAGATAGGACTCTTAAAGATGGCAGAGTCAGGGATATGGGGAGAAGGAAGGAACGGGGTACTGATTGGGGATGATCAGCCATGATCACATTGAATGGCGGTGCTGGCTCAAAGGACCGAATGGCCTACACCTGCATCTATTGTCTATTGTCTATAACGCTGACAAGGAATTTAACAGCTCAAAGTTATTTAATGTCATTAAAATTGGCAGAATTAAAAACAGAAACATTTGTTGAAACAGATTCGGAAAGACGTGGAAGTTTTGGAGAGGGTGCAGAAGAGATTTACCAGAATGCTGCCTGGATTGGTGGGTATTACTACCAAGGAGAGGTCAGACAAAGTTGGATTGTTTCATCTGGAGCGTCGGAGGCTGAGGGGAGACCTGATAGAAGTCTTAAAAGGTGCGAGAGGCATAGATAAGGATAAACGGTCAGAACCTTTTTCTCAGGGAGGAAGTGTCAAAGACTAGAGGCTGTAGTTTTAATGTGAGAGGGGAAAATTCTAAAGGAGATGTACGGGGCAAGTTTTCTTTTACACAGGTGGGTGGGTGTGCAGTACGGGCTGCCAGGGGAGGGAAATATAATGGGGTATTTACGAGGCTTTTAGATAGGCACACAGATCTGCAGAGAACAGAGGGATGTGGATCACGCTCAGGCAGAGATGATTAGTTTAACTTGGCATCATGCTTGGTGTGGATATTATGGGCTGAAGGGCCTGTTCCTGTGAAATGAGGAATCACGAGTTGTTATCAATTTGGTTTTCAATTAAAAAAAAAAATCCTAGAAGAATCTTGGGGCTTGACAATGACGTACATCATTATCAAACAGTCTGCCGATATTTATCGAGAGGCGTTACACCTCAATGTGGTCCATGGGTGTTGATGGAGATGGTTTCAAGGTTAAATTGCCTTAAGAAGTATGAAAAAAAATAGAGATAGACACAAAATGCTGGAGTAACTCAGCGGAACAGGTAGCATCTCTGGATGGAAGGAATGGGTGACGATTCGGGTCGAGGCCAGTCTTCAGACTGAGGGTCAGGGGAGAGGGTGACACACGGAGATATGGAAGGGTAAGGTGTGAAAATGAGAGATCAAAGGGGATGCGGCTCGGGGGGGGAAAGGTAGAATAGATCATTGTTAGCTAGGGGAAGGTGACGGCGAGGCATATAAAGATAAAATTTAAAAGCTACTATAAAAAAATTCAAAGCAATGACTTCATTCATATGCATTAGCGGTCTGTGGAGGTAAAATTGTATTTCTGACGTGTATGCATATTGATATTATTTCAGTTGTTGACACTTTGGCAATGAGCCTAATCACCCTGTGATTAAATACTTACTAAACCAATGGACCTACAATATCTGGTAACGGTTAAGGTCAAGGCATATGCAGGGACAAAATCAATGGCCATCTAATCCCCCAAAGGCAGATTAAGTGCATAACTGACCTATCTAATCCATGTATCATCTCCAGTCAAATTCGAGAATCTGTCTGTTGCAAACTGGCACCTTGCCTGCAAGGAAACTATCTTGCAGATCATAGCAGCGAATCTGATGAAAGCTAAAGAGATGGCTTTTGATCTGTAATCAAGGAGGCTGCTAGATTTAAGCAGATGAGGTTCAGTTTAGCCCAGCTGTTTAGATCCTTATCTCTACACAGGCTGTTCTAGTGACTACATGAGGCAAAAATAAATTAATTTTTGTATTACCTCGATAACCTTAAAATCTTTCTAATATGATCTGACCCGTTTCAGATTACTGTTTGGTAGAGCCTTACCACAATATATTCCAATATTCTCTTTTGCTTCTTTATGAAATGAAAATCCATTGTCTGCCTAAGATGTGTCATTTAACAGAGTATTGTTTTGTATGATTTCCAAAATCAAGAATGTTTCTTTTAATCTAAATAAGAACAAAAGAAAATGCCGCATTCAACATTGGTATCTCTGGTTGATGACTCGCTGTTAAAATAAACTGAGCACAATTTAGATTGAAGAAAATATAGAGTTCGTGCCCATTCGCAGTATTTGTGCCAGTGTAACATTTCTCTTTGGTGTCTATGGTGTTAATTAAATTTATTGGAATCTTGCAAAATAGGACCTTGTGGCCCATCTAGTCATTCGTAAAATTGGACACAAAGTGTTGCAGTAACTCAGCGGGTCAGGCAGCATCTCGGAGTCTGAGAAAAGTTCCGACCTGAAACGTCACCGGAAACATGCGACTAGAAACAAGGGCGGCACTGTGGCGCAGCGGTAGAGTTGCTGTCTTACAGCGGCAGAGACCCAGGTTCGATCCTGACTACGGCTTCTGTCTGTACGGAGTTTGTATGTTTGTACGTTCTCCCCGTGAGCCTGTGTGGGTTTTCTTCGGGAGCTCCGGTTTCTTCCCACACTCCAAAGGCGTACTGCTTTACAGGCTGATTGGCTTGGTAAAATTGTAAATTGTTCCTAGCGTGTGTAAGATTTTGTTAATGTGCAGGGATAGCTGGTCAGCGCGGACTCAGTGGGCCGAAGGGCCTGTTTCCACGCTGTATCTCTAAACTAAACTAAATCACCTATCCTTTTTTACCGGAGATGCTGCCTGACCGGCTGAGTTACTCCATCACTGTGTGTCTCCCTTCATATCCATGTACCTATCCATAAGTCTCTTAAATGCCACCATCGTATCTGAATTCTGCCATTTAACCTATCTATCTAACTTCAGACCAGAGATTTCGATGACAACATTTCTATTTTGTGGGAGATAAAAGAAAATGTCACTCACCCTTGTGAGAAAGAATTAGTTGCCTCTTCCGTGTGAAGTACCGTGAAATTTCCAATATGAGGTGCTGAAGCTGCAGCATCAGTAGATGATGATCTGGAGAGTGGTAGTTGTGGGCAAAGAACTATTCTCTTTCCTTGATCGATTCCAATCCTCAAATGTTATGTCTTGCCAGGCGAAGTGGAGAGTGATTTGGTGGAGTTAGATTCTTTTAACCAAATCAATTGGAGATTTACGTTAAATAATCGACACATGGCTGTGTGTCCAGATCCATTAAATGAGACAGGGCATTCTAGATGGACAATTTGTAATGTGGTTCAGTTTAGTTTTAGTTTGGAGACTCAGCATGGAAACAGGCCTTTCGGCCCACAGAGTCCACGCCGACCATCGATCACCTATTCACACTAGTTCTACGTTATCCCACTTTGCCCCTCCTCATCTTAAAGCTATGCCCCCTAGGCTTCAACATTTCCACCCTGGGGAAAAGGTTCTCACTCTCAACCCTATCTATGCCTCTGATAATTTTGTATATGACTGTCAGGACTTCCCTCAGCCTCCGACACCAGAGAATCAATCCAAGTTCGTGCAAACTCTCCTTACAGCTAATGCCCTCTAATCCAGGCAACATCCTGGTAAACCTCTCCTGTGCCCACTCCAAAGCCTACACATCCTTGCTGACTCAGGCAAACACTGAAGCCTGCTGCACACACCACAAACACTCTCCAGCAAAGACCACAGTTTAGGGCCTGTCTGTCTGCTAAGTACAAAATCTCAGGGGATAATGGGGGGAAATAATTGGAGGGGGGGGGCGGAATTGAACTTGTGGATATAATGTAAATATTCTAGGCAATGACATGTTGATACAGTAGAAGGCATGCAAAGATACCAAATGATGTTTGTAAATTTATGAATAAAGCATTTTTATGTTGATAGAAAAATCCGTCAAGGGGCGGCGCAGTGGTAGCGTTGCTGCCGTACAGCGCCAGAGACCCAGGTTCAATCCTGCCTAAGGTAGCTGTCTGTACGGAGTTTGTACGTTCTCCCTGTGACTGTGTGGGTTTTCTCCAGGTGCTCCGGTTTCCTCCCACACTCCAAAGACCTACAGGTTTGTAGGTTAATTGGCTTTGGTAAAAATAGTAAATTGTCCCATGTGTGTAGGATAGTGTTTTAAGCCCCTGTCCCACTTAGGAGACCTAAACGGCAACCTCTGGTGACCTTGCCCGCCACCCCAAAAAAAAAATCAAGGTCGAGGTGACCTGCAACCTCTTACCACCTCCCACGCATATGTTGAAAACCTTCCTCAACTATGAAGAAAACCGGCTTCGACTGGACCTGCGACAAAAATATTATCGATTTTTAAAACGGCAACCTATTTTTAGTCGAGGCCGGTTTTAATCATGATGAAAAAATAGCAGCAACCTAGATGAAGCCTCGACCACGCGGAAACCACTTTCGACCATTAGGGAGAGTGACCAAAACCTCCAGAGACCTCATGGAAACCTTGGGTGGCGGTCAAGGTCACCAGAGGTTGCTGCCTAGGTCTCCTAAGTGGGACAGGGGCTTTAGTGTGCGGGGTGATCTATGGTTCACGAGGACTTGCTGGGCCGTAGGGTCTTCCTCTTCTTGCGTATGGCGCGCACAGCCTAAAGTTGTTGGACAACTTGTTCTATTTGATCTTATTTGATTGTGCACGCCGGGTTGATTGCATTCGTCGAAACAGGGCGGACCACAGGAAGGTTGCAATCTTCCACCCCGGCCGTAGGGTCTGTTTCTACACTATATCTCTAGAGTCTAAATGTCTAAGTGTTCTGCAAATTGGACAAATACATTTTATGGAATGTTGACATGGACAAACTTTGGAAGACATTATTTGACATTGCTTCCTACATATTGATCCTTTCTGATGCCTCTGTATATATGTGACAATAACATAAAGTGCATCACAAATAATTTCCGGGTAAATTACTACTATGTGTTTCTAATTTTACCAGTTACTTGTTATGTAATGTGAACCTACAGAACACAGAATGTCCCAGCCACAGGCCAGGAACAAACCTTTCGGCCCACAATGTCTGTGCCGAACATGATGTCAAGATAAACTAAACTCCTCCGCCTGCATGAGATCCATATCCTTCCCTTCCCTGTATATCCATTTGCCGATCTAAAAGCCTCTTAAATGCCACTATTGTACCTGACTCCACCTCCATCCCTGGCAGCGCGTTCCAGGCACTTATTACCCTTGGTGTGAAAAAAACGTTACCTGCACATCTCCTTTAAACTTTGCCCCTCTCACCTGAAAGCCATAAATTCTTTCCACACAAACAAAGCTTGTGAAAGGGCACGATAACAATAATTACATTGTCAGATCTCGAAGGGTTAGTGGAGTGGTCAATATTGCTGCATCAATGGAAAAGTTAATGCAATCTTAGTTCAGTGACTATAGCTAAAATTTCAGACAATTGAATTTTGCCACAAATTGTAAAGGAACACTAAGATTTTCGAAGGAAAAAAATCCGTATCATTTTGTACTTCTCATGCAATTAAACCAAACCAAACACAACGCAAATCACATTCAGGACACAATCCTCTATAACTGGGACAGAAACTAGTATATGGAGAGTTTTAAGTGAAACTCTACGTACAAATCTGATCCCATAACAATTATTTAACAAAGTTGTCATACTTACGGACATCACGGGTGTAATTATGCCACATGTCTCTTCCCACTTACATTATTTTTCAGCCAACAAACTGCACACTAAACTGAAATACCGGCAAACACAATAATAAGTTGTATTTTACAGCTTTTCATTTCAAACCTGTTGCGTATTGGGAGCTCTTTCAAAGTGCAATCTCAGATAAACGCTTCAGGTTTGTCGCAAGGTTAAGTAATTCTGCAAGAAGGAAGTGGCAAATTCTAGGAACAGCTTTAAAATAAAACAATTGATGCAAATATTTGTAATGAGTTCACTGCTTGTGCTTAAATATTAGAGGTTCTTGGGTTCCGTGCTCATCAGTGGAACTCATGCCGCCATAAGGTTTAAATAACAGAATTGTTACTTGTGGGCGGAGCACCAAGGCAAATTCCTTGTATGTGAATACTTGGCCAATAAACTTACTTACTTACTTACTTATGTCACTATCCAATGAAATTATTTTGGTATCTGTGTCTTGCTACAAGCTCTTGATGGAAGCAGTATTATGCTCCTTGGCTTGAAGAGATTTTTATCAGAGCTTCTTCTCAATTCCAATCCAAAGTACGTTCTAATCCGCAGACTGGTGTTGGATTAGGAAGCTATCTGCTTAAGTATTCAAATGCTCACATTAACAGTGTCAAATCAGATGGGATACAAAATTGACAGCTAACCCAAACCAGCATGTTTACCACTTGTGAGAAAAGGTTAAATTATCTTGCTGTATTTGCATGCCTGAAAATTCCTACATGCCTTGCAATTCAACCTTGAACTCTGGACATTCACTTAAATTATTCTTCCAAACCGCTGGATGGATTTACATCTCCAATTTCAGATCGCGTTACCCCAAGCAGGATATACAACGGAAATTAAAGATGTAGGCTGTTGATTGATTCAGTCAAACTCCTATTAATATTCTATATGTTCGTATAAAATACTGCTTCAAATGAATGTATATATACACATAATCTATGGTGCACTTCAACAATATGTTCAATACTATCTGCTGCTTTCCAAAACAGTAAAAGAACTGTCCTATTTCTGAATCAAATTGAAATCCATAAGTGGTTTCTACCACTCTAAATACAATGTCAGAAAGAAATTGAGATGTGATAATATTCCAAAGTTGACTTAGTCACCTAATTTCGTTCTCAAAGGAGATTAAAATAAAGACCATGGAAAGTAATATTAGAATCCACATAATCTCCTGAAAGTACGGATATCTGAACCGCCCGATGCAGCAAAATTATATCCAATAACGTAACACTGCATACTTAGGGATTGTTTCTGTTCATGTGCATTTATTTAAAAAAGTCGTGGCATGATTACATTTCTTTATGAATTCCAAATTAAAATTTAAATTCTCAAAGGATTTACCTCAACCATTTTTAAGTAGTTGACAATTTAAAACATGGAGTATTAATAAAGTAAATAACTAAGGCAAACTCTGAAAGTGGCAGGGAATGGAGAACAGAAAGAACAATGAAGGAAAAAGATCTGGGATTCTTTAATAACATAACGTTTCCAGAACTCGGTCACAGTTCCTAACTGGTTGGTTTAATGAGCAGTGTAACTAGAGGTAGCTCAGTATCATTCTGATTGATAATTCTTACTAACATTCAACGTACTAACTTCATCAGTAACATTCACAAATGAAGTGATTCTCTTATATTACGGTAAGGAACTCTATGTAGGTCACTGTTCCCAAACCACCATTACCTTCGTTAAACTTGCTTCAAGATGACAGAATGTGTCAGGATTCACATTGGTATTTTGTCCAATTTATTTCAATTGTAGGTATAGTTTTAGCATAATTTCACTTAACTTGGAATAGAAGCAAGGACAATTTAATCATAACCTGAAACCAGTTGATGTTTGTTAAACACTTGAGCTACAGTATGTGCAGGAAACAGTATTCTGACAATACGATGGAAGCTGGAAAAAAAAGCTGTAATTATCAGTTGCTACTTAACACAAATTTATATTTAAAAAGAATATACTATTATTTTGCTTGCATATATCCATATTGAACTGCATGAAAAGAATAAAGCTTCCCTTAGCTTTGCTCCCAATTGGAAAGATTTACGATTGATATTTTCAATTGCTCAGATACCATCTTCAAAGAGAAATGTTTTGAAGAAATGTTTAATTTTGTTAATATAGCTTTTTGCCTTCAATCCATCAGAATGGCTCATAATATAGCTCTATCCATTGCTTAATTTGATTTTCATGCAATGGAGGTTTTATCTTCATTAAAATGGATGCAAGCAAATAGAGTGCATCAAAATGTTGCACACAAATAATTTATTTGGACATTTATAATAGTTCGGCAGTAATCCAAAACACAATAGATGACTGGGGACAACAAAGTATTAGTGCTACCCTCTTAAAAACGATTATCTAGATTTGCCACCATTCAGTATTATTTGCTGGTTGTAGACCAAAATACTTAATTTATTTTGGTGGCACATCAACCGAGATACAAGGGTAGCAATTGTCCTGATTGCCCTGGGATTAAGGTATTCTGAAGTCTAAGCCAAGCGTATGGGAATGTGGTACCTATAAGGTGCAAGGCAGAAAATCTGAAAATCTCTGATTGAGATTCCTGAACGTGGTTGGAGAATATGGAGCCACAAGGAACTGCAATGCTGGAACCTGGTGCAAAAAACCCCATAAACTGCTGAAAGAACTCAACAGCTCCAGCAGCATCTGTGGAAGCAAAGAGATGGTTGATATTTTGTGTCGAGGCAACAGTCCTGTGTTCTTCTAAACAGTTTATTACTTTGCTCAATTGCAGTGTAAGCATTTATCTCTCAAAGGAACTCAAAAAATGCTGTTCCATTATCCCTGTCTTTGAGTTTTACCTGTTCTCATACACACCATCGCCTTTCAGCAGGGAGGATGGTAAAGTGATTAGGATCAGCCCTGCCCCGCAGAAGCTAAACCTTTTTCACACTGAGACGCTGTGCCAATGGTGGAATTAATGGATAAGTATGTGACTGAGGACCGCCCAGCTGGCTGACAACTGCTAAATGGCAAGGACTCAGCGGGGAGTGGACAGAACAAAAAAAATTTTTTTAAAGATGCAATCAGGAAGTTTATTGCAACACAATTGACGAAAATGACATACCATCGTGACATTAGACAGAATCAGCCAACGTAACAATTGACTCATCAGTGAATTCTTTGGCCATCAGTTTTGCCCGACAACCAAAACTGGCAACTTCCACACTCCAAAGGTCATAGAATCTGAGTCATTTGGTTGGTTTGATCATGTCTTCAATGTCTACCAAATGGATGATCTTTCCCCCATTTCTTACAACCTTTTCAGTCCCCTGTTAGACATCCATGCATAGAGCATTGAGTGTTCCTGGCGCGCTTTATGCATGTATGAAACTATCTAGTCGATGCGGGCCACGATAGTAGATGCACACAGAAAGATTATTCGACTGGAAATCGTGCCACTTGATACAATGTGACAAAACACTGGATGCGAGAGATAAGTTTCATTTCAATTTATCAGAAACTGGATGAAAGGGAAAAGATGGAAAGTGACCAGAGAAGAACAAAGGATAGGAAGGAAGGAGTTTTGTCAACCGAAACAAGACGTCTGACAGAGTCTAATGAAAGCATATGAGCAAGATTAACAGAATGACACACTACCAGAATACAGAGCCCTCAATTAAATATCTTTTTTTTACAAAACAATGCCACTTGCACGAGAAACTGAAATAAATTAAAACATTTTAGTTTACAACTTTAAAAATATAACACAATACTTTGGTGGAAAGTCCACTTGTCAAAAAGATTTCCTTTAAATCTACACTTGGCTAAAACCTCACCAAATACATCAGCCCTAAAAACGAATAGAAAAGGGTTATAAAAAAAAAAAAAATCTATTGTAAACATTGCAAATACAAAATAAAAGAAAGCTTTGCTGTACCAAGCAGTGCAATGGACAGAACGTCTAAACATCCAACTATTCTAACTCAACGCCAGAATGCAGTGAATTTCACGAATACATCTGTCAATGCTGTTGCAAGTATTACACAGCAAACACAGCTTACATATTCCCAATGTTAAAAAAAAAGTAGGCATTTTTCACATTTACTGCATGGAAGTTTCTATTGTGAGAGTTCATGGCAAACAAGAAGTTTCCATTCTAGGGATCCATTACGGTATTCTATATGTTTTCTACAAAAATGTATATTTCCTTGCGGGTACCTAATAGTTTCAGAGACAATAAAAGCCGCAACTATTTTTTTAGATCCTGTGTGGACTGTGAAGAATACTGTTCGAAACTTCTGGCAAAAGATGCTCCGAAAGGGGTGGCACGCTGGTGCAGCGGTGGAGTTGCTGCCTTACAGCGCCAGAAACCTGGGTTCGCTCCTGACTACGGACGCTGTCTGCACATTCTCTCTGTGATCACGTGGGTTTTCTCAGGGTGCTGCGGTTTCCTCTCACACTCCAAAGACGTACAGGTTTGTAGATTAATTGGCTTTGGTATAATTTTTTTTAAATAAATTACCCCCCTGGTGTGTAGGATAGATAGTGCTAGTGTATGGGTGATCGCTGGTCGGCGTGGACTCGGTGGGCCGAAGGGCCTGTTTATCTAAAATCTAAAGTCTATAAACTTGAGCTAACAAAAACCCGTTTGTGAGAAAGCACTGTGACGGGAGTCACATGCAGACAGATGCAACATATATAGTAGATTACAATACAGAGTCAGAACAGAGAACGGCAGAGAGGTGCCTGAATCAGAGGAACAGAAAAGATCTGAACAGCCATTGAATTTCTCTCAAAATGTGACTTATCCCTCTTTCTTTCGTATTGTCACATTTTGGGTGGTCTCCTCCCTGACCAGCAAGGAGGAGAAGGCATTTACTTACATCAAATAATCTTTCTATATACATCTCCTCATTGACCTTGTCACGCAGGATATCCTGACTCTGGCGCACAAAGGTCACGTAAGCATCTGCCAAATCCATCCCAGGTTTCTGAAAAGAAAACGAGAGATATAAAGTCGCATGAGATGACACGCATTTGTTTTTAAAAAATCGCAAAACTCTTCAATGAATTCTAAGTGTTCCCACATCAGCTGAACAGTCCACAGTTTTAACAAAATGCAAATGAGGATTGGCATGTTGCAAAAGCAAAGCCTTTTAACACTATAATTACTTAATTTGACACAAGATTGCATCCAGCTATTTGACCTCAAAGAAATTTGAATCTATAATTATTTCTCAATCACAAAAAAAAAAATCTTTTGATGTTCTAGCTAATCTCTTCTGTATATGAATATATATCTATCATGTCTGTTTCTCTTTGTTTTTGTACCTTTTTCATATAAAGTGAGCATTTTTGTAAATGGCATTTTCCCAATAGTTAATAGTCTAAATAAGTCCATATCCACATTCTCTGAGATTCTGGTTTACATAGAACCATAGAAAATAGGTGCAGGAGTAGGCCATTCGGCCCTTCGAGCCAGCACCGCCATTCAATATGATCATGGCCGATCATCCAGAATCAGTACCCTGTTCCTGCTTTCTCCCCATATCCCTTGATTCCGTTAGCCCCAAGAGCTATATCTAACTCTCTCTTGAATACATCCAGTGAATTGGCCTCCACTGCCTTCTGTGGCAGAGAATTCCACAGATTCACAACTCTCTGGCTGAAAAAGTTTTTCCTCATCTCAGTCCTAAATGGCGTATCCCTTATTCTTAAACTGTGACCCCTGGTTCTGGACTCCCCCAACATGGGGAACATTTTTCCTGCATTTAGCTTGTCCAATCGATTGAATTTTATATGTTTCTATAAGATCCCCTCTAATCCTAAATCCCAGTGAATATAAGCCCAGTCGATCCATTACAGCAATAACTTCTCTGGAACGCTAGAGGTTGCGGGGATTAGTGTAGATGGGGCATCTTGGTCAGCATAGGCAAGTTGGGCTGAAGGGCGGTTTCCATGTTTTATAACTTTGCTATTTAACCAAATGCTATATAAGAGACACCACATGAAGCTGTTGCTCGACTAGTCAATGGGTCAGGTCTCCTGAGCAACACACAAAGTGCTGGAGGAACTCCGCCGGTCAGGCAGCATCTGTGGAGGGAATGGCTACGCAACGTTGCGGGTTGGCCTCCTAATTCTGCCTCTCTTCTCTAAATATGACTGAGTCCGTCTTTACAAAATTTACTCTGCTGGGTATGTCTTTGTCACGTGTAGATCTGATTTCTAGGTCCGTCAGGTTATTTGTCAAATTCACTTATTTGGCATGGCAATTTGATACAATAGTATGCCTTGCTATGTTGGGATGGATTACTCCCATATAAGGATTATATACTCTGGTGTCGTATAAATGCGAGAACAGGTAATGACAGCAGAATACCTTCCCTACAAGACCTAGTGAACCAGAGAAATGTATATAACGAATGGGTAGACTCATAATTAAAATTTCCAATGCTATCTTTCTATTATAGATAAATGTAATTAACCAAATTTAAATTCCCAGTTGCCATGGTGATATTTGGCAGGTGTCTGGATTCCAGTCTACTGATAGAATATTTTGGTGGCATGGTGGCCTTGGCGGTAGAGCTACTGCCTAACAGTGCCAGAGACCTGGGCTCAATCCTGACTACGGATGCTGTCTGTATGGAGTTGATACATTCTCCCCATGACCTGCAAGGGTTTTCTCCCGCACTCCAAAGACGTACAGGTTTTGGAGTTTAAATGGCTTGGTATAAGTGTAAACTGGCCCACGTGTGTATAGGATAGTGTTAATGTGCGGGGATAGCTGGTTGGTGTCGACTCGGTGGGCCGAAAGACCTGAAGAAGGGTTTTGGCCCGAAACTTTGCCTATTTCCTTTGCTCCATAGATGCTGCTGCACCCGCTGAGTTTCTCCAGCATTTTTGTGTACCTGGGCCGAAAGACCTGTTTCCGCACGGTATCTCTAAAACTAAAAACTAAAAACTTTTTTGGTGAAGATATTATTTGCCCAGTCTTCATATTTCATTTTATACCAGACAGCCATATTCACCAAGTAAAACAGCTTGGCCGTTATTATTAAGCATTTGCTGCCTGAAATCTCACAGGTGGCTATTTGAATGGTTCTGATGGTTTCTATGGTGAACCACTTCCAGAGGATAATCTGTCTGTTCTGGGATGAGATTCTACAGGAGATTGCTCCTCAGGGCTGCGCCTCTATCCACACGAAAGCTGAGAACCAAGTGTTTCACGATTCGGGACAAGTGACGGGATTTTTATACTGAAGACACTGATTGAAAGGAAGATAATAACTCCCGAGATATTCTGAGCTGGAGAAGGTTTCTAATAATATTTGCGGTGCTGTAGGAAGTGTAGCATCTTCATGAAGAGGTGTCTGAACAGCTCTCTCCATTTATTTGCAAGATCACAACACATTTACGCAGGCGCCAATTATCCTGGCCTTTCCCTGCAGGTAGTGTCCCATTTTCCGAGATAGAAGTCCGATAACAGTCAGAGAAAATGAAGCATAATCAAATGACTTTGTTCGCGAGGATAGACACAAAATGCTGGAGTAACTCAGCGGGACAGGCAGCATCTCTGGAGAGAAGGAATGGGTGACGCTTCGGGTCGAGACCCTTCTGTGTTTTCACACCCTACCCTTCCGTATCTCTATGCCCCCCCATCTCCCCTGAGTCTGAAGAAGGGTCTCGACCCAAAACGTCACCCATTCCTTCTCTCTCAGGTGATGCTGCCTGTCCCGCTGAGTTACTCCAGCATTTTGTGTCTATCTTCAGTGCAAACCAGCATCTGCAGTTCCTTCCGACACACTTTGTTCACAATGCCTGATAAACTCCGAGGTGGGGAGATTTTGGCCGAAGGGCTTGTGTTTGTCTGGGCTTTAGGGGCTTGGTGAGATGTCAGTGAGCTAAGGAAATAAAATAGAATAGAACATTTTGGAAATACCCAGCAGGCTGGCACAGTGGCGCAGTGGTAGAGTCACAGCTGTCAGAGGTTATGGGGAGAAGGCAGGAGAATGAGGTTAGGAGGGAGAGATAGATCAGCCATGATTGAATGGCGGAGTAGACTTGATGGGCCGAATGGCCTAATTCTACTCCTATCACTTATGACCTTATGAGTTCCTGCCTTACAGCGTCAGAGACCCAGGTTCGATCCTGACTTTGGATGCTGTCTGTATGGAGTTTGCATGTTCTTCCTGTGACTGCGAGGGTTTCCGCTGGGTGCACCAGTTTCCCTAGCGCGTACGACAGGACTTAGAGCTAGTGTGACAGAACAGTGAGTGTGGTTGGGGCAGACTTGGTGGGCCGAAGGGCGTATTTCCACACTGTGTCTATAAACTAAACTAAAGGTCAGACAGCACTTGTGTGAAACACAGAACAGTGGAGCTGAAATGCTAACTCTTTCCACAGCAATCAGTGAAACAGCATTAGAAGTGGTTTGTTACTTGTGTGGATCATGCTAGCTTCTGAATTACTCTGATTAGTGTCACATTTTGGGTAATAGAAATTTGGACTTGCCAATGGAAGGCCATCGGGCAGGGCAGATAAAAGATCCAATGTGAGTGATATTTCATTAACAATTAAATTGTTAGCAAACAAGGGCAGCACAGTGGCACAGCTGGCAGAGCCGCTGCCTCACAGAGTTTTCCCAAACCCCGGCTTTGATCCTGACCTTGGGTGTTGTCCGTGTGGAGTTTGCACGTTCGCCCTGTGACCGCGTGGGTTTCCGCCCACATCCCAAAGACGTGCGGGTTTGTAGGATAATTGGCCTCTGCGAAATTGCCCCCTAGTGTTTAGGGAGCGTGGAATAACATAGAACTAGTGTGGACGGGCGATCGATGGTTGGCGTGGACACGGTGGGCTGAAGGGCCTGTTTTTGCATGCTGTGTCTCTACACTAAGTAGTCAAAGCAGGTTAAAACAAGCTAAAAAGGGATTTAAATCTTCAAGAAGTGCAGATTTCACAATGCAGTATTTTTTATGGTTAGTGGTTGTTGGTGAATGCTAATTATCAGTTTGCCAATATTTGACATACCTGATATTGAGTTGGGTTTAATAACAACATCTACAGTAACCCAATTAAAATGAAAGGGCTGCTGTAAGCATGTGAGGGGTGGAGGAGGTGGGGAGGAATCTGAGCTACTCGTGCATATTATATGGTGTACAACCCACACCTCATTACACAGACCGAATAGAGCTCGGCTCTAAAGGTTAATAGGATTCTTTGTATTTATAATTCACTTTTATTTGGTTTGACTGAAATCGAAACATTAATTTTCCTTTGCTTCTGACAATAAACAGTTCAGACCACACACCTTTATCAAGAAGAGAAAATCAGCTCTCACCTTTTCTCCCCCTTATGCAGAAAATGTCACCTTCGACGCCACCAGTACTTTACTTTAAAACAGTAATCATCTAAGCTCATTATTAGGCTGAACTATAAGACTGTTAAAAGGTACTGATATTGGCATGCCTACTGTTTACATCTGAAGAAAACACTGGTATGCCTTTGCTGTGAATTGGATTTTCTAATAAGATAGATCTAAGACCACAGGGTACCCATTCTTCAGAATATTTGATTGTCAGTCACCAGAAATTGTGGTTTGTTAACGCTACAGTTTTGTTTGCAGGGTGCTAATGAGTGGCCTTTAGCGAGGAGACATAAAAGTCTGCCGATGTTGGGATCTAAAAGAGTACACAAACTGCTGGAGGAATTCAAAGATAGACACAAAGTGCTGGAGTAACTCAGCGGGTCAGGCAGCATCTCTGGAGAAAAAGGATGGGTGACGTTTAGAGTCAAGACCATTCTTCAGACTGATACTTAATCAGTTGAAAAGTTTAATAAATCTTCAATTTTGTTCTCAGATGGTTTCATCATAAAGGATAGGAAAGGTTTAATGGGATAAAGAGAGAAAGGAAGGGTGACGTTTCAGGTCAGGACCCTTCTTCAGAGATGCTGACTGACCCGCTGTGATACTCCAGCATTTTGTGTTTATTTTTGTTGCAATTACTGTGCCATCACACCCTGCACAGATGCTCAAACAAAAATAAAGACACAATTCCAGAGGCTGAAGATCGGTCCCGATCTGAAATGTCACCATCCTTGTTCTCCAGAGATGCAGTCTGACCTGCTGAGTTGCTCCAGTACTTTGTATCTATCTTTGGTATAAACCAGCGATGCGGTTCTTTGTTTCTAAATGCTGGTGGAATATCGGACTATCCTTGATCAGACTTTGCTGGTTTTACCTTATCGTGTATCTATGCATTGTAAAGGCTCAACTGTAAATCACGTATTGTCTTTCTGCTGACAAAGGCTTTTCACTGTAACTTGGTACACGTGACAATAAACTAGACTGAACTGAATGAAGTCAGATCGGGGGGAAGAGGGATGTGCTGTAAGACTCTAGGACTTTAAATCAATCAGCAATAAACTTGCAAACAGTGCATGAAGCCATGTAATTCTAGTGGTACATGCTCCGCATCAGTATGGGGACCAGGACTAATTGTGTCACCAATTGTACACAAAGTAGAATTAAATTGGTAAAATGCTGGAGTAACTCCAGAATGGGTGTGGCACGGTGGCACAGCGGTAGAGTTGCTGCCCTACAGCGCCAGAGATCCGGGTTCGATCTTGACTACGGATGCTGTCTGTACAGAGATCGTACCTTCACCCTGTGACCTGCGTGGTTTTCTCCGGTTTTCCTCCCACACTCCAAAGGCGTACTGGTTTGTAGGTTTGTAAACTAAACTAAACTCAGCTGATCTGGCAATATCCCTGGAGAACATGGATAGGTGACATTTCGAGTCGAGACCCTTCTACAAACCGATATTTAATCAGTTGAAAAGTTCAACAAACCTTCCATTTTTTTCTCAAAATACTTTCATCACAAAGGATAGGAAAGGTTTAATGGGATATGGACCAAACGAGGCCAGGTGGAACTAAAGCAGATGAGGCATCCTGGTTAGCATGGAAAAATTGGGACGAAGAGCCTATGACTCTGTAGCAAAATTGAAGGCAAAATTGCGCCATTGACTGCTCCAATTAATCAAGTAGAAAACGTACAGGATTTTACCACTGGGTAATAATCACATGGCCTTTTAGAATACCTTTTTTTTAAGGAATGATGAGTGAACTTCAGTGAGGATTGTCCTAGTCACCCACTGTTACTTTGCCAGAGGAGCTAATTAAATCCTAGAGCAAGCGGCTGGCATTTCCTCCCCTTTTCCCAGGGGCATTGAAGCAATTTATAACACTCATCGTACATGATAGAACTATAAATACACTGCAGCAAAATGGTAACAGTTACTTGGAAATAATCAGAAGGATTCAATACTCGACCAAATTAGGTCAGTAAGAAACTTCAGTTTGATTCTCATTAGCTAACAGGAGATTACTTTAGATGAAAAAACATTGGGTACTCTAGTCCTAAAAGCTCGCAAATATAAACTGCTATTGGCAATAAATGAACAATATTCTGTACTCAGAATCTTTTCCTTTGCTCTACCTATTGTACTTGTGTTCGGCTTGAATGAATTTATGTATAGTATCTGATTTGATTGGAATACATGCAAAACAAAGCTTTTCATTGTATATCGATACATAATTTCATAAGTTCTATGAGCAGAATTAAGTTCCATTTGGCCCATCAAGTCTACTCCGCCATTCAATCGTGGCTGATCTATCTTTCCCTCTCAACCCCATTCTCCTGCCTTCTCCCCTGACACCCTTACTAACCAAGAATCTGCAAATCTCCGCCTTAAAAATATCCATTGACTTGGCTTCTTCAGCCATCTGTGGCAATGTATTCCACAGATTCACCACCCTCTGGCTAAGAAATTCCTCCTCTTCTCTTCCTAAAGGAACGTCCTTTTATTCTGAGGCTATGGCCTCTGGTCCTAGACTCTCCCACTCTCTCCACATCCACTCTAACACTCGGTACACTTGACAATAATAAACCTGAACTGTTGAATACTGTAGTGCAGTGGATGGTTTTTAACATTTAGACGCAATACTTCAGATATTTGGACCTGTATTCCAAAGGGATTATAATGTTGATCTTGAAAATTAAAATGGGAAATGAAGCCATTTCTTGTAGCATATTCATTATTCAATAGTGGATGATGGATGTTATAACTTGTCTCAATATCCATTGGCCAGAGAGAGGAAAGTTAGAGTTAACCAGTTTAATTGCCTCTTCGGGCAAAATTGCAGGGACAATCCTCATAGAAATCCACTTCCTTTTAAGCTCAGGGCCGATGGTGAGAAAACTGAACAAAATCTCGGCATGTAATTTAAAACCCAAGAACAGCGCCTCTACTTCCTGAGAAGACTACGGAGATTCGGTACGTCAAAGAGGATTCTCTTGAACTTCTACAGGTGCACAGTAGAGAGCATACTGACTGGTTGCATCGTGGCCAGGTTCGGCAACTTGAACGTCCAGGAGCAGAAAAGACTGCAAAAAGTTGTGACCACTGCCCAGTCCATCACTGGCTCTGACCTTCCCTCCATCAAAGGGATCTATCGAAGTCGCTGCCTCAAAAGGCAGCCAACATCATTAAAGACCCACACCGTCCTGGCCACACACTCATCTCACCATTGCCATTGGGAAGAAGGTACAGGAGCCTGAAAACTGTAACGTCCAGGTTCAGGAACAGCTTATTCCCTACAGCCATCAGGTTATTAAACGCGACAACAAATAAGTTCTGAATTACAACAGACTATTATTATTATTGCTCTATATTTGTTTATTTATTGAGTATGTGTGCATGTGTATACACACACACTGAACTTTTTTTCTCCCGTTATGTACTACGTTTATATATTCTGTTTTGCTGCAGCAAGTAATAATTTCATTGTCCTATAAGGGACATATGACAATAAAACACTCTTGACTTAGGCCTGTATGTTGTTTGAAGAATCATAACATACAAGGCCATGGAACAGAATTAGGAAGTGGATAAGCTAAGGTCTATAGTTGACCAGTGTGAGGTTTGCACAGGTACAAAATTGGGACCTGACCCAACACATCATTCTAAAAAGAATTACATACTTATACAATGTTCCCTGAAAGACTCAACTAACCTGTCACACTTTGTCCCGCTTGTCCCCTTTTCCAGCTTTTTTCTCTCCCCCTGCAATCAAAGCCCTGTCCCACGGTACGAGTTCATTCCAAGAGCTCTCCCGAGTTTGCCCTGATTCGAACTCGGAGATTTACGGTAATGGCCACTCGTCGGTACTCGGGGCTCTCGTGGACATTTTTCATCATGTTGAAAAATCTTCACGAGTCTTCCCGTGTTTACCTGCCGTTAGCGAGTCTTCCCGAGTACCCGCCGTTAGCGTTACGAGCCGCTAAGAGACGCCCCCGTGCTCCGACGTACCCACTACGTTCATTCTCCGTGCTTACCACGAGTTTAATTTTTTTTAAACTCGGGAGAGCCCTTGGAATGAACTCGTACCGTGGGACGGGGCTATTAGTCTGAAGAAGGATCTCGACCCAAAACGTCATCTACCCATGTTCTCCAGGGATTCTGCCTGACCTGTTGAATTACTCCAGCACTTTGTGTTCTTTTGTGCATTAACCAGCTTCTTAAGTTCCTCGTTTCTATATCTCAACTATTCCTTAACCAAATTCTACAATGCATCAGCTCGATGAATAAACTCAGCGGGTGAGGCAGCATCTATGGAGAAAAGGAGTAGGCGACATTTTGGGTCTCGACCCGCTGAATTTCTCCAGCATTCTTTGTCTACTTTCGATTTTTTTTCAGCATCTGCAGTTCCTTCTTAAACAGCTCCCTGAATAAAGTTGTTTCTCTTGTATCCCATCATGGATTTCCTGCTGACTTTCATATATTAATGGCCTCCTGTTCTGGACTCCCTCACAAGTGGAAACATCTTTACTTTCTGAGTTCAACCATTTTTATCTAAATTCATTTCATCTTATTTCGGAAATGTAACCTGCATGCCAACAGAAAAGTTGATACAGACTTTGATAGTTGATAGAGGTACACTTACAGGCACGTCCACATACTTGGAGGCTGCTTTCACCTTCAAAACAAAAGAAAGAAGGAGATGACAAGAAGAATCCTTGACATAAATCCACAGATCGCATTAACGTACGTATGTTTATAATGTGCAAAAGAAGCACAATGCCTTTAACTGTGCCTCATGGCAGGTATATCTCCACTTTTTCCCCCTTTTTCCCCCTTTTTTTCTTCTCCTCTCTTACATCGTTATCCACTCTTTGGCTACACTACTTTGGTAATCTAGGGGTCCTATCTTTGCACCTCTCACTTTTTCTCTCTCTTGTTCTTTCTCTTTTCTTTTCCCTTATTTTCAAGTTAAAAAGTTAAAATTGAAGCTGTACAATAACTGTATTATTTTATATGCCGATTGTTTTATTCTTGTACAATTGCTTCTAATAAAAAAAACTAAAAAAACCCTGTGCCTCATAAAATGACTATGACTGTGCCTCATAAAATGAGTAGAACCTCAGATCAATAAATTGATTGATTGGTAGGTTTATACTTTATTATCACATGTGACATGTCATAGTGAGATTCCTTGTTTTGCACACCATACACAAGGTATGCAAAGGGTCGCCACCTATAGGGCACCGACAAAGTGACAAAGTTACAGAGTGTTCAATAACCCTAGGTTTTGGTCTTGCGAGATAGTTACACATTAGGAATGGAAAAAACTCTGATGCAAATGTCACAAATGTTTTTCCTCATCTCAGTCCTAAATGGCCAACCCTTATTCCGCTGGTGGTGGACTCCCCCAACATCGGGAACAGTTTCCCTGCATGCTAACAAGCTGTAGTGATGCTATTACAGAATTGACGCGAACAAGCTGTAATGATGAGATATTTTCACATATGGAAGATAGACACAAGATGCTGGAGTAACTCAGCAGGTCAGGCAGCATCTCTGTAGAAAAATGATGGATGACGTTTTAGTCTGAAGAAGGGTTCCGACCCAAAACATCACCTCTTCTTTTTCTCCAGAGATGCTGCCTGACCCAATGAGTAACTCCAGCATTTTGTGTCTACTTTGGGTTTAAACCAGCATCTGCTGTTCCTTCCTACACATCTTCACATATGGACCTGTTTCAACAGGGGTTGACCAGAGTTCACAAGTAAGCAACATGCCATGTATAGCAAATTTGAATGAACACAGAGAATATTTTTGTGTTATATTTCCGAATGGAGCGCCAACGTTCATCTTCAATCACGTAAAACAAAATAAAGACGTTTCTCTTACAGTGAATGACAGAAATGATGAGAAGAGAGTCCCTTCATCGTATCTGGATAGTTTGGACAGCACTCCTTCCAAAATAGTAACAAACTAATGGGAGGAAATGATTAAAGTCAAATGACGTCACATGCACTTAAAACTTTAACGGTTCTTTCTGATCTGAAAATAGATGACCGTTAGCACAAAAAGGCACAAGCTGAAAAATTTAAGCTTTAACCCATCCCTTATTTTATTCCAAAACTCTTCATTCGAATGACTGAACTGAAAGGACCCGTCTTGTCATTTATATAGTTCAGTCTACTGCTATTTTTGCTGCTTATTGAACCACAAATGTTCATATAAATATACATGACCAGTATGATGTACTCAGTTAAGTTAGTGAATTTTCTCTCCATCAATTCAATGGAATTCAAAAGACAAATAGGTCTCCCAACAATGTGATTTAAAAAAATATATGGAAGTCTCCAAAAAGTTCATTAGCACATTTATATCAGTAAAGCATTTGACCTACGTTTAATAATTCAACAAATGGTACAATAATTTGTACAATAATAATATGAATTAATAATTTGACATACATTTAATAATGCTAATGCCAACAGATTATTTAAATAATCACAGCCTTTAAAAACCTCAGATGAAACCATCCTTGTTAAAAGGGTGTTCTTCAATAAGAGTTCAGATTTCTAAACCATGGTCATAACATCCTTCACTGTACCTTTGCAACCAAGAGTGTGATAATTTCTTTGACAGTTTCTTCAATCAACTCGTCAATTTTAGAATGGTATTGCCGCTGAAAAAGAAACAGAGGAGTGCATGGGCAAAATGCGATATTAAACAAAATGAGGCAGACAGGGCCTGAACAAGTCTTCACCAGATTCAGGGATAGTTTCTTCCCAAATGAATCATCCTACCGCAACCAGAGAACAGTGTCTACCTCTTTGGTAACCCTCGGACTATCGTTGATCGGACTTTGCTGGCTTTACCTTGCACTAAACGTTATTCCCACATCATGTACGTGTACACTGTAAATGGCTCGATTATAATCACATATTGTCTTTCTGCTGACTGGATAGCACGCAGCAAAAGCTTTTCACTGTACCTCGGTACACATGACAATAAACTAAACTGTATGTACTGTATGTAAAAAGACATGCACAATTTGAAGGAGGGCGGCACAATGGCGCAGCGGTAGAGTTGCCACCTTACTGCGTCAGAGACCTGGGTTTGATCCTGACTACGGGTGCTGTCTGTACGGCGTTTGTACCTCTCCCTGTAGCCGCTTGGGCTTTCGGCGGATGTTCCGGTTTCCTCCCACACTCCAAAGATGTATTGGTTTGTCGGTTAATTGGCTTCGGTAAATTTGTAAATTGTCCCTAGTGGGTAGGATAGTGCTAGTGTACGGGGTGTTCGTTGGTCGGTGAGGACTCGATGGGCTGAATGGCCTGTTTCCGCACTGTATCTCTCAAGTCTAAAGTCCCGACCTGAAATGTTATATATCTATTTACTCCAGAGATGTTGCAGGACCCATTGAGTTATTCCAAAACATTGTGTCTTGTGATGTAAACCAGCTTGTACAGGAGGGCCTTGTGTCTAAAAAAATGTGCTCCTTTATCTAGTTCTGTCCAAAATCATTTGTTTAGTATTCCAATATTTTGGTGGTGGTTGTGGGGCGGGGGGGGGGGGGGGTATCATATACAATAAAACATTAGTGGAAGTTGTGTCTGTTGTTGATGAATGTTGCTCTTAGAATGTAGAACATAGAATATTCAGAACAGAAACATGACCTTTGACCCACAATGTCTGTCATCCTTTTGTCTCCTTTTCACGTCTACCCTATGTCACATATTTGTGGGCGGCACGGTGGCGTAGCGTAGAGTTGCTGCCTTACAGAGCTTACAGCGCCAGAGACCCAGGTTCGATCCTGGCTACGGGTGCTGGTCTGTATGGAGTTTGTACGTTCTCCCCGTGACCTGCATGGGTTTCCTCCCACACTCCAAAGACGTACAGGTTTGTAGGTAAATTGATTTAGTATAAATGTAAAAATCGTCCCCAGTGTGTGTAGGGTAGTGTTAATGTGCAGGGATCGCTGGTCGGTGAAGACCCGGTGGGCCGCAGGGCCAGTTTCTGTGCTGTATCTCGAAACTAAACCTACTCTGCTGTTCCAACCGCATTTACCTCTCTTTTCCAACTTTCTCTCCCCTACTCCACCAGTCTGAAGATGGGTCCCAGGACAGGCTTACATTTATGAGACAAGGCCGGCATTAAACCATGCCCTGTATAATAATAATAATAATGGATTGGATTTATATAGCGCCTTTCTAATACTCAAGGCGCTTTACATCGCATTATTCATTCACTCCTCAGTCACACTCGGTGGTGGTGAGCTACTTCTGTAGCCACAGCTGCCCTGGGGCAGACTGACGGAAGCGTGGCTGCTAATCTGCGCCTACGGCCCCTCCGACCACCACCAATCACTCACACACATTCACACACATTCACACGCAGGCAAAGGTGGGTGAAGTGTCTTGCCCAAGGACACAACGACAGTATGCACTCCAAGCGGGATTCGAACCGGCTACCTTCCGGTTGCCAGCCGAACACTTAGCCCATTGCGCCATCATGTATGTCTAAATGTGTTTGGTCATTGCCACACAGACGTAGAACGGCATAGCGAGTTTGTACAGAGAAGCGGGTCTCAGTTGTGCAGTTTTGTTCAACAAGAGCACCACCTGAACATAGCTAATGAGTTCAGATGACAGAATCATTAAAGTACAGGAACATACAGTATGTCGCGGAGAATACGATCTGAAAACAATTGAGATGCTGCTAATCTTCTGAAGAGATTTACTGTAAGTTAAACTAAGTGGAACATAGAACAATAAAATTGGGACCATTCAGTGGTGGAGAAATTTGTTAACAAGCAAAAACCACCCACAAAGTCAATGCATAAACTTTGTACAGAATTGATTCTAACAACAGTATATGGAGAATCTTTTTTAAAATATAAAATACTGGTTTTAAGAAAGAGGCTTAATTAAATGACAAGATGCCTACATATATATGAGTTATCAATAATTATTCTGAATGTGCACTGACCAAACACACAATGTAACTCTACACTATGTAGGTATGTTACAAAACTTACCTTCAGTCGCGCTGTAATTCTGCCACTGGCCGTGTGCGCGATTTGGCGCCTTTAAGGGGGGGCGGGGTTAAAACGCGGGTTTCTCCCTTGTCCTGGAAATATTTTGTTGGAGTACAAAACTTCGCTGACAAAATCGTTCCTACCGGCGATTTGTGAATTTTTTTTTTAAATTAAATCGTCAATGTCAGCGCTAGAGTCATTTTAAAAGCAGCTCCTGAAGCGTCAACGCCAATAACGGGGACGGATTTCACACAATGGACAGGTAAACAAAAGTGCTTTCTTTAAATGTATAAAAGTGCTTCTTAAGAAGCCTTTAATTCACATTTTGTCATGCGACACGGTGATTTTATTCCCCGAATTAACGGCAGTATTTTTCATGCCAATACGGGGTTAAATTCACCGCAAATGAACGTTCCAAAAGATCGCATTCCAGAAATCCTCACTCACAAGATGAATTAAATCCCCATTAATTTACAGGTATTAAACATTCAATTCCTTCCATTTGGCCTGTAAATTCATGAAAATTAGATTTAAAAATTATGTTATATTGTGAATTATTGTGTGAATGTTATTTGGACACTTAGGCTATTTAAAAATGTTAATCTATTCTTAAGAAATTGATAGATGTTTAGATCTAGTAATTGAATTTTGTAATTAGCTACAATTAGGTAACTAACTAATTATATGCTTTACTTTCATGTCTTCGAAGTAAGATTGTTTCATATTTGTTTCAGAATGCTTCAATCTATAATACCTGAAAATTTCTTTCAGTTACCATAATTTTTAAGAAAGTTATGGGCTTTTAACTGTCCTCGATCACAGCTTTTGTGTTAAGTCAATGGAAAAGCAATAGGGAACTAGATGCTAATTTCCGAGTATGATAATGGCCATAACTTTTTTAATACTGAAGATATGAAAGTGAATTAAGTGTCAAATTAAACTTCTTTTTATGCTTTATCTGATGGGATAAATTGCAGACTTTATTTTTTAAATCTCAAAATTTTGTAACATTGCTACACTATGCACCAGACTGTTAGTTTAACTAGGATTCGAAATTTCAGTGGTACCATTAGGAATAACAAAACTAAGATTTTAAACATAACGGAGTCAGGGGATATGGGGAGAAGGCAGGAACAGGGTACTGATTGGGGATGATCAGCCACGATCGCATTGAATGGTGGTGCTGGCTCGAAGGGCCGAATGGCCTACTCCTGCACCTATTGTCTGTTGTCTATTAATAAGAAACTTCTCAGAAAAACTAACAGGCAGAACAACTAAACAAATGTGTAATTTAAGAAATGACGGGGGACAACTATAAATCGTGGTGCAGCTGGTAAAGCGCCTAACAGTGCCAGAGAGCCCAGTTTGATCTTGAGCTTGGGTGCTGTCTGTGTGAAGTTTGCATGTTCTCCCGGTGACCGCCAGGTGCTCTGGTTTCCTCCCACATCCCAAAGACGTCAGAGTTTGCTGGTTAATTGTCCACTAAAATTGACCCCCCAGTGTGTAGTGGGCGGGTGAGAAAGTGGGATAACATAGAACTAGTGTGAGTGGGTGATCGATGGTTAACGTGGATTCAGTAGGCTGACGGGTTTGTAGGTTAATACAGGAAGGATGTGGAGGCTTAGGAAAGGGTACAGGGGAGGTTTACAAGAATGATGCCTGGATTAGCGGATATTCACCACAGGGAGAGGTTGGACAGACTTGGATTGTTTACAGGCTGAGGGGAGACCTGATAGAAGTATATAAAATGATGAGAGGCATAGACAGGGTAATCAGAACCTTTTCCCCAGGGTGAAAATGTCAAAGACCAGTGGGCAGAGCTTTAAGTGAGGGGGGTAAAATTTAAAGGGGATGTACGGAGCAAGCATTTTGAACAATAGAACTAAGGTGGTGGTGGTGAGAGATATGACAGTGGCATTTAAAAGGCTTTTAGATTGGTCTTGGATATGCAGGGAATGGTGGGATACAGAACACGTGCAGGCAACGGAATCATGGGATATGGGGAGAAAGCAGGAATGGGGTACTGATTTTGGATGATCAGCCATGATCATATTGAATGGCGGTGCTTGCTCGAAGGGCTAAAAGGCCCACTCCTGCACCTATTGTCTATGTTTCTATGAGATTAGTTCAACTTGGCTACATGTTCGACTTAGATATTCTGGATTCTGTTCCTGTGCTCTATTGTTCTATGTACCTATGCCAGAGGCTTTCGACAGAGTTGCTGGTGGGAGACCAGCAATAGGAAAGGCAATCTAAGTTCACCGTATCTTTAATTCGCAAAAGAACCAGAGAAAATAAAACTATGCTTTCAATGAGAAGGCCGACAAGATCAGCAAAGCACTAACAGCAAGATTGTTAGACGCAAATTCCATAAGGAACATTCCATAGGTACTTATAACCATATAACCATATAACCATTACAGCACGGAAACAGGCCATCTCGGCCCTTCTAGTCCGTGCCGAACATTTAAAAAAAATATTAAAAAAAATACTTCCCCCTAGTCCCATCTACCTGCACTCAGACCATAACCCTCCATTCCTTTCCCGTCCATATACCCATCCAATCTATTTTTAAAGGATTAAATCGAACCAGCCTCCACCACTTCCACTGGAAGCTCATTCCACACAGCTACCACTCTCTGAGTAAAGAAGTTCCCCCTAATGTTACCCCTAAACTTCTGTCCCTTAATTCTCAAGTCATGTCCCCTTGTTTGAATCTTCCCTACTCTCAATGGAAAAAGCTTATCCACGTCAACTCTGTCTAACCCGCTCATAATTTTAAAGACCTCTATCAAGTCCCCTCTTAACCTTCTGCGCTCCAAAGAATAAAGACCTAACTTGTTCAACCTTTCTCTGTAACTTAGTTGCTGAAACCCAGGCAACATTCTAGTAAATCTCCTCTGTACTCTCTCTATTTTGTTGACATCCTTCCTATAATTAGGCGACCAAAATTGTACTCCATACTCCAGAATTGGCCTCACCAATGCCTTGTACAATTTTAACATTACATCCCAACTTCTATATTCAATGCTCTGATTTATAAAGGCCAGCACCCCAAAAGCTTTCTTTACCACCCTATCTACATGAGATTCCACCTTCAGGGAACTATGCACAGTTATTCCTAGATCCCTCTGTTCAACTGCATTCCTCAATTCTCTACCATTTACCATGTACGTCCGATTTTGATTTGTACCTCACATTTATCAGCATTAAACTCCATCTGCCATCTTTCAGCCCACTCTTCCAAATGGCCTAAATCTCTCTGTAGACTTTGAAAATCTACTTCATTATCCACCACACCACCTATCTTAGTATCATCTGCATACTTACTAATCCAATTTTCCACACCATCATCCAGATCATTGATGTACATGACAAATAACAGTGGACCCAACACAGACCCCTGAGGCACCCCACTAGTCACCGGCCTCCAACCTGACAAACAGCCATCCACCATTACTCTCTGGCACCTCCCATTCAGCCACTGTTGAATCCATCTTGGTACTCCACCATTAATACCCAACAATTTAATCTTCTTAACCAACCTTCCATGAGGAACCTTGTCAAAGGCCTTACTGAAGTCCATATAGACAACATCCACTGCTTTACCCTCATCAATTTCCCTAGTAACCTCTTCAAAAAATTCTAGAAGATTAGTCAAACATGACCTTCCAGGCACAAATCCATGTTGACTGTTCCTAATCAGACCCTGCTTATCCAGATACTTATATATATTATCTTTAAGTATCCTTTCCATTAATTTGCCCACCACTGACGTCAAACTAACAGGTCTATAATTGCTAGGTTTACTCTTAGAACCCTTTTTAAACAACGGAACAACATGCGCAGTACGCCAATCCTCCGGCACTATTCCCGTTTCTAATGACATTTGAAATATTTCTGTCATAGCCCCTGCTATTTCTACACTAACTTCCCTCAATGTCCTCGGGAATATCCTGTCAGGACCTGGAGACTTATCCGTTTTCATATTTTTCAAAAGTGTCCGCACCTCCTCTTCTTTGAATCTCATAGTTTCCATTGCTACTCTGCTTGTTTCCCTTACCTCACATAATTCCATATCCTTCTCCTTGGTGAATACCGAAGAAAAGAAATTGTTCAGTATCTCCCCCATCTCTTTTGGCTCTGCAGATAGCTGTCCACTCTGACTCTCTAATGGACCAATTTTATTCCTTGTTATCCTTTTGCTATTAATATAGCTGTAGAAACCCTTTGGATTTACTTTCACCTTACTTGCCAAAGCAACCTCATATCTTCTTTTAGCTTTTCTAATTTCTTTCTTAATATTCTTTTTACATTCTTTATACTCCTCAAGCACCTCATTTACTCCATGCTGCCTATAATTATTGTAGATTTCTCTCTTTTTCCGAACCAAGTGTCCAATTTCCCTTGAAAACCATGGCTCTTTCCAATTTTTACTATTTCCTTTCAACCGAACAGGTACATAAAGATTCTGTACTCTTAAAATTTCACCTTTAAATGTCCTCCATTTCTCTTCTACACCCTTCCCATAAAACAACATGTCCCAATTCACTCCGTTTAAATCCTTTCGCATCTCCTCAAAGTTAGCCTTTCTCCAATCAAAAATCTCAACCCTAGGTCCAGTTCTGACCCTCTCCATAATTATATTGAAACTAATGGTATTGTGATCACTGGACCCGAAGTGCTCCCCAACGCTTACCTCTGCCACCTGCCCGGTCTCATTTCCTAACAGGAGGTCCAGCACTGCCCCTTCTCTAGTAGGCACCTCTATGTATTGCTGCAAAAAACTATCCTGCACACATTTTACAAACTCCAAACCATCCAGCCCTTTTACAGAATGTGTTTCCCAGTCTATGTGTGGAAAATTGAAATCTCCCACGATCACTACCTTATATCTGCTATCTCCTTACATATTTGCTCTTCCAATTCTCGCTCCCCATTTGGCGGTCTATAATACACCCCTATAAGTGTTGCTACACCTTTCCCATTTCTCAGCTCCACCCAAATAGCCTCCCTAGACGAGCCCTCTAATCTATCCTGCCAAAGCACTGCTGTAATATCTTCCTTGACAAGCAATGCAACACCCCCACCTCTTGCCCATCCAATTCTATCACCCCTGAAGCAACAAAATCCTGGAATATTTAGTTTCCAATCACAGCCCTCCTGCAACCATGTTTCACTGATCGCCACAACATCATACTTCCAGGTGTCAATCCAGACTCTAAGCTCATCCACCTTTCTTACAATGCTCCTAGCATTAAAATATACACATTTAAGAAACCCACCACCACTTATTCTCTGTTTATTATCTTTTTCTTCTTTCTCCCCTACATTTTGGGTCCGAGTGCTTCCCTTCTCTGCCTCCTGCCTCCCACATTTTCTACCATCTTTCTCTATTTGAGTCCCTCCCCCCAACCGTTCTAGTTTAAAGTCTCCCCAGTAGCCTTTGCAAATCTCCCCGCCAGGATATTGGTTCCCCTCGGGTTCAAGTGCAACCCGTCCTTTCTGTACAGGTCACACCTTCCCCAAAAGAGGTCCCAATGATCCAGAAATTTGAATCCCTGCTCGCTGCACCAGTTCCTCAGCCACGCATTTATCCTCCACCTCATTTCATTCCTGCTCTCACTGTCGCGTGGCACAGGTAGTAATCCTGAGATTGTTACCTTTGCGGACGTTCTCCTTAACTCTCCTCCCAACTCCCTAAATTCTCCTTTCAGGACCTCTTCTCTTTTTCTGCCTATGTCATTGGTATCTATATGTACCACAACCTCAGGCACCTCTCCCTCCGATTTCAGGATCTCTTGGACACGTTCAGACACATCCCTGACCCTGGCACCAGGGAGGCACACTACCATCCGGGTCTCCTGACTGCGTCCACAGAATCGCCTATCCGACCCCCTAACCATAGAGTCCCCTATTACTATTGCCCTCCTCTTCTTTTCCCTACCCTTCTGAGTAATAGGGCCGGTCTCTGTGCCGGAGGCCCGGCCGCTGTCGCTACCCCCAGAAAGGCTGTCCCCCGCAACAGTACTCAAACAGGAGTACTTATTTTCTAGGTGTACAGCCACTGGGGTACTCACTAGTCCCTGCCTCTGCCCCTTGTCCTTCCTAACCGTGACCCACTTGTCTGCCTCCCGTGGTCTTGGAGTGGCCACCTCCTATAACTCCTTTCTATGACCTCCTTACTGAAGAGAATTAATTTGTTGGGGAACAACAAAAAGGGTAGAGATGTGTGGTTAAACTGGTCAACTTCAAAGACGTTGCCTATCCAAAACCTCCTTCACCCGTATCCACCTATCACTCTTCCAGGCTTTGTCCTGCCCCACCTCTCTTCCAGCTTTCTTTCCACCTCCCCAGCCCCCCACCATAAGTCTCCAGAAGGGTCCCAACCCGAAACGTCATCTATGCATGTACTCTTGAGATGCTGAGTTACTCTGGAACTTTGCGTCTTTCTTCACATGCTGAGTGGCTTCCTCAAGATTCAAGATTCAAGATTCAAGAGTGTTTATTGTCATGTGTCCCAGATAGGACAATGAAATTCTTGCTTTGCTTCAGCACAACAGAATATGGTAGGCGTAAATAAATACAGATCAGTGTGTCCATATACCATTGAATATATATATATACACACACATAAATAAGCAGATAAAGTGCAATAGGTTATTAAAGTTCCGATTTCTGTTTGAGTTGAGTTTAATAGTCTGATGGCTGTGGGGATGTAGCTGTTCCTGAACCTGGATGTTTCAGATTTCAGGCTCCTGTACCTTCTACCTGAAGGCATCGGAGAGATGAGTGTGTGGCCAGGATGGTGTGGGTCCTTGATGATGCTGAGGCAGCGACTGCGATAGATCCCCTCGATGGTAGGGAGGTCAGAGCTGATGATGGACTGGGCAGTGTTTACAGTGCTGAGGTTATAGTTTTATGATTGTTCAAATTTGAAATATAAAAGAAATGTTTCATCTTTTAATTTATCTTTGAACTGGGTCCTCCAGGCACATGCTTTATGAAATTCAGGGTGGTACAGTGGCTCAGCTGGTAAAGCTGCTGTCTCACAGCACCAGAGTCCCGGGTGCTGTCAGTGAGGAGTTTGCAGGTTCTCCCTGTGACTGCGTGGGTTTCCTCCGGGTGTTTTGGTTTCCTCCCACATCCCAAAAGATTGATTGGCCATTGTACATCGTCCCTAGTGTGTGGGGAGTGGGTGGGAAAGTGGGATAACATAGAACTAGTGTGAACGGGTGATCGATGGTCGACATGGACTCAGTGGGCCGAAGGGCCTGTTTCCATGCTGTATCTTGCAACCAACCAATCCAGTTTTGAAAGGCATTCAAATTCTGCGTCAGGGATTTCTCATCCCAACTGACTGCGTGCTTGCTTGTTATGTGCCATGGAAATGGGAAGAGAACTTCATTTTCAAATGAATAAAATATCAGGCTCTACTGAACAGAACATTGGTCGGAGGCGCTTGTTTCACTCTTGCCATCAGGACGAAGACAGAGCCTGAAAACCAAGACCTCCAGGTCCTTGTGTATGTAAGAACTGCAGATACTGGTTTAAGCCAAAGGAAAACACAAAATGCTCGAGCAACTCGGCGGGACAGGCAGCACCTCTGGAGAGAAGCAATGGGTGACGTTTCGGGTCGAGACCCTTCTTCAGATACAGCCAGCTTCTTCCCAACAGCCATTAGGCTCTTGAACCCTACAAACACCAACTAAACTACAAACTGTATTGGTTGCACTAGTGCAGGGGTTCCCAACCTTTTCCGTCCCGTTTACCCCTGGCAACTTCAATAGCACATAACAATGTTATTTCACTTACTTATGAACAACTAATGATGACCAGACACCAGTATACCAGAACCAAACACAGTCAGTCAAGGAGAAAAAATATGTACAAATCCAGAATCAACAAATTTACCCCCTGGGTAGGCGAAGTTTACCCCAGGTTGGGTACCCTTGCACTGGGGGCTTTGGGCTTTGTTTTACACTAATATAGTGTTTTGAAAATGTTTGCTTTTCTTTATAATGCTACCTATAAATACTGCGCTTACTGCTGCAAGTAAAAATTTAATTGTTTAGTTTTCTGTACATATCTGCCAATTTACCGCACTTGACTCCTCTTGACTTCACTACCCACGATGCCAACAATGGTCAAAAGTTGAGTTAATTCCGATTTCAGACTTCCTAGCTTTCAGATTGTAGCCTTACAGTTCCTGGCTCTTCATGTGCCTATCCTTGTACTCTCTGGATTTCTGTCAAATTTTTGCAATCCAGTAAATTTAGAAACATTCAATAATTTTGGATGTTTTTCCAATGCTGTATTACCTCATTCAACGGAAGTTATAACAAAATAGGGGCGGCACGGTGGCTGCGTTGCCGCCTCACAGCGCCAGCAACCTGGGTTTGATCCTGACCACGGATGCTGTCTATACGGAGTTTGCACATTCTCTCCGTGACCCGCGTCGGTTTTCCCCGGGTGCTCCGATTTCCTCCCACATTCCAAAAATGTTCCAGTTTGTTGGTTAATTGACTTCTGTAAATTGTAAATTGTCCCGAGTGCATAGAATAGTGCTAGTGTACGGGGTGATTGTTGGTCGGCGTGGACTTGGTGGGCCGAAGGGCCTGTTTCCGCGCTGTATCTGTAAAGTCTAAATCGGCAGCACAGATTAAGTAGTGAAGGGTTAATGTAGGTTGGTTTAATAGTTGGTACTGCTTTGTTCAACGTATTATGCACAGAATGGATCATCTTTGTTACCAGTATAAATATTTTGATCCGAACATTATAATTATGTAATGAATTACAGCAGCTAAATCTGATTTCTATTGTGAGCTGCTCATATAGAACTACTAATTTTCATGAAAAAGTGTTAACTTACTTCCTGGCCAACTTCCATGCTGCAAAGCTTTGTGGACTGTGCCTTGGCATCGACCATCACGTTGAACATGGTGCATATTGACTGTGGGACACGGAAATCTGTTGACCTGCTTGTCTTCTGCAGCTTGGCTTCAAATGCAATCCTCGTCCTACCAGAGGGGAGGAGGGATGGGGTTGGGGGGGGGGGAAGGATTGTTTTAAAATCACAAACACACAAATGAGGTTCGGGGCACATTGCCAGGAAATAGCAATAAGATTGTACTTTTTAATTAAAACATAATTATTCTTCGTGTCAAACCGTCATTGCTTCATAGAATTATTGCAAAATACTTTGAAACATGGCCCCTTCTATTCTCCTGTGCATTACTCTGCTGTCTGCAATATTCAACTTACTGCAACGTGAGGTTTCTAGAGGTGGAGGAAGTTTGTGAAACTCTGGGGTCACATTTCAAACCACTTGTCTAACTCTGTCACCAGTTAGCATTCCCATGTAATATCCAATTAAGATTACGTTTGTAAGTGATCGTAATACAGAATTGTGGACAGCGGATGATTGACGTGCTGTGACAAGCTCGTCGCTGTAATACAACAGGGTTCCATTATATCTAAATTGGCAATCATTAACGATAATTAAATCTTATAGATAATCACTAAATAGGGATTATGTTCTCACACAAATACTTGTTGGGCTTGTCTTTAATCCTTCCATAGAAAGCCTAACCTTTTAACGCATGATTCAATCATATCGCTAGACATGAGCTTCAGCCTTTGCTCCAGGTGCTTGGCAAATTCCTCTTCTGGCCAGTGCAGATCTCTTATAAAGGTCTGCAGGGCATCCAGTTTCCAGAACAGATCTTCTGAGGTACCTGAGCCATTGCTGCAGAGAAAGCAAGGATGTTAAAACCACTCTCCGCCACCCGCCAGCGATCAAAGAAGCTGCAATCAATGCCTGGGGTGTACAGCAGTCAATAAACAAGGGGGGAATATTGGGTGTAAGGTCTCCATAGTCATAGCTCTGGATTTTTTTTTATCATACACCTTAAAGGCTTGTTGTCTCATGTGTGTAACAGTTAACAATCGAAAAGGACGGCAAAGGAAAAAGTTTTCAAAGTTACCAGAGAACAAGTACATTAAAAAAAAAAAAAAAAAAAGTGTATGGTAAAAAGTAACCTGGAATTACAACCATTAGTGGTCGTTTTACGTTGAGATTTCATGCACGGATCAAAACATGTCTCTCAAAAACAAGTAGTAGCTTGAGTTGGGATCAGGTGGTTTTGTGGTAAGTAGTGGTCGGCGAGGCTTGGCTGTTCTCTTCACCCCGTGCCAACAGCTGTCTTATTTTGGGCGACCAGGGCTAAATAATTTTGAGATATTCAAATAATGCTCCTCCACAGAAAATCCCAGGCAGCACGGGAATAGGTCGGCGGGTCGTGACCAGTGCCATTTGATGAACTAATCCCGTGCGATTCCGAATTTTAGCAGCTTGGCTTCACTGTGAGATTCGAAACACATTTTCTTGCCTCATGAAATTCATCCTCGCAAACCACTAATGCCAACACTGCACTTTTTTTTTTAAAGATGTTGTACACACCATGCATTACCATTACTGCTGGCATCATCTGCAGAAACAACATATGGCAGCGTGCGTTTCCAATGTGATGGATGCCAGCTGCACTGTAGTAATGATTACTTCAGAGCGTGGAGAAAGCTACCGTGGGATGAGACCATATCCCAGCATGCCAAGGTAACCCTCACCTTGCGGGAACTCTGTGGTGACACGAACATATTCCTAAGAGAGTTCTTTTTTTTTTTTTTTTGGGGAGGGGGGTGGGGGGTGGGGGGGCAACCCTTATCAGTTGTCTACAGAGATCACAGTTAAAGTAATTCATCTATTGCACAAAAGGGGGAGGGTTGCAAATATTGCATGAAAGGAGGTTGGAAGTAATCCAGTTCCGTTGGAAAGATATAGAATCAAGCATCTTATAAGTCCACTTAAATTTGACGCAAATTATCCATGTCACAACAAAGTGCTTTCTACGAGCACACTGAAGAATAATGCCATTACTTCCGGAGAACCAAGAACACAACCACTCAACCAGGGATTATGAGCTGTGCATCTATAGCCTGATTTCTATGTGTATTATTGCATGCCCATCCTCAATATAACAGTCCTTGGTGAGCCAAGTATTGTGCATGTTATAACAAGTTGTACATTATAAAGGATATCTCGTAACATGCTACAAAGTGCATCACATTTAAATAGCAGGTCAACATCCAATAGTCCATTGGCTACGTTAAGAGGATGGGGCACGCCGTGATAAGGTTTCATTGTGGTTGTTGACTTAGCTTTCCGACAATGGTTGATCCATATCTTTCCAAACTATCACACGGCATGCAACAAAGGAAAATGGAAAATCATTTCTGCATTCCATTTTCATATGTTTCCTAATCTAGTCTTCCATAGAGTCAACCTGGCATGAAAATACTTTTTTTTCTTCTTGAATTTGGAATATTTCCCACTTTGCAAGGCTGTATGTCGTGCTTTCAGTAATTTGAATGCATTTAAAACTGTTAAGTATGCATGTAGTTAACAATTTTGCACGTTACTTTGTTAAAATATTTCCTTTTAAATAATTCAAATTATGGGGTTTACAAAAATTCAAGTGATCAGATACTTCCTGAAAGCAAAATTAAAACATTTTTTTTCTTTGTAACTGGATAGTTAGTTCCTATGATACAGTAGTGTTACTGGCTGCCATATACTGGTTTGCTTAAATCATTGGGTAAGAAAGTCAGACTCAAAATGCTGGAGTAACTCAGCGGGTCAGGCAACATCTCTGGAGCAAGGGAATAGGTGACGTATTGGGTCAAGACCCTTCATCAGAATGAGAGTCAGGGAAGAGGGAAACTAGAGGTATGAAAAGGTACAGAACAAATCAAAGCCAGCACCGATAACACAAGAAAGGTGGAGGTGATAATGAAAGGATACAAACAGTGACAGTAGAAGGTTGACCAAAGTGGGGGAGGGACACAGAGAGAGGGAATGTAAGGGCTACTTGAAATTAGAGAACTCAATATTCATGCCGCTGGGTTGTTAAATATGAGGTGCTGTTCCTCCAATTTGCAAGTGGCCTCATTCTGACAGTGGAGGAGGCCCAGAACAGAAAGGTCAGTGTGGGAATGGGACACAAAGTCATCTCTATATCTCAAATGAACGGATGATTCTCTCTTATGTTTAAATACAAATATCATTAAAACATTTGTAAGCATCATCGATGACATGTTACACACTGAGTAAGAAGTTGTACATATTATAACAAACTATGGAAATGAAAGTGACGTTCAATTTTGGCTAGATAGGTATCTCTGAATTATTTAGTTATGGACCATAAGGCTCTGAAATATTATTGTGTCCAAAAATTCAGGGAAAATGTGCTGGGTTCACAATATAATGAAAATATATTCATAAATTAGGAGAGGACATGCTTTTTCTAAAAGAAGATACAGCGTGGAAACAGGTCCTTCGGCCCACTGAGTCTACATCCATTCGCATTAGTTCCAAGCTATCCAATTTTCTCATCCACTTACTTCACATGTAGGGCAATTTTATAGAGGGCCAATTAACCTACAAACCTGCCCGTCTTTGGGATGTGGCAGGAAACTGGAGTACCCAGAGGTTACCCACGCGGTCACAGGGAGAACGCGCAAACTCCACAAAGGCAGCATCCGAGGTCAGGATCGAACCCGGGTCTCTGGCGCTGTGAGAGCCTGATTATTTGATTAGTTGAGGCAACAAACGTATTTTTTAGTTACTTCCTTTACTAAATCTAAAATAGATGTCTTCAACGAAATGTAATTGGATATCTGCTTTGCTATTTTCTTACCAAAGCCTGGAGAATGACTTTATCGTCATATGCACCGAAATGGAATAATGAAATTCCAGATTACGATCATACAGCTATGAAGTGCAAATTCACGCCAGGTTGCTTTAGGTGACAAATCAGACCTAACGTGTATTCAATACACACTCTGCATCGTATATAGTAGCGATCCAGGACGAAGCAGAAAAACTAGGCATTGGTGGGAGGTTAACTGGAAGATTTGGTACTTTAGGGAGATTCACATTTGGTAGATTCACATTGGGCAGATTACTCGTTAAACTCCTGTGAAAGAAACAGACAGAAAGAAAACACCATAACAGTGACAATGTAGATGTGGATGTGGAAGCAAGTGACACCTCTAAATAAATCCACACAACTATCAAAAAATTCACAGCAAATAAAAACAATTGTTTAAAAACAAATTCCATTGATCAAAAGAACATGTCCATGACCTAAGAGCTTGCTGTGGATTTTCTGAGTGTTGTAACAGCAAGAATTAAGCAAAGTTAGAAATAATAATAAGATATCGGGCATTTGGAAGCAAATAAATTGATTATTGACAAACAAAAATAAAATGCTTGTGGCATGAAATATGTTATTACATTTATATTATCAGTAAATTAAAATCATCCATTTGTTCATTAACAAAACCTCTTAACTTGCAGCAATATTTTTGTGAGTCAGTTAAATGCCATTATTCTTTGTATAATATTTTAAAATTGAACTTCAGAATTAAATTTTGACATCAATATATTGGTCTTTTCTAAAACGCAGACCACTTGGCTAAATAAAAGTTGCATATGCAAGCAGTAATGTAGACAAATTCTCAAACATTCCTCTATGAACAGGTCTGAACTGACTTTTAGACTTTGGAGATGCAGCATGGAGGCAGGCCCTTCGGCCCACCGAGTCGACACCGACCAGAGATCACTGGTTCTGTCCTAGACACTAGGGACACTTTACAGAAGTCTAGAAACCTGTACGTCTTTTGGAGTGCGGGAGGAAACCGGCACACCTGGAGAAAACCCACGTGGTCACAGGTAGAAGGTACAAAGCCCATACAGACAGCAGCCGAGGTCACGATTGAACCCGTGCCTCCTATGGCCCTGTAGGTTTTCTTTGTGAGCTCTGGCTGCCTCCCACACTCCAAAACATACAGGGTTGTAAGTTAATTAGCTTTGGAAAAAGTGTAAATTGCCCCAAGTGCGCAGGATGGTGCTAGTGAATGGGGGTGATCGCTGGTCGGCGCGGACTCAGTGGACCGATGGGCCTGTTTCCGTGCTGTATCTCCAAAGTCTAAAGTAAAGACTAATGTTTTCTTCACATTAAAAAGCCATAAATAAGTATCTACTTTCTTAAGATAGACACTACATGCTGGAATAACTCAGCGGGCCAGGCAGCATCTCTGGAGAAAAAGGAACAGGTGATGTTTTGGGTTGGAACCCTCCTGCAGACTGATTTCACGTCTCCTGTTCCTTTTCTCCACCTGGTCCACTGAGTTGCTCCGCCACTTTGTAGAAACCAACATCTGCAGTCCCTTCCTACACATTTTAACCGGCTTGCTTAAGTTGAACAGCAGCGGAAAATTGTGTGGCGTCGGGTGTTTAAATGGGGACGTTTGCCTGTGACATACACCTGCCACAGTCAGTCTGGCTGCAGCCACTGACATTTTATTTGCATTAAATTTGCATCCTTATGCCCTCTTCAGGCACAGCAAGGGACAGACAGCAGAGAGAACAGAAGTTGTTTGTGTGCAGCAGCACTCGGAAGCAAATGGGAGAAAAAAAAGATCAGTACCCATCTTTCCACTGCACTACTGCCATTTTTGAGATACTATTTGGCACCCTGGTAGAAATGAGCAGGGCCCCAATGGTCCTTTAAACAGGCAAAAAGCGTTTGGCTTTCACATAGGCTTGACAGTATTGCTCTAAAAATTGACACTGGGTCTGCAAACTGCTAACATACAGCAGGTTGTCGAGCGAAGTAGGGCAGAGAACTATATTTCAAGCCTTGCTGGGGTCTCCAATGCTCAGCCATGAAATGAGAAAATATAAATAAAATTATAAATATATTTGTTCGCAGAGATATCACAAATATTCGTGCCACTTATTTTTAATTTTCAATTGGAAGACGCAGCACGGAAACAGGCCCTTCGACCCACTGAGTCCACGCCGACCATCGATCACCCCTTAACACCAGTTATATGTTATCCTACTTTCTTATCAACTCCCTACACACTAGGAGTAATGTACAGAGGCCATTTAAACTACAAACCCGCACGTCTTTGGGATGTGGGAGGAAACCGGAGCACCTGGAGGAAACCCGCAGTCACAAAGGGAACGTGCACACTCCACACAGACAGCACCCGAGATGTTGGACAGGTGGCAGGGGTGCTTCATCAGAAAGATACTGCACCTGGATTAGAGAGTAACAGCACCAAGGAGATGTTGGACAGATTGTTTACTCTGGAACGTCAGAGGTTTAGGGGAGACCCAATAAAATTATGTAAAAATGATGAGTGGCATAGATAGGGTAGATAGTCAGAACCTCTTCTCCAAGGTGGAAATGTCAAAGACTAGAGGATTTAGCTTTAAGGTGAGAGGGACAAAGTTTAAGGGATGGTTCAATTATACTTTATTGTCACGTGGAGGTAAGGAGAGTGGAATACTTCTTTTGTGCAGGGCAAGTTTTTTTAACACAAAAGCTGGTGTGTTCCTGGAACACGCAGCCAGGGGTGGTGGTGGAGGCAGATACGATAGTGGTGTTCCAGAGACTTGTAGATAGGCACATGGATATGCAGGGAATGGAGGGATCTGGATCACGCACAGGCAGATAAAATTGGTTTGTCTTAGTACAGACATTGTGGGCTGAAGGGCCTGCTCTTGTGCAGAGACACAAAATACTGGAGTAACTCAGGAGCATCTGTGGAGATAAAGAACAGGTGATGTTTCAGGTGGGAACCCTTCTTCAGACTGTGCTGTACTGTTCTCTATTCTGTGAAACCTATGTTGAGCGAAACCTGCGGCAGTCAGATGGAAGTGAACTAAACCAATGACCTTCCCACCTGCTGTCAGCTATGATCCACCCTCCTCTCATTCTTAAAACTCAATGGGGGACTTTAGTTACAGACAGAAGGCAAATTGGTCAAAGTTTTGCTGGGCTTGGTTGCAAAAGCTCTGCCTGTGAAGCTCATTTTACAACAGCGTGTGAATAAGTGGACCACAGCAAGAAACTGGTCAAAGACCTGAATGGAACACACCTGCCATTCAACACATTGTGCAGAGTTGTTGGAATGTTAAACCACATATAATGTGGTCCAGGAACTACTACTTAGTTTTGCATTGAAAAAAATTCATTGTCTCGTTTCCCATTGCTGCATGCTAGATTCCACATGCAATGATTATTTTTGGATATCTGATCCAAATAGTTGCTGTTGGTGTGAGAGCATGGACAATGATTTGTGGCTGGGGAGGAATTGTAGTCGTGGGTGGCTCACCACTGGAACCTTTCTTTCTGCACCCAAAGTGTAAACTATCTCTAATTTCTCATTTACATCGCAATACAATTCAATGATAATGCATTGAACTTAATTGTATTTACGAAGTGCAGATTTAAAACTTGGTCAGGCAAGCAGGGTGTGGGGTAAATAAAGGAGCACTCCAAAGGTGATTGTATCTTTACCTTTTGTGATAACGTCTGCATTTTACCTTCAAATTTCACCTTCGCTTCAGCTCAACTTTATTTCATTTGACTAGTAAGCAGTCAGCTTTTTTAGTTTAATTTAGAGGAAGGAAACAGGCCCGTCAGCCCACACCGACCATTGATCACCCGTTCACACTAGTTCTATGTTATCCCACTTTCTCACCTACTCCCCACATACTTAGGGCAATTTTGCAGAGGACAATTAACCTACAAAACCCGCACGTCTTCGGGAAACTGGAGGTCCCGGAGGAAACACAGGCGGTCACAGGGAGGACGTGCAAACTCCACACAGACAGCATCCAAGGTGAGGATCAAATCTGGGTCTCTGACACAGATCTACCAGCTGCACCACTGTGTCACCCATAAATCTACTGTTCTTTAAAATAATTCCATAGTATATTTAACAGGATATTTAACAAAAGGTGAATTTCAATTGTCAAACTTTCCACTATGAAAATTTGGATTCCTACTACAATGTAGATATCAGAAATTTATGATATTAAATTATACTGTGCAGTATGGGTTTTGATTGACTTAGTATTTGAATATATTTCTCAGTCTAAACATGATCGTTTTGCACTTTTTGTCAACAAAGTTTCATAAAGTGAGAGGGACGTCAGTTAACTGCAAGTTTATTTAGTCCAAGAAAATGTTCCCGAGAGTATTGAAACAGATAAAACATGACTATCTAGACTATTACAGCAAACACGGTACATTTCTAGTTATACATCCTGAAGTTTTTCTTTAAGTTGAATGCTGGAAGTTAATTTTATTTTAGTTTAGTTTGGAGATACAATGCAGAAACAGGCCCTTCGGCCCTCAGAGTCCGCGCCGACCAGTGATCCCCGCACTATCCTACACACTAGGGACAATTTACAATTTACAATTTTACTGAAGCCAATTAACCTACAACCCTGTACGTCTTTCGAGTGTGGGAGGAAACGGAAGCACCCGGTGAAAACCCACGCAGGTCGCGGGGAGAATGTACGTACTCGGTACAGTCAGCACCCATAGTTAGGATCAGACCCGGGTCTCTGTCGCTGTAAAGGCAGCAACTCTACCGCTGCACCGCCTTATTTTGCATCTAAAAATTCACTGTACAGATTCTGCGGTAAAATGTGGCACCTTGGTTCTAAATTTGGTCACCGTGTGTCAATCTACAGCCAGCAGCATTCAACTCAAAATATATGAAAAGAGGTGTCCTTACTTTACAGGCTCCCACGATTCCCGATCAAAGCCCCTGTGAATCGACTGTGCAATTGATGACTCCATCAGGTCGACATATCTAACCACAAGAGGAGCGAAGACATCTTGAAGGTGTTTGTGGAATTTTCCATTCAACAGGTTGTCTGAAATTGGGATTTAAGATTTATAAAGCTGTATTAGTGGGAACTCAGTAAGATTCGCAACACAGTCAAACCAATCAGTCTCTGCCATTCAATTAGGTCTTTGGTAATCTGTTCCTAGAATTTATTTTCCTGTCGTTGCTCCATTGATCTTTCTCCTCATGTTTGATTAAAATCTACCAACACGTTTCATTGTCCAAATACCATAGCCAGTAAGGGTAGGGGACTTCACCACTCGACGAACCTTTGTGCAAGGAAGTGCTTTCTAATTCTCTCCTCTGCCTCTAGCTTCAGTGTTAAGATTATTCCTGATTTCACTGAAAATAAATAATGTCTCTATGTATTTACTAATAAGTTACACCCTTTGAAGTTCAGAGGTTGAGGTGGTGACCTGATAGATGTACAGTAAACCCCTCATATTTTACCAGCCTCTTTATAAAGGATTTGGTTATAGCGGACTGACCCACCAATCTTCGCCGCCAGACTGGGCTGCCGACACCAGTCGTTTCTACCGCCGTCACCACAACCTTTACCTGCACTCCAGCCGCCCGCAGGCCATGACCATTGACTCCGCCGAACCTCACCTGTCCCCCGGCCATCAACTCACCTGGATTCCAGGTCAGTTCCAAACCAAAAGTCTGAAGAAGGCTTTGGACCCAAAACGTCAGTTTTCCATGTTCTCCAGAGATGCTGCCTGACCTGCTGAGCTACTCCAGTACTTTGTGTCCTTGTGTGTATTAACCAGCAACTGTAGATGTTTGTTTCTACTCTTTATACATTGATAATCCCTTAAGCCCCTGTCCCACTTACGTGTCCTTGGCACGCTAATTACGCGACCTCGTCGTCGCGTTGAGGCGCGACGGTCCCGCGAAGGTCGCGCGCGACTTGATGCGTACACACAGCCGTCTGGAGCGCGTGACGTCATTTGAAGATGGACACAAAATGCAGGAGTAACTCAGCGGGACAGGCAGCATCTCTGGAGAGAAGCAATGGGTGACGTTTCGGGTCGAGACTCTTCAGTCTGAAAGAAGGGTCTTGACCCGAAACGTCATCCATTCCTTCTCTCCAGAGATGCTGCTGGTCCCGCTGAGTTACTACTGCATTTTGTATCTATCTTCAATTTTCTTGGCCCCGCTCTGGGAGTAGAAGTGGGGGCGAATCCAGACCGCAACGGCCGTGAGCCCCAGGCTGAGTTCGACGATCGTTTGCCTGCATCTGCTGCTGTTGGAGGTGAGACATTGCGTCGCGCCAGGGTCTTGGGCCTGTCCCACTTTGACACGTCAGGCCGTTGGCGCGCGAAGATTTCGTTCACTACAAAATTTCGGAGCGGCGCGCGATATCGCGCACGACTACATACCCCTCCGCGCTTCTCAGTGGGACCGGCCCCACGCGGCCACACAATGCCCTTGTGCCTCAACGCGATGATGAGGTCGCGTAATTTGCGTGCCAAGGACACGTAAGTGGGACAGGGCCTTTACTCCCTTATAGTGGACAATCCACAATTACAGACTCTAACCCCCCCCCCCCCCCCCACGAGCCATTTTAACGAGGGTTTACTGTACATAGAGTTATGAGAGGCATAGATAGGGTGGAAAGTCAGAATTTGTTTTCCCAGGGTGGAAATGTCAAAGCCCAGAGGGCAGGGCATTAAGGTGAAAGAGGCAAAGTTTAAAGGGGTGTGCGGGGCAAGTTTTGTTTTACAGAGAGTGGTGGGCGCCTGAAACACACTGCCAAGGTTGCGGTGGGGGGTGGTGGAGGCAGATATGATAGTGGCATTTGAGAGGCTTTTAGATAGGCACATGGATGTGCAGAGAATGGAGGGATGTGTATCTGTGCAGACAGAGGAGCATAGTTTAATTTGTCCGGTGTGGACATTGTGAGCTGGAGCACCTTGTGAACTGTGCTGTACAGTTGTATCTTCTGTGTTCTTACTTGTTAAGCCACTTGATCAGACCGCCACTCAACTCTCGGTACTCAAAAGTATACAAATCAAGTTAATACAACTTGCTAATATTTAACTCCATTAAACTTTGACGTACGTCTGCTGAATGTGCGATGGATTTCTTTCATGGCCAGTTGATAACGTTCAACTGCCCGTCGGAAACCAGCACCATCGCGTCGCTAATGTTTTCAACGATTTAATAATGATAACATTAGGTAATAACTCTCGGAAACGGAAAGATTTACTGGTTTTCTTAAGCAAACATTTAAGTAATTTTGCAAGCCTTTAAAGAAGCATTCTTTCTCACACACTATATATCACACGTGTTTCTATCTATTCTCTCTTTTTCTTTTTCATTATATTTAAAAAAAATAAGAAGCTGTACATAAAATGTATGATGTCAATATATATTAGGCACTTTGGTGCCATATGATTGTACTTACTTCTAATAAAATAAATATATATATTTTTAAATAAGCATTTTTACCAGTGGACAGGAGTGCCACGTTGCTGGCAGGAACACTGCTGCACCTGGTTCCATGCCAGAATGTAAGACAATCACTTGCCTCTCTCGTGTTGCCTCAACTGAAGATAAACTAAAGACTGGGTATTCTGCTTCAGCTCTTTCAGGCTCAAGTTCCCCAAGCCATCTTAACGATGCATTAGGCTCCCTAAAGGACCTACTTTGGGTGTCCATCTGGAAACGGTCCAGCCATACCATGTTGGATGTTGGTTGTTGGTCAGCCAAGGGAAGGCGGGAGGCTGGCGGCAGCCTGGGGCTCGCCTGAATCTGGCATCGCTCATAACAACTGGAATGTTAGGGCTGAAGATGTCCTGGTTGGGTTGCTCCTAGGCCCGGTCAAGCTGGACATCCGCGAGTCACGGCATCAGGCAGAAGAGCCGGCTGCCTGCCTCTTTCCGGGGTTACGTCCGCGCCCGGGTGGTTTTATAGAGGGACTATGCGCTGTCCACGGGCATCCTGGGGATTTCCGGAACCGCTGGGCACCGCGGGTGGTGGAATGCATCCGTAATAAGGTGGTGATACAGTTGTTTTAAGAGTGTAACATTTAAGAATATTTGTTTAGATAATTGGTGATTTTGTATTACGGTGGTGGGTCTGTTTGGTATTGATTTATATTGCATATATTATTCTTGCAATAAGTGACTCAATTTATTTTTTGTTTAATTTAAAAAAAAACTGGACTGGACTCGGAAAATGGCGGCACAACATGGCGCCTCTTGCACGCGAGCTCAGTAGGCTATTGCTAATCGGGAGTGGTAAGGTGATACTCAACTGGACTGTTTGTAAGGAAACAAATTCACTGTGTGTTTACACTTTGCACATGTGGGAATAAAGCACAATTGAACATTTTGTAGTCTCCAAAGCGGCAGAATTGCATGTCTATCACAGCACAGAAATAGCTCTTTTGGGCCCAACTTGTCCACACCGACCAAGTTGCCCCATCTAAGCTAGTCTCATTTGCCTACATTTGACCCATATCCCTCTGAACCTTTCCTATCCATGTACCTGTCCAATTGTCTTTTCAATGCTGTGATAGTACCTGCCTCAACTACCTGCTCTGGCAGCTCGTTCCGTATACCCCCCACCCTCCGAATGAAAGATTAGCCTTTGGGGTTCCTATTAAATCTTGCTCCACTCACCTTAAACCTATGTGCTCTGGTTCTTGATTCCCCTGCCCTGGGTAATAGACTGCCTGCATTCACCCTCTCCACATATTGTGTAAACTAATGGTTCTCCCCGATACTCTCAAACACATTGGCACACGGCACTCAGTGCAAGACTGGTCAACGTTATCAATGCGGACTCCATTACAACGAAAGTTAAGAACTAGTCAAGAAAATATAAATGGAACAGCGTGCAAAGGTTCTTGATAAAACATGAATACATACAATCACTCTCAGGAAATCATTGAGCAGCTGAAACAATGGAAAGCTGTCCCAGGTGTCCGGTGCTTGCGTCTCCAATACACTGTCCATGTCGACGCAAAGAGCGAGAGGAAGGTCTCGGCATGTTCAACCATCAAGTCAGACCACCAAGCAAAAGCCTTTGAAACATGGAGCCAGAGAGAGGGAGAGAGAGAGAGAGAGAATAGAAACAATGCAAATAAAATGTCTCAGATACTTTGCAGTAATATGGAATTTGGATCAGGCTTAACTCTAAAGGGTAGGTGCTCATATTATGGAACCAACGGAGTTATTGTAAAGAAACAAGCATCCTGAATGCGTCAGAGAGAGGGAAGTATTCTTCATCCAATTCATTCGATTGAGAAGTTGTCAATTCAGTCAATCTTCCCAAGTTTGTACAATGTAGGATCTTAGATGTATTTGTGCTTTGTGCAGGGTTTTCCCGTTGTTCACTTAACAATAACTCACTGACGTCATGCTATTTTCCAGCTTACTACAAGACATGCCTCGTTGGGTACATTGGCTAGTTTTAGGTTGCACTCCAAAGACTCATGCAGCCGGGACTTGTGCATGCTTTCCAACAATTTGGAGGAGGTTTCCCCGTGATTTTCAGAGTGTTTTACATTCACATCTTGTGGTGACTGAGATGTGAATGTGTTGAAAATGCATGCATGTTTGTTCTGTTATCTGTTGCTGGCTAACAACATGCAACATAGGTGGTGCCAACAATGGGATTTTTGTACAATGACACTGAGGCATCTACAATATTGGGAGGCACACAATTTTACTGAGCCTCTCAAATTTGATTTGTGCGAATAATATATGGCTCCTTTATTGGAGATTTTATTCTTTTTTTTAATGTGTGTTTTCCAGGTCTGATATTATTCCAACCAATTCAATACTTTCAATAACGGGCAAAATTTCAAATTAAATCTGCTTTTTAAAAAGATAATAGAATACGGAATGATTTTTTTGGGTACATTTTCCCTGTTTCTGGCTCTGTTGAGGTTGTTCTGTCAGGAAGCTGGCTGGAAGATGAGTTAGTGAGTGTATGCATCACCGGTTTTATGGTCTTTGGTAACCTTGCCCTCTGGTCTAGATACAGGGAGTTTAAAGTCACAATCTGAATTGGGGCCACAAATAAGTCTCGTCCTCTTCTGTCAGTTTAGTACCTCACCTCTACTTAGTGGTGTTGGCCAGTGATCTAGCTGAGATTGGTACTTAGCGTTTCAGTGAAATCCCAAGTGGAAATTGTCAGCCAAGGTTGGATCTCCCAATCTGTGGCTTGGCAAGAGCATAGATGTCATTATAGTGCCTTCATCTATATGAAGTCAACTAAGTGGCCCAAAATTTCTTGGAGGAGGTATCACAAATGTGTTTTATTTGTTGGATTTCATTTATTCACCCTTCGGATACAAAGTTTTCTGTGATACAAGTTGACATTGGTCAACGTGGTATCTGGGAGCAACTCCGGAGAAAAGGAATAGGTGACGTTTCGGGTCGAGACCCTTCATCCTTGACCCGAAACGTCACCTGCTCCTTTTCTCCAGAGATGTTGTTTGACCCGCTGAGTTACTCCAGCATTTAGTGTCCATCTTCGGTGTAAACCAGCATCTGCAGTTCCTTCTTACACAGGGTATCTGGGGCCTTTGTTATTAAACAGGAGCACGTTTGCATCTGAATTAGCATAGAGATTTAATATTAGAGAAGCAATCAGAGGAAAACAAACAGAAAATAAAATAGGGTGACTTAGATTCAAATTAGCTGGGGAAAGGGAAGACAAATTGCATTATTGGAATTGGTTTTAGCTGCAAATTCTAGTGTAGGGGTCTGAGGGAGATTCATTTTAAAACCTTCATTTTAAAGACAGCAAGATATTACATTATTTATTGCCAAAAACAAAAATTAATAAGGGTACCTTGCATTTTAAATCAGTCTTCGTTTTTTTTAATTCTTATGTACAATTTTGAATGTGTCTTTATTTTCTTAATTGAGTTCAGCTCCATAAATCAAACTTAACTTTGGCACATCTTTCAGAAAACTCAATAAACCATTTATAAATAATTATAAATATTAGCAAGTTGCTCCAAATAGATTCACATCCTGGATTTGCAACATTATGTTTGCTATACAAGACACATTGTTCATTGATAATGTCACAGAGCCATAGAGTCTTACAGCATGGAAAACAGGCCCTCCAACCAACATGCCCACACTGACCAACATGCCCCATCTACACTAGTCCCACCTGCCTGCATTTGACCCATGTCCCTCTAAGCCTTTCAATAGACAATAGACAATAGGTGCAGGAGTAGGCATTCGGCCCTTTCCTATTCATGTCAAGAAATGTTCCTGTCTGCTTGCGATTAAAGATCTACTCTTGCCAATTGATAACTGAAGGAAATGTTTGTTTTAATTGTTTAAAAGTTTTTACATGCATTTTTAGGGTTGAATGTATTCAGTAAGCATCGTGGCAATGTGATGCTGTTTCAAATTCACTGTGATTAGAAATTCGGATAAATGTATCCTGTATTGGATGTGCTGAATAGGAGATGGATGGACCTCAGGTGGCCATTGATTCCATGGGTGCGGTTGGTTTTGTGGATGGAGAGGGTGGTTTTCACTGGAGAACCTGGAGGTTTTTTCCTTGCTCGTGTGCTGTGAAGCTTTCAATTCACGGTGGGCCTTGTTCTTCTCAGTAAGATCCATGCCTCGAGGTCAACCTGATTGTCGGATTGGCTTCCAGCAGCTTAGAGAGCCCAGGTCAGACCAAGACGCCTGGTAAGGAGTCTACAGCTGACGGCAAGGGCTCTGACTATGTGGCGTTAGGGCAGGTTTGAGGGGCAGGACTAAGCATTCCTGCTCTCTCGGACCCCACATCCCCTCCTCCATGAGGCAAAGATGAGGGGGTGAGGCGAGGATTATTACCTCTGAATTCCACAGGTTGGATTAGCATAGACACGTTAGATCGCCCGGTTTTATTATCTGGAGGATGTTTCTTTATACTTGGTTGTGGCCCATTTGTTATAGGTACTGGAATGTTCAAAGCTCAACTGGACAATGAAGACAATGAAGCTCTCCATGCCATCTCCAAACTGAAGCAGAGAAGCTCTCCATGCCATCTCCAAACTGAAGACACCATTCTCGTGCTACGCATGCAGGAAATAACTATCTCCAATAAAAGAGAGTCTAACAACCTCCTCTCAACACTCAAAGAGTGTTATTTTTTTACCTCCATCATCATCACCATTCTACAGGGTATCGTTGACCCAAAACATAACTGCAGCAGCCACTTGAATGCTGTGTCTACAAGTTGAGAGGCTGTAAAACCACATATCTTCAGATTCAATGAAGCCTTTCCACCAATGTGATGGGATATTCTGCCCTTGTTTGGATGAAAGCAGCTCCAACCAAACTAAATGAGATTGGCACCATCTAGCAAAAGCAATCTACTTCACTGACCAATCTTTTTTTCCCATCTGGTCAAACATATTTTCTCTAAGTACACATTCTCTTTTTTTGGTAAGCATGCACAGCGAAGAGTAGCGGTCTATGTTGCTTTGGTGGGATGAAGGTTGAAGGTTGTTGCATTGAGTTCCTACGTGCAATGATTTAAAGGCAGTTCTAATCACATCATACACTACTAACCAAGCTGCTCAATTCCATAGAGTTTCTATCAAGAGATTTCATCGTTCATTCACCAATCACAATGTTCAAATCTCTATTTTTAATGAACTACATTGCAAGATATGGTGGAATGCAAGTCATACTCCATATTCACACCTTCCCGGAGATGTGATTGATTTTTGGATCACATTCTCCGGGCTCTGTGGCCTACCATCGCTGGAGCTGGGAGCCGCCTCGGACTGTCGTGAGCCCTGCCGCGGGGCGCGGACTTAAAATCGGAGCGGATCCCTTGCCTGGGATCGCTCCCACCGCGGCCTGCGGACTTACCATCAAGGGCTCGCAGTCTCGGGTGAGGCCGAGTCGGGAGCTCCAACGCCGCAGAAGGTTCACCAGCCCCGACGTGAGGTTCGATCGCCCGGCGCGGGGGAGCTGACATCCCCCCGATGCAGGAGCGGATCGCCTCGACGCGGTGGGCCCGAACGCCGCCGACTACGGGAGTCAAGATCGTCCCGTCAATGGAGGGCTCGAGGCCCCCGACCGAGGAACAACAAAAGGAAGGCCTTGAACTTTATTTCGCCTTCCATCACAGTGAGGAACGTGTAGGAGTCACTGTGGTGGATGTTCATGTTAAAATGTGTTTTTGAGTCTGTTGCTTTTAATTGTATGACTGACCTGGCCAGTGAAATTCCTCGTATGTTGCAAAACATACTTGGTGAATAAAATCTGATTCTGATTCTGATTCTGAACAGTTAACATATTTCTCTTTTTGTTTTAAGAAGGCGCTCCTACTCGTACCAAGGTGATTCGACATTTAAGAAATTATATTTTAACAATCAGTTGCATTTGAACTGTTGCGATGTTCTACATCGCAAAAATATTCATTCAAGTTCTGTCTATGGGGTAAAAATTCATCCTTGGTCTTCTGCGCTAAATGTGTACAGAACAGAAAATGTGCCCATTGTAAATGTTTTTCTAAATTTGCCGCCATTGAAGTCAATAGAGCCAAATCTCCGACGTGGATGGGGGCACAGCTACAACAACAAAATAATCTTGATTAGTAGGGGCGAAGGCCGGAGAATGTGGTTGAGAGGGAAAGATAAATCAGCCATGATTGAATGGCGGCGTAGACTTGATGGGCCGAATGGCCTAATTCTGCCCCGAGAACTTCTGAACTTTTGAAAAGCACATTTAGCACAAGAGTCCAAGCACAAATCTCTCTAATCTACGTGGGCAACTACAGTAGACTTCAGGGAAGTTTCCAGGAGGTAAGAACTGGTGGGATGACGCAGCTCTTGTGCTTGAAACAGCTTCCAGTTGTACATGCAGAGGCTGTTTAACCAGGCCAAGCAAACCGTTTCAGATACCATGTCTAAATAATTGTTTTGCAAGCAAGGTGCCGAGAGTTGGTAGTAGACTGCTTCGAAGAATAGTAGGCGCAGGGAAGGCCCAGGTAAGATCTCAACAGGAAGGATGATAACTCTAGGACATGCACGAGACATATGGGGAGATGACTCGTTTCATTCAGTTCAGTCACGTACCTCTTTTCCCTGTCGTAATCCAACAATGATTGAACAGTAGGGAGGAAATTTGAATAGGCAAATCAAATATTAGTTGGGACCGGCGCATTACTTTTGTACCAAATAATAAAGGCACAATGGATTCAAAACTCCAGTTTCACACTTTTCTCTGGTTAACATGAATACAATCTCTACAGAAAGTTAAACTTAATATAGAAATCTACCAATAAACAGCAACGAAAATGGCAGAAGAAAATGTCGCAACACGATGTTCTTAAAAATAAAAACCATTGTGAACATCAAACATCTTTAATGTCAAGTAAAGGAGGAGGAAGCCTCTTTGTTGAATTAAAAAATCTGGCCAAATTAATTAATAGGTGATATAAAAGCTCCAGTGAACAGAAATACTTTGGACAAACAAGAAATTCTTAAGGGTAGATATACCTTTTACAAGTCTCAGTTTGCACTAAGAAAATCTTCTTACTAGAAATTGATTTAAGCAATATACACAGTTAAGTGTTCACGTACAGAGAATGAAAGACAGCATATTCCAGTATCATGTGCATGAGTCTGATTGAGAAGGAGTTCTCGCTGAAACAAATAACACTGCTGACATACTGAAATGTTACTATTGTTGTTTTCATTGCGTTCACATATGAGTTACCAAAGGTGTACAGAATGACTCCACAACGAGGAGAGCTCAAAGGGAAGTTGTATTTACACACAACGTTAACACTGATGTCCTGATTTGCCACTAATTCTCTGCAAATGCTGGAAGCCTGAATTTTGAAATGGCCACTAAATCTCAACAGTGTTGGGCGCTTGGAACCCAACTATTTTCTATCATGAAATCATCCGTTGTTTAGTTTGGCAAAAATGTATTTTTGCAAACATTAAATTTCACAGAAATCTTAAAGCAGCCTGGAATTCAGGGAGAGAACAGGTAGAATATGGTTGGAAACAGGTGAGGTATGTGCAGTAGCTAACTTTAAATTATTTGCAACCATATTCACCATGCAACTTAAAAAGAATTTAAGTAATATTTTTTCAGATTTCAGTGATATTTTTTGTATGGTTATTACATCTGAGAAATTCATGTGTAGAAGGAGTTGGAGAGAAAATTCACCGTACTTTATCTTCTAAGATGGTCATGCAGCTATTGGGAGATTTAAAACTTGGAAATATCCACCTGCATTTTGTAGAAGATCAAATGGAAAGGATGAAATATGGTTTAGTTTAGTTTTTTCGTTTAGAGATAGAGCGCAGAAACAGGCCCACTGAGTCCGCGCCGACCAGTGATCCCCGCGCATTAACACTATCCTACACACACTAGGGACAATTTACATTTCTACCAAGCCAATTAGCCTACGTATGTCTTTGGAGAGCGGGAGGAAACCGAAGATCTCGGATAAAACCAACGCAGTCACGGGGTGAATGTACAAACTCCGTACAGACCGCACCCGTAGTCGGGATCAAACCCGAGTTTCTGGTGCTGCGAGCGCTGTAAGGAAGCAACACTACCGCTGCGTCACCGTGCCGCCCTATTGATGACGTCAATTATTACTTTTCAATCCGTGTTGTGTTTAGACCAGGTACTTATATGTACTTTGGGTAAATATGACTATCATAAAGGAATATGATTTCATCTGATCATTATACTTTAACACCAAAATTCGATCAGAAAAGTCATATCAGGCATATTAAGTCATATTATATCAGGCTGAGAATTTTTAAATGGCAATTTTAAGATTTCATTGGAAGATTCAATCAAGAGAATATATTCCAGATATGACACAAAGTGCTGGAGTAACTCAGCAGGTCAGGCAGCATCTCAGGAGAACATGAATAGGTGACATTCCAGATTAGGACCTTTTTTTCCCAACTGATTGTGGTAGGGGGGGAGAAAGGTGGAAGAGAGGTGGGTGGATACAAGTGAGGGGGGTTTTGGCAGATGTGTGGACAAAGGCCGGAGATGGGAGTATCAAAATCTTGCCTACCTGTAAACACCTATCACTTGCCTGGCTTTGCCTGGCCCAACCTCTCTTCCAGCATTCACCCCCCACCAATACAATGTCTGCAGAAGGATCCTGACCCAAAACGTTGCCTGTCCATATTCTCCAGAGATGGTGCTTGACCCATTGAGTTATTCCAGCACTTTGTTCTAATATCTATCAACCAGCATCTGCAGTCAGTTGTGTCTACATATTCCTGACATGCCTATAGCCACTTGAGGAGGTTAAAATGAGATCTCAATATAAGATTCATCAAAATGATGCCTAGAGAGATTATAGAGCTGATTTTTATCTAATCATCGGCTAAAATCCTTCAAATGGCTTGAAATCATATCATTTGATCTGTACGGTTTTTAGAGCAACACTCACCTCTGCATGGTGCTCTTCATTCTGTTGCAAGACCTCAATGACCAGTTCAGCAAGACGAATTGTATCCTCCAGTTTTTTGGCAGGTGTGACTAATTGTCCTGCATTTTCTGTGGTGAATAGCATTACAAATGAGCAAAGTAATACAAATTCAATCTTTCGTCAATTTACACTTCCTCTTAGTTTACCTGTATTTACTGTTAGGTTGTTGGTATTTAACACAATGCATATTTAACAGAAACACTTTACAAGAAATTAGCTAAAATATATAGCATACTTTAATCCAGTTTTATAAAATTTGCACAGTGCTCCAGCTAGGATTCTATCCAGCAATCAGGATGTTGTTCAAGTTAAGATTTTTAAAATATCCTATAAATTAGTGATTTGTAAATGTACTGTAGGACATTTAGGAAGCAATCCAATTTCCAATTGTATAAACTATTCATTTTTTTCTCTCGAGCCACGCATATTTTCAGGGGCAAGGTAGGATTTGAATGATGAGATTCACGAAAAACATTTGATAGATTGATTATTTGACGGATACGTCAATGGAAACAGGCCCTTCGGCCCAGCGAGTCCATGCCGACCATCGATCACCCGTTCACACTAGTTCTTTGTAATCCCACTTTTTTCGCATCCCCTCCCTACATTCTGGCGGCAATTTGCAGCATGTCTTTGGGACGAGGGAGTAAACCGGAGCAACCCACATGGTCACAGGGGGAATATGCAAACTCCACAAAGACAGCGCCCGAGGTCGGGATCGAACCTGGGATTCTGACGCTGTGAGGCAGCGTCTCTACCAGCTGCGCCACTGTGTCGCCCAAAGGAACGACCAAAGAAAGGATCTAACTGGAGCACGGTTGGATGCCAAAAAGATATTACCGTACAAAACTGTTTTATAAAAGCATTTAAACTCATCATGCAGTATGTTATGCAGCAACACTGTTAGTTTGTGCTGACATTGATATTTGCGAATGTTGCGTGCACCAAATGCTTAAACAAAGATGGCAAAAGTATTCCTTCCCTAGGCTCTAATTAGAATTTTAACCAGTCATTACAATGAAATAGCAAATTTGGTTTAAGTTTATATCAGACCATATCTCTCTGTAACAAAATTCAACGTAACCAAGGTAAATCGTAAAAAGCAACAAGCTACGAAAATGAACTTAAAACAACTGAAATTTAAAAAAAAAGCTGTAACAGTACTTGGTATTGGCTTAGGCATGCCTTTGATTTTCTGACTAAGGCTGCTTTGTCGCGCGTTAATGGGCGGAGGTGCGGGTGGTGGTTTGGGCCAGGGTCGACGTGCTGGCATGCATGAGTGAAAGAGACAGGAAAAATAAGCAAGCAGGTGACCCAATGAGCAATGGTACGTACAGGTGGTGGAAAAAAAAGTAAAAGAAACATCAAGCATATTCATGACATTTCAAGAGATACTTCTGTACCTGCCAATAACAGTAGCTATGTGTTTCTAAAGATCTCAATTATGTACCACCGTATAGCAGATATTTTCAGCGCCAAGACGTGAAATACGTCAATTGCAGATCTAAAGATTTGCCAAAACACTGGCAATTTTTTTTTCTTTTTGCTAGCATCTTTTTTTTAATCTAATTGCGTTAAATAGTGCAGTCCACTCATATTCTCAGCTATACGGTTTTCTTTAAAGAAACTACCAGAAGTTAGTAATGAAATGGCATAATAAAAGTGATCCTACCCTCAAAAATAGCCATTAAATCTATCGTTAAATCAGGTATTTTGTTGGTCTGCTGCTGTGATCGTGTTCATTGTTGCTTTCTTCGAACGAGTGGAAGCAGGACTCCTTGGGTATTTTGCCTGCTTTGCTAGCTGGTGGGAAGTATTACTCAACTCACAGTCGATCCCACTAGACACACATCCCATTGGGAAGATTGAATCAAACAGTTTCTGGAGTCCATTGTGACACACCATCAACCCAAGATAGACACAAAAAGCTGGAGTAACTCAGCGGGACAGGCAGCATCTCTGGAGAGAAGGAATGGGTGACGCTTCGGGTCGGGACCCATCTTCAGACTAACTCAGCTGCAAAGCCCGCTGAGTTACTCCGGATTTTTGTGGCTATCTTCGGTTTTAACTAGCAGCTGCAGTTCCTTCTTACACACATGATCAACCCAGACTGGGATGTTGAATGTGTAAGATCTTTGCGTTTAGGGATCTGTAAGATCCAGTTGATGATTGAAGCAAACAAGTCGAAAGCATGATTTATTTAGTTTATTATGATGTTAGTGACTCATTAAGAACCAGTAGAGCAGAGGAGTGAAGAAGGGACAATATTGTGGGGTGGTATGGGGTGTGTTTAGTGAAAGGGAAAGAAGATAATTTATTAACTAATGAGGAATAGTGGTGGAAAAGGGGAAGGTAATTGCGTTAATAAGGTAATAAGCTCACTGGAGTTTAGAAGGATGAGGGGGGATCTTATAGAAACATATTAAATTATAAAAGGACTGGACAAGCCAGATGCAGGAAAAATGTTCCCAATGTTGGGGGAGTCCAGAACCAGGGGCCACAGTCTTAGAATGAAGGGGAGGTCATTTAAGACTGAGGTGAGAAAAAACTCTCGTGCCTTCTCCCTGCAACCACTATGCCCTTATTAATCAGGAACCGATCAATCTCCGCTTTACAAATACCCAGTGACTGGCCTCCACAGCCGTCTGTGGCAATGAATTCCACAGATTCACCACCCTCTGGCCAAAGAAATTCGTCCTCATCTCCATTCTAAAGGCATGTCCTTTTAGGTTCAGATGAGACCCCCCCCCCCCCCCCTCACCCTTCTAAACTTGAGCAAGTACAGGTCCAGAGCCATCAAATGCTTCTCATGTTAACCCAATCATCCCTGGGATCATTCTCGTAAACCTCCTCTGGACCCTCTCCAACGCCAACACATCACTCCTCAGATAATGGGGCCCAAAACTGCTCACAATGCTCCGAATGTGGTCTACGACCCGTGCCTTATAAATCCTCAGCATTACATCATTGCTTTTATATTCTCCTCCTCTTGGAAGGAATGCTTTCCTTCTCTCTCACGTGATACTTTAAAATTATTTTAAGCGTTAGGACGCTAATTTCAGGTAATTTTCTTGAAAAGGTTTGATTTCTTCTCTAGTTATTTAAAGTAAATAGTTCTTCGTTTAAGTAACTGCAGCCTGTGAATTATCTCACTGAGATAAAGCGCCTTATTTTCAATGCGTTGAAATATGTGTATCAAAATACCTGATTTAACTTTTTAGAAATAGACTGAATTGTTCACATGCACCATGAAATAAGACCAAGGTAAACCCATCGCCTTATTTTCAATCATTGTAACATAACATCTGAGCCTCTGAGGAAACAAGAGAATAACAATCATAATTCTTAAAAGATGGACTGCATTTTCAAATCCTCAAATTTGTTATCCATCTTATTTCTACTGATCTGTATAGGTGTTTGAAGCACACAATTTAACTATGTCAATCTAACAGGCCTTCCTATATAACACTGAAAACCTTACAGGTCCATGCTCAGTTTAGGTCATTAAGTTGCATTAACTTCTGAAAACTTGCTGATCTAATCATGGAGTGTGTAAAACTAGGATTTATATTGCGGACTATCGTCATAATGGGAATAATTCTCGATAGTGAATGAACCAAAAGCTAAAAGATGTTTGAGATGTACAAAAATAGTAAGAGATTTGTATCAGGTCCAAGATGGACACTCAGGATTGTGTATTGATCTCAAAAAGTACTATATAATGCGGTGACACGGTGGCACAGCTGGTACAACTTCTGTGGAGCAACTTCTACCCATGTGACTTGAGATACTATGTGACCCTAGACATAAATCCAAGATGTGGGAGAAAACTGGAGGATTTCCTTCAGATACTCCATATTTCACCCACATCCCAAAGATGTGCGTGTCTGTAGGTTCATTGGCCTTGGTAAAATTGGCCCTAATGTGGGATAATGTAGAACTAGAGAGAACAGGTGATCGCTGGTCGGTGTGGACTCGGTGGGCCGAAGGGCCTGTTTTCATGCTGTGTCTCTAATCTAAACTAAATATCACTTTATTGCTGCACCTGATCTATTAAAGTTGTTGTAATCCATGTTTTGAGATATTTTCTTGATTTTTGATCTTTACAGAAGTTTTTCCAAGAATTAGCAGCGTTCACAAGAATTCCTAAAATTTTACATCCTTGGACTTCTGTTTGTATCTTATGTCATAATAAACAAACAGACATTTATTCCTATCGCATATGGATGGGAAGCTATTTATTGATTGATTGATTGATTGATTGAAGAATCCAGCATGGAAACAGGCCCTTTGGCCCATCAAGTCTATGCTAACCATCGATCACCCGTTCACACTCATTCTATGTTACTCGACTTTCTCATCTACCCCCTACATATTACGGGGAATTTACCAGAGGCCAATTCACCAACAAAACCGCCGTCTTTGGGATGTGGGAGGAAACGCACGCGGTCACAGGGGAAATGTGCAAACTCCACGTAGACAGCACCTGAGGTTAGGATCGAACCCGCTATGAGGGGCAGCTCTACCAGCTGCGCCACTGTGCTGCCACAATGATAGCACATTAAAGGTATCACATTGTACAAGAACAGGTATTCTCACTTCTACCCCTGTGACTTGAGATAGTATGTGGCACTAGGTCTCTTTATGTTGCTACTGACATGAACCCGAAGTGCATCAACGTGCTCCATCACCAGAACTATTCCAGACCAGGGAGCGATGATCTCCAGCCCTGACTCTATGGACAGCCTAGCACCAGGGAGCAGTCACTCGCTGAAAGCCGTTAATAGATATACATCTGGAAGGGGAGACTGACAATGTCACTGAACTTTTGGACTTTGGAGATACAGCGCGGGAACAGACCTTCGGACCTTCGGACCTTCGGACCACCCAGTCACCTGCACACTAGCACTATCCTACTACGCACTAGGGACAATTTACAACTTTTTATCAACGCCAATTAACCTACAAACCTGTACGTCTTTAGAGTGTGGGAGGAAACTGGAGCACCTGGAGAAAACTCACCCAGTCACAGGAAGAACATACAAACTCCATACAGACAATGCCCGAGGTCAGGATCGAACCCGGGTCTCTGGCGCAGTTCTACCACTGGGCCGCTGTGCCACCCTAATCTGATTTGCCTCATTTTTTAAAGTGGCAAATCTCGGAGAGTTGCTCAAATTACATCAGAATCCAGCAAGTAATAGTACAAAAGTGAACAAAACTCCAATCTGCATTCATGATGCCACAAAATGACAGATTTGGTACAAACTCCTAAAACACGACACTCCAAATATTTAGACCTCAACAAAGCTGAACCTGCTGATTATTTCCAGCATTTTCTTCTTTTTTTAATCTTACATTTCTATTATCTGCAGTGTTTTTTTTTTGTTGCATTTCCATAAAAGAATAGAACAATGCATTTGCAGTGATTTTGACCAAATGCTCTTATGAAAGGAATTTCTAGGAACCCTATTTTAAAGTGGGGTTTAATATTGCCAAGAATCTCCTGCCTAACTATTAAGCACCCTATCGCTGAATGCTTTAACCACAACATTTTAATGCACTAATTTAAACAGATTAAAAATACATATTTGGCATTTTTATCTGCTGTATCCACAATAAGATGAAACATTCCCTTGGCTCAGATGATACATACACATTGCACCATGATTTGGAAAAGATGTAAAGATCTTTAAAAACTAATATCAGTAAAATAAAACACAATTGAAACAAACTTCATTTGACTGATCTTCTTGTACAGATCAAACAGTACAGAAACTTCACTGAAATTTGAGCATATAAATCTTTAGGTGGTGGTTTATATCAAACTGCAAGTTGCACTTTCTCCAGAGCTATGCTTCAGTGTATAATTAGTTCAGCGAAAGATCATGGGATTAACAGCAGTTAAATGGTAATCAAGCAAGCAAGAGAGAGGCCACACTCTTTACTGTAAGAAATATCATGCTTATTACTTCTATGTGTTGAATATAATCATATAAATAATTTATATTTGTGCTGCTTCCAGAAATGGCCACTTGTTTTGACATGTGTCCATTGGGACATTAGTAGACAAGATTACTTAAGGAATGATATTACGTGTAAAAATGTCACATTCTACATTAAAGACAGCTACAATTACCATGACTATTTTATTTATTAAAACATAATTTTATGTGTTGATGTAAATTTTTCCCCCTGGTAATAAAACCCTGAAGATGATGTAACTTGCAAACTAATTGAAATTCCTGAAGTTTTACTTCTACAGCTATAAGGTGATTGCTATGACTCCGCACAGACAGCACAAATTAACTCCTTGCATATGGCTACTGCAGAGGCCCATTAAACATTAATCGAGCCTGCTGAAGTGCATCTCGGAAGGAGCTAAGCTGCTCACAATTACTTTCAAAGGACAGAAATAATCTAATGAGTTTGTCCTACTACATTAAGATGTAGAATACAATAGTTCACCTGCATCCTTTTGATTCTCTATATGAAAGAGAGAGCAACAAGGAGAGAAAGAGAGAGAGAGAGAGAAAAAAACAAGACAAATATGCAGGATTAATGAGCAAGTGAACCAAGAGCTACACCCTAGATGTGTGGCACAAGCGATTTGCAATGCCTCCAAGTACTCTCACTAAGAATGGATGTTACTACAAAAGCCTTTCAAGCAAAGGGTAACAGTGGCGCATCAACATAGATGGACAGTTAGCATTTAACATTCTGAAATGGAGGCAAGCAATGGGTTCAAGATAAAAGCATGTCACTGAATCCTAAAATATATATACATTTAAAAATCAGATGATCCATCAGCGGCTTGAAATTGAGAAGAGGTTAAGGTATGTAAATAGAGCATGTATGTATATGATCACATTTTGATTAATTAGTCACAGACAAGACAGACCATGTTAAAATATCCGCACAGATCTAACAAAATGCCCTTTTTATAAAAACCCACAGTTTAAAACAAGTCTAATTCTTGTGGCCGCTTGCGAAGCAGCACTGACTCAATTTTTACGAGTCCTAGGGTCTTTGTATTGAGTACCAGTGACGAGAGCTTACAACTCAGGAATACACAGAGCAAAGTAAAAATGCATTCAAGTCACAAACAATAACAGTAACTGAAAAACTTTACAGATACTTGGAGTTTGTCACAAAAACAACGTGGGGGAGGGAGAGGAGGGGGGGGGGGGGGGGATGTGTGAAAATAACCTGGCGTAGGTGGAAGACAAGGGTCCGGAGTTCAAACAATCGATATCACAGACAGAAGCAACAGACAGGGACAAAAAGTGCAAGTGTGGAATTGTCAGGGAAGGGGGGGGGGGGGGGGGGGAGGGGGGGAGGGCTGGCTGTGACTGGCTCTGAAATCATGTCAACAGAAAGAGCGAGAGACAGTGTGGAAAGGATGCGGTAAGTACTCACGAATGGTTAAATCCATCACTTGAGAAGCCAAGCAGAAGACCGGATGGTCATACATTTCTCTCTTTTTCCCTATAAAAGAGGATTTGGGCATGCAAGAAGCTTAGGTCAGAAGTAAAGAGATTATAGGTCAGAGGAAAATTATATTAGGTCAGAAAGCAAAAAAAAAAAGTTTTTTTTTTTTTTTAAATCTTTTTTTTGTTGTTGTTGGTGTTTGTCGTTTGGGATATTATTAGGACAGCAGGAAAAAAAAAAGATATTTGAATTTGTAGATAATTCAGGTTTAACCATTCAGCATGCTCACAGGTCACCAGGAAGCTGTGACCATGATTCTGACAAATCTCTTCAGATTTTGTAATCTGTTAATGATAAAACATAATGAGTAAAGGAAAACAGAACTGTCGATTTAGGCTCCAAGATACTAAATGCAAGTGCGTTTAGTATCTACACCACTCTCAGGTATTTCTTCATAGGCATAGTCTTCAAGCACGTTCCCAACTGATTGATATTTGTGCACTTGTACTATCAGCTTTATTTTTCTTTTGACCAACTCCATGGCAAATCGTACTGGCACAAGGGTATCAACTCTAGCCAATTCAGCTTCGGAAAAAATCTTTGCATATTCACATGAAACGACCAGGATGGGAATGTACTGATCCAGTTTGTCAGTTCCAGATTGTGTGCATTTGAGCTATTTCCAATAAAGCACAAAAATGGACTATGCCCATGTAAGGAAGCCTGGTACATGCAGCTGGTGAATACTGGGTTGCTAAGAACACAATCCCTGCATGCTGGCCACTAGGAATTTCTACAGCCACTTTTTTTTTTAGCTACATAAAAAAGTGACTGTCAATATAAAACAAGAAAGGAGAGAAGCAGGAAAGAACAGGTAGTGCGGAATGAATTACTTCTCTGAATAAAGAGCTGGAATAAAAAGTGTTTGGTTGCTTCATTGTATTCCCAGACCTAAAAGTCACAGTGTAAAAGAGGGTACATTAACAAAAACCAGAAAGAATTGAGGCACAAAAGGGAAATAATCAAACACTATGGAATCTACACTGGAATTGAATGCATTTTTACTTATACATAGCCATCATGTGATCAAGCTTACTAGAAATGCACTCAGTTCTGTCTAAATTTGCAGACAACTGCGGAGGTCACCAGCTAGGTAGGAATCTAACGTTATCAAACAATAAAAAAAGACATAAGTTTAATGACATCATTCCACAACTTTATGGCTGACAACACTATGTATAAAAATACATTATGTTAAACCTCAGTATAAATTACTCCAACTTCTCCCACCTGGTTCGGTAAAGTGCCTTGAATGCTCCATTTTTAACTCAGATGTGTATTTGCTGTTTGGCTCTCAGCTACTCTCACTGTGTGAGACTGCACCTCTCGTACACAACATTGCAACAATCAACAAATCAAAGAATACTGTTACGTTACAAATTACTGTATACACAAGACTCGTCAACTTTAAGCAGAGGTTCACACACGTTTAGTTTTCAAAAAACTACATTTCCATTGAAACCCAGTTGCAATTGTCTGCCACTTGGTGAGTTGTTCTACAGGTCTTAGCTAGGTGTTTTTGCTACTTCAGCTGGTAGTGAAGACTTTACTAACGTCAGGACACAAGGAACTAACAGTACACTCATTCAACCTGGAGACCTGTAATGGAGTAAGCAATGGGGTGAGGACAATCCCGTAAGCCATTATAACGATCTGAAGCGTTTTTAATTGAAACAAATGGTATAAACAGACCAATGTCAGTAAGGCAAAATACCACTTTCGAAACTGGCTTTGAAAATTAAAAAAAAACATATTTGCATCTTCACATCTACATTAACAACAGTCTGTTAAACAGAAAGTTAAACACCTGTGAATACAACAAATATTAAACAAATCAGACATGGCTTGACTTCAGCAAAACATGACTAAACTATCTTCACACAAATATTCTTTATCGAATAATTTGAATAAAAAATAATGCAATTTTTCAGATGTCCTCCCTTCTTTGGATTTGTGTTTTTGAAATGTTTCAGTTTTAAATCAGGGATGAACGATCAGTGGGTTCTTCAGCTCGTTTTGATGAACTGCGTGCTGTGCTGCATTAATTTAGTCATAGTGAATATTGGAAAGACCAAAACCAAAGATCTGCCACCTTCAGTCTCTTTAGTGGCAAAACCTGAGGCTGAAGTAGACTTGGTTCCTTTACTTCATCCCAAGCTGAGCTTTGACCATCAGTAATACAGACCAGTTCCTGCTCTGCAGTTGCACCGAGCACTAACCCTGCACTAGTTTATCTGCCAATGAACCCCTATCTCAATAGACAATAGGTGTAGGAGTAGGCCATTCGGCCCTTCGAGCCAGCACCGCCATTCAATGGCCGATTATCCTCAATCAGTACCCCGTTCCTGCCTTATCCCCATATCCCCTGACTCCGCTATCTTTAAGAGCCCTATCCAGCTCTCTCTTGAAAGTATCCAGAGAACTGGCCTCCACCGCCCTCTGAGGCAGAGAATTCCACAGAATCACAACTCTCTGTGTGAAAAAGTGTCTCCTCATCATCACTTTTGCCACCACCAGGTTTGCCTCTTCCAATCTACATCACCCCTCTTTCTATAGTGAATAAACCTGAATTCATACAAAACAATCTATGCATACCTTTTGCTCTTGATTAATCAATGCCTATATTTTTAAATGATCTAATCTTTACATTCCTTCCTGGCATTGCCCTCTTTGTCTCTGTCATCTTCTCTGACCTCCCATCACTCAGAGATAGTTATCAAGCGCAGGGGAATCACGAACCAGAGGACATAAGGTTAAGGTGAGTGGGGAAAGATTTAGTAGGTACCCGAGGGGAACCTTTTCACTCAGAGGGTGGTGGGTTTATGGAACGAGCTGCCAGAGGAAGTAGTTGAGGTAGGTATTACAATAACAATTAAAATACATTTGGACAGGTACGTGGATAGGAAAGGTTTAGAGAGATATAGGCCAAACAGAGGCAGGTGGGACATAGATCTTGGTCGGCATGGGCAAGTTGGGCTGATGGGCCTGTTTCCGTGTTCTATGCCACGATGACTCTATATCTGTGCTCCCTCCCATACTTGCCTGTTTGGTGTAGTGCATGTAATGCCTTAGCATTTGCAGGTTCTTTCAACAGCTGAGGTGATGGGTTGTGGAGCTACCTTAAGCGACTTTGAGTCCTGAAAAGCGCTATATAAATAAAATCTATTATTATTATTATTATTATTACCTCACCCCGCCTTCACCTGTTCATATCTCCCCTCTTCCGAGGCAAGTCCAGAAGTTTGAAAATGCACACCTCCAGATTCAAGGACAGTTCCTCACAACTGTTATCGGGCAACTGAACCAGACTATCACCAACTAGAGAGCAGTTCTGACCTATCATCCATCTCGGTCTCTCTTTAATTGGACTTTACTTGCACTAAATGTCATTCCCTTTATCCTGTATTTGTACACTATGGCGGACTGATTGTAATCCTGTTCATAAGTGGTAGGAGCAGAATTAGGCCAATCGGCCCATCAAGTCTACTCCACCACACTATCAAGGCTGATGTATTTTTTCCTCTCAACCCCATTCTCCTGCCTTCTCCCCATAATCTCTGACACCCGTACTAATCAAGAATCTATCAACCTCCACTGTAAAAATATCCATTGACTTGGCCTCCACAGCCTTCCGTGGCAATGAATTCCACAGATTCACTATCACGTCTAGTCATGTATAGTCTTTCCGCTGACTGGTTAGCACGCAACAAAAAAGCTTTTCACTGTACCTCAGCACACGTGACAATAAACTAAACTAAACTTAATAGACTTAATCCATCTCATGTGGCCCAGTGTCAAATTCTGTTTTAATGCAGGCTGTGGTACAGCTTTATTAGTTGATTGAAGCTCTTGCAAAAATAGAAGTTGCTTACATTATTGTGGTGGTGCAACCTTACATATTACAGACCCTCAATGAGTAGAATTATCAACAGACCCAATGTTAGCAACGACTGACCATTTTTTCTGTTTGGTGTAATGGTTCAAAATGAAAAGCTTACCTTTATTCCATAAATGCAGATGGGAATAAACTGTGCTTTAAACTACATTCGAAATCTCTACTTTGGATGCACAGTCCTATCTAATAATATACCTCATGTAGCTGAGGAATTTCCAATCCTAAACCGGTCGAAGGAGCCAATTATGTTAGTAACAGTAACTTATAATTCAAAAAGGGGTTTGTGGTACAGGTATGTATTATGCAGGTGAAAACGCACCGTCAGATTTATCATGAATGCACAATATTTTCAATGAAAATAAAACTTTTTCGGATATAGGTTGCATGGATTAAATAACATTATTCATCTGATGGATGAAATTTACTCTTGTCCACAAACTAAAGCAATATACTGTAACATCTAGAAGCTTGCTTTGAACACGAGCCATTAATTTGAATAATATTTAGTAACTGTAAGTCACTAAAAAGAGTTTGATTTGCTTGGGAATTAAATTAATGTTATTCTAGGACTACATATTTGCAAAAACATAAATCACGGAATCAACACATTGCCATGTGGACTATTGGTAATGTGTCTCCAAGTGTCTCATCTAGTGAACTGGATTCAGAAGGAAACCCTGTGACTTACCTTCAATTTTGGCATACTCAGAAAGCCGGGTGTAGTTCACCAGTGCAGCTTTCTCCAAACATTTCCGAATGACAACTTTAACTTCTTCTTGTGGAACCGGGGTCACTATATCCTTCATCAACACCTGTTCAGTGTCAGAAATGGAAGTGCATTACATGAAACCTGGAGGAAAGTTGGTTTTAACTGTTATATCTTGCCCTTTACCCGTGAGGATATGTCATTTGTCATTTGCTGGGCTGGCACTCGCTGGAGTTTAGCAGGATAAGGGGGGGGACCTCATTGAAACATACGGAATTGTGAAAGGCTTGGATAGAGTGGATGTGGAGAGGATGTTTCCACTAGTGGGAGAGTCTAGGACTAGAAGTCATAGCCTCAGAATTGAAGGACGTTCTTTTAGGAAGGAGATGAGGAGAAGTTTTTTTAGTCAGAGGGGGGTGAATCTGTGGAATGCTTTGCCACAGAAGGCTGTGGAAGCCAAGTCAGTGGATATTTTTAAGGCAGAGATAGATAGATTCTTGATTAGTACGGGTGTCAGAGGTTATGGAGAGAAGGCAGGAGAATGGGGTTAGGAGGGAGAGATAGATCAGCCATGATTGAATGGCGGAGTAGACTTGATGGGCCGAATGGCCTAATTCTACTTCTATCGCTTATGACCTTATAGACAATAGACAGTAGGTGCAGTAGTAGGCCATTCGGCCCTTCGAGCCAGCACCGCCATTCAATGTGATCATGGCTGATCGTCCACAATCAGTACCCCGTTCCTGCCTTCTCCCCATATCCCCTGACTCCGCTATCTTTAGGAGCCCTATGATATAAGAAATTACACATCTCCTTGGGCCAAGATCAGACTTTGTAGAGCAGCGGTTCTTACCCTTTTTTGGCATACGTACGTGCGTATGCGAACAAAATACTGTACGTGGTATTACGTTCCTATAAATGCGTTCAACAAATGGATATGCTATTTATGACCCCTTCATGTCCCCTGGTAAAGCCCCAAACGACCTCCCTTGGGGGTCCTGACCCCCAGGTTAAGAACCACTGTTGTAGAGAATTGGAATTTACAAGATGACGCCAAAAACTTGGCGACTTTCTGCAAGCTTTTCCAGCAGAGAATCTATTGTGTTCATGTCTATGATGATTTGACTGGATAGCGTGCAGAACAAGCTTTTCATTGTATCTCTAAATGTGACAATAAATCAACCAAATCAAACCAGTATCTTGTGGGACTTATCCAGATACCTGAAAAAGCTAATCTGGGCAGCAACGAGCTAAGAATTCACTCAGAGGGTGGTGGGTATATGGAATGGGTTGCCAGAGGAAGTAGTTGAGGCAGGTACAATGAGGTAGGTACAGAGTTCTTTATGTCCTGGAGTAGAATAATCGAGAACCAGAAGACATACTGTAGGTTTAAGGTGAGAGGGGAAAGATTTAATGGGGAATCTGAGGGATGACTTTTCAAGAGGGTGATGGGTATCTGGAATGAGCTGCCAGAGGAAGTAGTCGAGGCAGAAATTGTAACAACATTTTAAAAACATTTGGACAGGTAGCTGGATAGGAAAGGTTTAGAAGGATACGGGCCAAACGTGGGCAGGTGGGACTAGTGTAGATGGGGGCATGTTGTTCGGCGTGGGCAAGCTGGGCCGAAGGGCCTGTTTCCATGCTGTATCACTCTAACTACTCACCCTCTCCAGGAGAGATAAAGTGGCCTTCAATGCACCCTCTGGTCTTCCAAATGGAAAGCAATATCTGTCAGAGAGAGAGAGTTTAGTTGTTAACAAGTTGTCCAGGATGAATGTTAGTTAATTTTATAGACCATAAAAGAGTACAATGCATGGGACAATGTAGTATGTATGAGAATAACCCAACGCGGCTGTGCCTACTGATAACTTTCCTCAAGGAAGAAGCATTCTACCTTGGGAATAAGTTGTTGTCTTCAGGGATTCTTTACCACTTAAGTCATAGAAACATAGAAACATAGAAAATAGGTGCAGGAGGAGGCCATTCGGCCCTTCGAGCCAGCACCGCCATTCATTGTGATCATGGCGGATCGTCCCCTATCAATAACCCGTGCCTGCCTTCTCCCCATATCCCTTGACTCCACTAGCCCCTAGAACTCTATCTAACTCTCTCTTAAATCCATCCAGTGACTTGGCTTCCACTGCCCTCTGTGGCAGGGAATTCCATAAATTCACAACTCTCTGGGTGAAAAAGTTTTTTCTCACCTCAGTTTTAAATGACCTCCCCTTCATTCTAAGACTGTGGCCCCCTGGTTCTGGACTCGCCCAACATTGGGAACATTTTTCCTGCATCTAGCTTGTCCAGTCCTTTTATAATTTTATATGTTTCTATAAGATATCCCCTCATCCTTCTAAAGTCAATTTAGTTCAATAGTTAGCTGTACGGGTGGAATTCAATGTTCTAGGATATACTTTAGAGGATGATCCATAAGATTTCCTGAAAATAATTGTCATGCAAAAGTGATTTAGTTAAAGGGGAATTACAACACTCGAGTCAAGGTTGAGTCTCACCCCGGTCACTCCTTCTCCCCTCTCCCATCAGGCAAGAGGTACAGAAGTGTGAAAATGTACACCTCCAGAATCGGGGGCAGTTTCACCCAGAGAGTTGTGAATCTGTGGAATTCTCTGCCTCAGAAGGCAGTGGAGGCCAATTCTCTGGATGCTTTCAAGAGAGAGTTAGATAGAGGTCTTGAAGATAGCGGAGTCAAGGGATATGGGGAGAAGACAGGAACGGGGTACTGATTGTGGATGGTTAAGAAGGAACTGCAGATGCTGGAAAATCGAAGGTAGACAAAAATGCTGGAGAAACTCAGCGGGTGAGGCAGCATCTATGGAGCGAAGGAAATAGGCAACATTTCGGGTCGAAACCCTTATTCAGACTGATGTGGGGGTGGGGGGGGGGGGGTGGGGGCGTGAGGAAGAAAGGAAAAGGTGGAGCCAGAGGGCTGAGGGAGAGCTGAGAAGGGGTGGAGAAAGTAAGGACTACCTGAAATTAGAGAAATCAATGTTCATACAGCTGGGGTGCAAACTGTGGATTGTGGATGATCAGCCATGATCACATTGAATGGCGGTGCTGGCTTGAAGGGCCAAGGCCTACTCCTGCACCTATTGTTTATTGTCTATCCTATCAACAACTAGAGAGTGATCCTGAGCTACTATCTACCTCATTGGAGAGCCTTGGACTATCTTTAATTAGAGTAACTGTGGGAAAGGCAGCATCTTTGGATAGAATATTCCTTATATTCGGAGACGCTGCCTGTCCCGCTGAGTTACTCCAGCATGTGGCGTCTATCTTCGATGTAAACCAGCGTCTGCAGTTCCTTCCGACACGCTATCTTTAATCAGACTTTGCTGGACTTTATCTTGCATGAAAAGTTATCCCCATTATCATGTATCTGTACACCGCTGATGGCTCGACTGTAATTATCTATAGACATTCTGCTGACTGGATGGCACACGCCAAAAAAGCTTTTCGCTGTACCTCGGTACACGTGACGATAGACTAAACTAACTGAAGAATATAGTTTCCAATCTAATATGATTTCCTAAACCTGATTTATCGGATGTACATTTGAATTGTCAACAGACATCAGGAAATAATTCCCCTGACATTCGCAGTTTTGGTGCCACTTCTTTGAACCACTCTTCCTATCAGACAATCTATGATGGAGAGGATGATGAACAGTACAACATAGGAACAGGCTCTTCAGCACATAATGTTCACGCCAAACATGATACCAGTTTAAACTAATCTCCTGTTCCTGCACATGATCCATCCGCACACTAGTTATTTCCTACATAACCATATAACCATATAACCATAACAGCACAGAAAGAGGCCATCTCGGCCCTTCAAGTCCGTGCCGAACATTTAAAATTTTTTTTTTTTAAATTAAAAATAAATACTTCCCCCTAATCCCATCTACCTGCACTCAGACCATAACCCTCCATTCCTTTCCCGTCCATATACCCATCCAATCTATTTTTAAAGGATAACATCGAACCTGCCTCCACCACTTCCACTGGAAGCTCATTCCACACAGCTACCACTCTCTGAGTAAAGAAGTTCCCCCTAATGTTCCCCCTAAACTTCTGTCCCTTAATTCTCAAGTCATGTCCCCTTGTTTGAATCTTCCCTACTCTCAATGGGAAAAGCTTATCCACGTCCACTCTGTCTAACCCGCTCATAATTTTAAAGACCTCTATCAAGTCCCCTCTTAACCTTCTGCGCTCCAAAGAATAAAGACCTAACTTGTTCAACCTTTCTCTGTAACTTAGTTGCTGAAACCCAGGCAACATTCTAGTAAATCTCCTCCTGTATTGTGGACATACTATGGACAATTTTACAGAAGCCAATTGACCTACAAATCTGCACGTCTTTGGAGTGTGGGGGGGAAACCGAACACCCGGAGAAAACCCACGCGGCCACAATTGGTATATGACTCTTTTCAGTTTTATTTTAATCTCACTAACTCTTTCTGCAGATGATGCTGCCATTTTATTCTGGTGCCCCTATCAAAAATAATATTGGATTAATGTCTTGTTTCTGAACAATACAATTCAATACAATACAAATTTATTCATCACATGCACCAACTGACGCACAGTGAAATGAATTTGCCAGCAGCGATACAATTGAAAAAAGAACACACAATACACAATAGAATATAACACAAACATCCACCACAGCATTCTTCACTGTGGTGGAAGGCAACAAAGTCCAGTCAGTCCTCCTCCTTTGTTCATCCGTGGTCGGGGCCATGAACCCTCCGTAGTCGCCGCTACGGACGGCCCGATGTACAGGCCCTCTCGTCGGGATGATTGAAACTCCGACGTCGGGACGGTCAAACACACTTGGAGCGCCCGAATCGGCCACTTTCTTACCAGAGATCGCAGCTTCAGGATGTTATAGGCCGCAGGCCGGCAGTTGGAGCTCCTCTCCGGTGATCCCCGGCAAGGGATCCCAGGCTCCGGATGGTAAGTCCACGCAACGCCCGCGGCTAGAAGCTCCGCAGACCACAGCCCCATTGTGCCAAAGTCACCAGGCCAGTGATCGGAGCACTCCTTTCTGGTGACCCCCGGCAAGGTTTCGCCCCCTCTCCGCGATGGAAAAGTCCACGCTGCGCCCGCTGCTGAAGCTCTGGGCCTGACTCCAGGAAAGTCACTCCAATCCAAGCTGTTAGGCTGCGAGAGGGGAGACGGAGAAGCGACATGGAAAGAGTCGCCTCTCCGTCGAGGAAGTGACTGAAAAACGCTTTCCCCCCTTCCCCCCCACCACCCCTCACATAAGACACACAGAGAGACACTAAAACAAACATTTGGACATAATAAAAACAAACAAAAGAAGTCGAAATAACGAACACGCTGCTGGCAGGGCAGCAGACTCGCAGCGCCCCCAACCGACCACACATATTAAAATCAAGCCACTCTATGTATTGATTTGTGTTAGAGATACAGCATAGAAATAGGCCCTCGGGGCCACTGAATCCACGTCAACCATCGATAACCCGTTCACATTTGTTCTATGTTATCCCACTTATCATCCATCTTCTTACACACTAGGGGCAATTTACAGAGGGCCAATTAATCTACAAACCTGCCGGTCTTTGGGTATATGTGGAAACCAGAGTATCTAGTATCAGGAAACCCACGCGGTCACAGGGAGAACGTGCAAACTCCACACTTAGACAGAGTCCGAGGTCAGGATTGAACCTGGGTCTCCGGCCGGCTGTGAGGCAGCGACTCTACCAGCTGCGCCACAGTGCCGCCATGTTATTTGGAATAAGTATAAAATACACCAACTAGCTTGACATTTCATCTGCTTGTACTCACCTGAAATGAGTAATCTGATTCTCAAGTAGTGAGCGCAGTCTGGCCTTAATCTCCTCGAAGCGTTCTTTCTCTTCCACCGTGACTGTCCCTATTCCATCGGGCCTGGGGGCAAAGAAATGGAAGTTTAGCTGCGATCCTGCATTAGTCCAGTCATTCCCGTTTGCAACTTGCGGCGCGGTACTTTGAATAAGTACGGGGGTCTGAGGTGTGAAGACGGGACCCAAGCTGAACATCGCCTATCCACGACCTCCAGACATGCTGCCTGACCCGGCTGTGTTACTCCAGCACTTTTTATTTTTGTAAATTAACATCTGCAGTCCATTGTCTCTAGAATAAGTCATCTTGCCATTTTACGCTAAACATTTTGCTGGTTTTACCAAAAAAAAAGACACAAAGTCCTGGAGTAACTTGACGGATCAGGCAGCCGTTTTGGAGAACATGGATAGGTGATGTTTCAGGTCGGGACCCGTCTTCAAACTTGACGCAAATCGTCACCTATCCATGTTCACTGTCACGGGGGGGTTGACGGCCCCGTTTTGTTCTGGCCTTCTCCATCTTTCAGTCTGAAGAAGGGTTCCGACCCAAAACATCACCTATTCCTTTTCTCCAGAGATGCTGCCTGACCCGCTGAGTTACTCCAGCACTTTGTGTCTTCTCCCATCCAGGTGGATGCATCAACAGTGGACAACAGAGAGTCGAGGACAGTCTGCCATCTCTGGCCCGCAACAATCCTGTCTGAGTCTGAAGAAGGGTCTCGAACTGAATCATCACCTATTCCTTCTCTCCAGAGGTGCTGCCTGACCCGCTGAGTTACTGCAGCATTTTTGTGTCTAGCCACCACAATCCATGCTGTACGTAGAACAGGGTAGACTGTGGGGAAGGTGGGGGGGGGGGTGGGGGGGGGGGGGGAAAGGAGTAAGGGCCTGTCCCACTTACGCAATTTTTTCGACCAGAAAAAGGCACGACTCTTTGGGCGACTACTCACGACCATACAGGCGTCACCCCGCGACAAGAGTCGTACCTTTTTCTGGTCGCCACTGGATTTTCAACATTTTGAAAAATTTAGGCGACCTGCTGCGATCATGACGGGTGCCGGCAAGTCGCCGAAAAAAATTGCGTAAGTGGGACAGGCCCTTGTGAGGCAAACGTCTGACCCAGCATTATTTTGCGATGCCTCGGAAGAAAGCACCCGTTTGTCGGCCTCACAAAGATGGGCAGTAACTTCCCCTTTGACTCTGGCTCAGTTTGCATTGGATATGCCACAAATCCGTGCTAAACTGCTGCCAGGGGACCCTCTGTCGTGCTGTCGTGGAGCTGATGGTTAGAAGGCAGATTCCCAATGTGTTGGTCGAGTAAAATGACGTGAAATTGCCCTTTATCTTATTGATGGTGCCATTCATGAGTTGCTACAGAGGTTAACAAGCAGTCAACAGCTAGAAAAAAGTCAATCTGTGTTATTCAATTAAATTATTAAATTAAGATGTTAACATAAATGTCCTGAATAATTTCAACAGCAGCTCCAATAGAAGAACCTTAAAGACATTTTATGTTGCACCAAATGTTCTTTACTATAAGATTAGACTTTAATATTTCCAAAGGGTTGGATTTATGCTGATTGATTTAGAAAAAGTAAAGACAAAATTGCTGTGTATTTGCCTCACACTTACTTGTTGATTTTGAAGATGAGAAAAAAAAGATGTGCTTTAAAACCGTTTTCTCATTATACAACTCAAATGCCCTTCTCTACTTTCTGACCTTTTGCACTTAATAAGAGGAAACCGAACAGTAAAACTACGAGGTTGCTTTTCCCAGGCTATTCCCCGCATGGTTGAAGTTTTAGATGAAGTGTACATTGTAAAAGGGAACAAATTAAGTCCTGCACAAATAAACATTTCCTTATTATTTCACAACTTGGGGTTGAACAGAATGGATCGCTCCTGACTATTTACACCGGCCAATAATCCATAATAAGAAGGAAAGAGGCTGATGCTAATCCTTTCACGAAAGGAAGCAACGGCCTAGACAAACAACATGACCAGCTTCTTCAGTCAAATGCAGAGAGGGATTTGCGCTCTCCTATCCAGCCCGCACTAGCTCAGTCGCCCTTTCTGTACTGTGGATAGACTGTGAATAGAATAAACAGTCCGTTTCCATAGGCCTCCTTCAGTGTACATGTTAAGCTGAGCAAATCCCCAGCACCAGCCTGTTTGGCAACACAAAAGCATGATAAAGGATTACAGAGCCTCCAATAAACCTCCTGTCAAGGGTTAATTGGTCAGCTTTATGTCTCTTTATTTGCAAGCATCAATTGTGACCTTCAACTCAGAAATTACAATCTATACTGCAGTTCTCCGGGGTCCAATCAGATAAAAAAAAAAGCTGCTGAAGCCACAAATCATCCCACATGAGATCAGACTCTGTGGGCTGGACAGCAAATAATGTTCCGAGAAGTTTAATGGGGCAAGCTTCTTCTCCCTTTCGTTTAAAAAAAAAATCAGAGAAACTATTAGAAGTGTGTAACACTTTCATTACAATCCAGATACGTATTTGTACCAGCTCACTGGTAAAAAATATTGGACTAAAATCAACAATTATCAAAAGTGCCAAACTATTAGTAGTGTGGTATAATTTCATCACCTTTCAGATATTAGAAGATATATAATCTTTATTTGCAGATTATATACGGGATCTGAAATAAATACCCCCTTCAGATATTTATTTGTACAAGCTAGCTGATAAAAATATTGGACTACAGTTGACAATTATCAAAAGTGCCAAACTATTAGTGGTGTGGTATAATTTCAATATCCCTCAGATATTTATTTTTACAAGCTAACTGATAAAAAAAAATATTTGGTCCAAGGATTACAATGATTAAAAGTGCCACAAACACCACACATTTTCTTTTTATTCAGATAGGAAAAGATGAAGATCTTAATATTGTTACACTTTTGAAATGTGGAATTGTCGCCTTGCAATAAAGAACAAATGATTAAAATTAAGATTTTAACAATTAAAACAAAACATGACACTACCTGGTCTAAACCTTGCTTCACCGGGATTGGAACCTCATCTAACAGCCTATACAAAATACTTGAGTGCTTGAGATAACAACTGTACTACATCATTATATTTACAATATTGTTCACACAATGGAGCAGATTTTCTTTACTAGTCATACACCTATATCATCACGGCACAATTAAAATATAAAATTGACTCCCTTTTGCTCTATCTATTGTACTTAAGTTTGACATGATTATAATGATGTACTGAATATCTGATCTGTTTGGACAGCATGAAAAACAAAGCTTTTCACTGTACCTCGGAAGATGTGGCCATAAAAAACCCAAATGAAAATATTATGAAATAAATCTCTTAATTGCTGCAAAATTGGAATAGATTCTGATACTATATCAAAATGATTCGTAACAATTGGGAAAATCATTTACAAAGCAGATTCCAAGATGTTATTATGTGGTGAGACCGGTGTTAGGGACTAAGCATTCGAGCACAAGTGTACTGCAATCCACAAGTCGATTGTCGCTACTTTGGAGTAGTTTCCATGTCTCGGAGGGTCTGCCAACTAAAAACCGTCATGGCCACTAGGATTTCCTCTCTCAAACAGCTGCGGACTATATTACATCTGACATGATGAGCGTCTTTCGACTCTACCTTTCAAAACTTCAGCAAACCAGTTTCTCACTGCCGTTCACAAAGATGACATTTTCGGCAGCGTGACAGGAAAGATGTCATGTCGGTTGCTTTTCAAGTCTTTGCCACAGTGGTTAGCACTAGTTCTGTCAACTTCACTCTCCTCACAGCCTCATATCCCCGGCCATGTCAGAAATAATAAAATTTCCAATGTTTTTTGTCAAAATGTACAAATAATCAAGCCCTCGCCAGGCTACGCATTGTAGCTTTCATGGCTTGAGATCGTCCTTCCAAATAATGGCCAAAATAGATAGAAAATGTTAACAGGACTGAGCATGCAAAGTTATAAATATAAAATGTTAATTTAATCATAAATATTAAATCTGAATTATAACGATTCAAAGAAGTGCAAAAGCGAAACAAATATCATTCATTAATGGAACAAATATCAATTTTATTCATATGAAGGGCAGGAAAAAATACTTTTTATTCCAATTTGTAATATTCTTTCTGCGAAGTTTCCTGCATTTAGTTGTTTTAGACCAAGTAGTGCAATATTTAAAGGGAAAATTGTTTTATGTTCCTATTGTATATATGCCATATTTCATGAGTTTAAATTAACTGGTTTGTTTTAAGATTTATAAAAAGCTTCCACTCCAGAAAATACTTTGTGTGTGTGTGTGCGTGTGTGTGTGTGTGTGTGTGTGTGTGTGTCTGTGTGTGTGCGTGTGTCTGTGTGTGTGCGCGCGCGTGAGTGTGTCTGTGTGCGTGTCTGTATGTGTGTGTGTGTGTGTGTGTGAGAGTGAGTGTGTGTGTGCGCGCGTGTGTGTGTGTGTGCGTGTGTCTGCGTGTGTGTGTGTGTGTGTGTGTGTGAGTGAGTGTGTGTGTGTGTGCGCGCGCGTGCATGTGTCTGTGTACGCGTGTGTCTGCGTGTGTGTGTCTCTGCATATGTATCTGTGTGTGTGTGTGTGTATCTCTGTGTGCGTGCGTCTGTGTGTGTGTGTCTCTCTGCGTGTGTGTGTCTATGTATGTATCTCCGTGTGCGTGTGCCTGTGCGTGTCTCTGCATGTGTGTATGTGTTCGTGCATGTGTCTGTTTGTGTGTGTGTGTGTCTATGTATGTATCTCTGTGTGCATGTCTGTGCGTCTATGTGTGTGTCTGTGCGTGTGTGTGTGCATGTCTGTGTGCACGTGTGTCTGTGTGCACGTGTGTCTGTGTGTCTCTGCATATGTATCTGTGTGTGTGTCTATGTATGTATCTCTGTGTGCGTGTCTATGTGTGTGTCTCTGTGCGTGTCTCTGCATGTGTGTGTATGCGTGTATGTGCGTGTTTGTGTCTGTGTGCGCGTGTCTCTGCGTATTTATCTGTATGTGTGTGTGTGTGTGTGTGTGTATGTGCGTATTTATCTGTGTGTGCGTGTGTCTATGTGCATGTATCTGCATGTGTGCATGCGTGTGTGTATGTGCGTGTGTGTATGTACGTGTGTGTGTGTATGTGTGTGCATGTGGCAGGACTCAATCAATTTATTTTTATCACATAAGGGTTTGAAAATAATAATGTTCAATATTTTTGCACTGAAACCTTTGTTACTTTCTTCAATGACAATGATCAAACACTGAGACCATTTCCGTCTACTGGAACCTTGGACAGCAGCGAGTCAGTTTCTTCTTCATGACAGCTTGTCATTCTGTCAGTCTCGCCCTTCAGGCTGTCTTGTAACATCTGAATCCCATTCGCTTTCTACTCTCTGACTGACTGCAAGCTACTCTTGCTCACTGTCTGACCCAATAATAACAACACAAACAGACAACTTACTGAAACTCCGCCGACAATCTTGGTGCCAAGGATGTATTAAAATCCACATGCAGTTAGACCTACATTTGACCCTGTTTGTTTCAATGCCAAAGACTACAGTTGCACTCGAGCTGGAGCCTTCAGACTCTCAAACAAACAACTTCTTGCCCTTCTTTCAGCTATGTTCTATTGATTGGGAACAGAACATAGCACAGCACAACAGCAGAACAGGCCCTTCAGCCCACAATGTCTGTGCAGAACATGATCCCAAGATAAACTAATCTCATCTGCCTCAGAGGGCGGTGGAGGCCGGTTCTCTGGATGCTTTCGAGATAGCTAGATTGGGCTCTTAAAAATAGCGGAGTCAGGGGATGTGGGGAGAAGGCAGGAACGGGGTACTGATTGGGGATGATCAGCCATGATCACATTGAATGGCGGTGCTGGCTCGAAGGGCCGAATGGCCTACTCCTGCACCTATTGTCTATAGTCTATTGTCATCTGCCTGCAGGTAGACAAAAGTGCTGGAGAAACTCAGCGGGTGAGGCAGCATCTATGGAGAGAAGGAATAGGCGACGTTTCGAGTCAAGACCCTTCTTCAGACTGATGTCAGGGGGAGGGGGGGCGGGAAAAAGAAAGGAAGAGGCGGAGACAGTAGGCTTGTGGGAGAGCTGGGAAGGGGAGGGGAAGGAGGGAGAAAGCAAGGACTACCTGAATTGGAGGTCAATGTTCATACCGCTTGGGTGTAAACTACCCAAGCGAAATATAAGGTGCTGCTCCTCCAATTTGCGCTGGGCCTCACTCTGGCAATGGAGGAGGCCCAGGGCAGAAAGGTCCGTTTCGGAATGGGAGAGGGAGTTGAAGGGCTGAGCCACCGGGAGATCAGGTTGGTTATTGCGAAATGAGCGAAGGTGTTGGGCGAAACGATCGCCGAGCCTGCGCTTGGTCTCACCGATGTAGAGAAGTTGACTCCTGGAACAGCGGATGTAGTAGATGTGGTTGGAGGAGGTGCAGGTGAACCTCTGCCGCACCTGGAAAGACTGTTTGGCATCTGCCTGCAGGTGATCCATATCCCTTCCCTTCATACATTCCCTTCATATCCATGTCCATAAAGGACAGAGTGTGTGTCTGCCAATGAAGCCGGAAGAAGGATCCTGTCCCAAAATGTCACCATGTTCCGTGTTCTCCAGAGATGCTGCCTGACCCGCTGAGTTACTCCGCCATTTAGCGTCCTATATAAAAGCTTCCTAAATGCCACTGTCATATCAGCCTCCACCACCACCCCTGGCAACACGTTCCAGGCACCCACCACCCTCTGCGTAAAAAAACGTGCCCCTGCACATCTCCTTTAAACTTTGCCACTTCATCTTAAAGCTGTGCCCTCGAGTCTTTGACATTTCCACCTTCATCTGCCTGCACATGATCCGTTTCCCCACATCCTACGTTATATGCATTACAGCACATATTTAATATTAATTTCATGTTTGTACAATATTACATATGCGCTGTGCAATAACTGGTCACATAAATGTCATTATTATTATAATGCACATGGCACTTTCAATGCCTTGGAACTATCTTGTGTCTGGTGCCAAACCAATTTCACTCTGGGATAAATTAAGTTGTACTGCATTGCATTCCTCCATTCCCAGCTAAACCATCGAAAAGGGGATTGAATAAATCTCCAGTTCACAAGTAAGAATATGATTTTAATTGTATTTTATTTGTCTTAGAAGTTAAAGGGCCTGTCCCATTTGGGCGACCTAATCCACGAGTTCTGGCGATTTTGCCCTCGACTCAAACTCGCAGCATGGTCGACACGAGGTCGTAGGAGGTCTTCGTAACTCTCCTTCATGCTCAAGAGTGGTCTCCGCGTACTCGAGGCCTCAGCTAGGTCGCGGCGTTTTTTTCAATATGTTAAAAAATGCCCGCCAGTAAAAAAAGGTCGCCATGGAAAAAATCGATACTTTGTTTACTCGTAGGTTTAGTCGTAGTAGGTCGGCATGTTAGTCGTAGGTAATCGAAGGTAGTCAAAGGTAGTCGTAGATAATCTTCATCATAGTCGAAGGGAGGTCAAAGGAGATCGAAGGAGGTCGTCTTCACTCTCCACTATTCGGTGTCCAATTATCCCGAAGTTAGTCGTAGTTAGTCGTAGCTGGTCTTCAACATAGTCGAAGGAGGTCAACATGTCATTTTTTCAAACTCATCTAAACTCGCCAATTAGGTCGCCCAAGTGGGACAGCCCCTTAAGGGTTTGCCAACATGGTCATACCAGAAACATTAACACATTTTATGTTGCATTCATATGAAAATTAATTTCTGAAAGAAAACTTGGCAGCCGAAGCTCTCTTTGTGACCTTTCTAGACCGAGCTGGATGAGTTACTCCAGCAGTAGGGGCTTCAGGTACACAAGGTTTCCTTTATCTTTCAAAAGCAGCTTTTATATGATGCCACATACAAAATGTTTAAAAATTATATTAGACAAATGTGAAGTGAGCAATGAGCCTGTCCCACTAAGGCGATTTTTTCAGCGGACTGCCATCGACTGTCATGTTGCCGGCAGTCGCCTGAAAAAACGGGAACTGGAACGGCGACTGTCAGAGTGGAACACACACACACAAACACATCGCAAAGGCGGGGGCCAGGGCAAGCGGGGGGAGCACTGTCTGAAATTCACACGGTGCAAAGCCAAGGTGATACAGACACACACAGGAAGATTGGCGCTGTAATTAAGACCGCTAGCACAGTGTACAGAAAGTCCTTTAAAAGAGGGGGGGGAGAGGGAGGAGAAGGCGGGAGAAGAAGTGGAGACACTTTTAAGAAGCCAGACAACTTTTAAGAAGCCAGAGATACACAGCTGTGAAGTTCGGCGGACATTTAACATTACCGGTCGGTTATCCTTGGTTCTGAAAACTCCTGCTTACGTTTTTTCCCCCCAATGAGCCAATGAAAATGACCGGTCAGCAAAGGCGATTAACTAAAACTACCTAGACTACCTCGACTACCTACAACTACATGGCGACCCCACTACAACTGCACCTACGACTACAGGATTATTGATTATCTCCATGGCGACCAATTTTCAACATGTTGAAAAATGTACGGCGACCATACTGAGGACGCGACTAGTTCCCAGAATGCGGGAACTCCTCGCGACCACGTAGGAGACTCACCAGAGACCACCAGCGGACATGTGGCGACCATGTGGCGAGCGCAGAGTCTCCTGCACTCGCCTAAAAAGTCGCCTAAGTGGGACAGGCCCATAAAGAACGTGTCAAAAGACCCACTCGGGCCATTTGGAAACTGGAGTACTAATTTTCTCTGAGAGGAATATATTTTTCTTTATAAGTAACTTAATAGGATGGAGAGTGACATTGTTAATTCAGAAACAATGGTTCTGAACTTAAAGAAAGGTAACTTTGTGGGTATGAGACATGAATTGGCCATGATTGACAGGCAATTAATTCTAAAAGGGTTGACGGTGGTCATGCAATGGAAGACATTTAAAGACTGCATGGATGAACTACAAAAATTGTTCATCCCAGTTTGGCAAAAGAATAAATCAGGGAAGGTAGTGCATCCGTGGATAACAAGGGAAATCAGGGATGGTATCAAAGCGAAAGATGATGCGTACAAATTAGCCAGAAAAAGCAGCATACCAGAGGACTGGGAGAAATTCAAAGACCAGCAGAGGAGGACAAAGGGCTTAATTAGGAAAGGAAAAATAGATTATGAAAGAAAACTGGCAGGGAACATAAAAACTGACTGCAAAAGTTTTTATAAATATGTAAAAAGAAAGAGATTAGTTAAAACAAATGTAGGTCCCTTGCAGTCAGAAACAGGTGAGTTGATCATGGGGAACAAGGATATGGCGGACCAATTGAATAACTACTTTGGTTCCGTCTTCACTAAGGAAGACATAAATAATCTGCCGGAAATAGCAGGGGACCGCGGGTCAAAGGAGTTGGAGGAATTGAGTGAAATCCAGGTTAGTCGGGAAGAGACAGAGACTTTAAGACTTTTGCCTCCATCACAGTGAGGAGGTGCCTGGTGAACTCACTGTGGTGGATGTTAATTTGTGTTTATTGTGTGTTTTGTCATTTATTATTATATGTATGACTGCAGGCAACGAAATTTCGTTCAGACCGAAAGGTCTGAATGACAAATAAAGGAATCTCTAAGTGGTTTTGGGTAAATTGAATGGATTAAAGGCCGATAAATCCCCAGGGCCAGATAGGCTGCATCCCAGAGTACTTAAGGAAGTAGCTCCAGAAATAGTGGATGCATTAGTAATAATCTTTCAAAATTCTTTAGATTCTGGAGTAGTTCCTGAGGATTGGCGGGTAGCAAACGTAACCCCACTTTTTAAGAAGGGAGGGAGAGAGAAAACGGGGAATTACAGACCAGTTAGTCTAACATCGGTAGTGGGGAAACTGCTAGAGTCAGTTATTAAAGATGGGATAGCAGCACATTTGGAAAGTGGTGAAATCATTGGACAAAGTCAGCATGGATTTACGAAAGGTAAATCATGTCTGACGAATCTTATAGAATTTTTCGAGGATGTAACTAGTAGCGTGGATAGGGGAGAACCAGTGGATGTGGTGTATCTGGACTTCCAGAAGGCTTTCGACAAGGTCCCACATAAGAGATTAGTATACAAACTTAAAGCACATGGCATTGGGGGTTCAGTATTGATGTGGATAGAGAACTGGCTGGCAAACAGGAAGCAAAGAGTTGGAGTAAACGGGTCCTTTTCACAATGGCAGGCAGTGACTAGTGGGGTACCGCAAGGCTCAGTGCTGGGACCCCAGCTATTTACAATATATATTAATGACCTGGATGAGGGAATTGAAGGCAATATCTCCAAATTTGCAGATGACACTAAGCTGGGGGGCAGTGTTAGCTGTGAGGAGGATGCTAGGAGACTGCAAGGTGACTTGGATAGGCTGGGTGAGTGGGCAAATGTTTGGCAGATGCAGTATAATGTGGATAAATGTGAGGTTATCCATTTTGGTGGCAAAAACAGGAAAGCAGACTATTTTCTAAATGGTGGCCGACTAGGAAAAGGGGAGATGCAGCGAGACCTGGGTGTCATGGTACACCAGTCATTGAAAGTAGGCATGCAGGTGCAGCAGGCAGTGAAGAAAGCGAATGGTATGTTAGCTTTCATAGCAAAAGGATTTGAGTATAGGAGCAGGGAGGTTCTACTGCAGTTGTACAGGGTCTTGGTGAGACCACACCTGGAGTATTGCGTACAGTTTTGGTCTCCAAATCTGAGGAAGGACATTATTGCCATAGAGGGAGTGCAGAGAAGGTTCACCAGACTGATTCCTGGGATGTCAGGACTGTCTTATGAAGAAAGACTGGATAGACTTGGTTTATACTCTCTAGAATTTAGGAGATTGAGAGCGGATCTTATAGAAACTTACAAAATTCTTAAGGGGTTGGACAGGCTAGATGCAGGAAGATTGCTCCCGATGTTGGGGAAGTCCAGGACAAGGGGTCACAGCTTAAGGATAAGGGGGAAATCCTTTAAAACCGAGATGAGAAGAACTTTTTTCACACAGAGAGTGGTGAATCTCTGGAACTCTCTGCCACAGAGGGTAGTCGAGGCCAGTTCATTGGCTATATTTAAGAGGGAGCTAGATGTGGCCCTTGTGGCTAAAGGGATCAGAGGATATGGAGAGAAGGCAGGTACGGGATACTGAGTTGGATGATCAGCCATGATCATATTGAATGGCGGTGCAGGCTCGAAGGGCCGAATGGCCTACTCCTGCACCTAATTTCTATGTTTCTATGTTTCTATCTATAGTAACTCTGAGATGCCAAGCATCAAAGTTGGGCATAGAGATTATTAATTGAGCGGGCCCACCGAGTCCATGCCAGCCATCAATCACCTGTTCACACTAGTTCAACATGATCCCATTTTCTCATCCACTCCACTTTATGGGCAATTTTACAGAGACCAATTAACCTACCAACCCGCATGTCTTTTGGGACGTAGAAGGAAATCGGAAGCCCACGCAGTCACAGGGAGAACGTGCAAACTCCACGCAGTCAGCGCCCGAGGTCAGGATCGAACCCGGGACACGGCAGCAACAAAACCAGCTGCGCCACTGTGCCACACTGAAAGATCTGATCTAAAGGGAAGACACGAAAGACCTAATGGCAAGGCAAGTCAGAGAATCGGAGGTGAAGCGTATGAGAAAATAATCACATTTCTCCTCAAGGCAAGTTCAAAAGCAACAAGTGTAAAACGTGGAACATTGAACAGGTCAGCCCAAGAACAGGCTATTTAGCCCACAACCACTGGGCCAAACGTGATGCTTAGATCAACTCTTATCTGCCTTCTTGAACAGGGGCTGGCATGTAAAGTAAAAGGAAATTATGGAAAACATCAAGAAAATCAAAGGAAGATATGTACAAATTAAAGTATCAGCTATCACCTTCCTGTCACAATGTGAATTGTCTGTACAAAGCTGGTGCCTGTCTGTGGCAACATGTTGCAAGCAGCACAACAGAAAATAATGTTCTGAGCTAACCTGGATAAATGAAACAGCACAAATCAGTGCTGGAATTAGGCCATACGCAGGAAGAAGTAGTGCTGGAACTCACAAACTGCTAATCCATCCATTTAAACGCATTAGACATAGTCTCGGGGGCATTGGTTTTGTCCTTTTTCACTATTATTGTTTGTGTATGTTTGTGTGTCTGTTTACGTGTGTATGTTTGTGGGGAGACACAAAATGCTGGAGTAACTCAGAAGGTGAGGCCGCATCTCTGGAGAGAAGGAATGGGCGATGTTTCGGGTCGAGTGTTTATGTGTGTTTGTGTGTTTGTGTGTGTGTACATGTGTGTGTGTAAATATACACACATATATACACACACACACACACACACACACACATATATATATACACACACACACACACACACACACATATATATACACACACACACATGTGTATATATATATGTATATACAGTATACACACATATGTGTATATATATATATCATACCCACACACCGCACGTTTTTTTCTCGTTTGCTATATTGTTTACAGTGTACTGTGTTTACATATTCTGTTGTGCTGCATATAATGGCCCTGTCCCACGGGCAAGCGGTTACTGGCGGTGAAGCACGGCGTCGCCGGAAGCGGGGACCGCGCGTATGCCGCGGGAGCGCCGCACGGATGCCGCGCGAGGGCCGAGTGATCTCTGAATGGCCGGTCCCACGAGCTTGCGGTAAGTAAAAAAAAATTAAACCTTACTGTTGCCGCGCGTATGCCGGGTGATCACCGCACGGCCTGTCCCACGAGCGCGGCGTCGGGTGATGACGACATCGCGCAACGCAACGCGCTACGCGATGATGTCAATTTGGCTCGCGGCGCTGTGGCGGTGCTAGTGGTGATCGCGGCGCTGTGGCGGCGGCTGTGGCGGTGCTCGTGCCGTACTGGCGCCGGCTGTGCGGTAGGACAACATTTTTGAACGTTGTCGACTTTTTGTGAGCATGTGCGGTGTTGGGACCAACACCGCACGGTCCCGGCGGTGTGCGTGGGACTGACCCCGCGGGCCATGCGCGGTCTCTGGCGGTCCACGAGCGGTCCCAACTTCCTGCTTCACCGCCAGTAACCGCATACCCGTGAGACAGGCCTTTAAGGATTTCATTGTTCGTCTGGGACATATAACAGTAAAACACTCTTGACTCTTGAATGATAAATCTTTTCCGATTCACATTACAGCCTCATCCGTCCACAGAGTTCACTTACCTCTTTGGCTCAGGTTTTTGCGGCATCTTGGGTTCCTTTCTTGACCCTTTTCTAGACTCCCTTCTCTCCTTTTTTGTGTCACTCTCTGGCTCATTCGTGGAGGGACTGAATGATTTGTCCCCCTCACCATCTACACTTGGCTGCGACATAAGCAGCTCCTGCACTTTCACACTTTAAAGGTTTGCAGAAAGCCAAAAAAGAGAAGCGTGGGAGCATGAAAAGAAATAAAGAAAAATCAAAAGTACGAGAAACAAAGGAAAAACGTGAAAAAGAAATAACACAAAATGAAAAGAATACACAACAGAAGTCCAAAACCAAGAGTTTCGGCCATAGATTTAAAAAAAAATCAACTAACATAAAATAATGCTGGATCTCCCATCTGTAGTCATTACATGGTGTAGTGTAAATGCCATCAGTTTTGGTCACCCTGCTACCAGGAAGGATGTCATCAAGGTGGAAAGAGCGCAGAGAAGATTTACAAAGATGTTGCCAGGACTCGAGATCCTGAACTGCGGGGAATGGTTGGGCAGGCTAGTACTCTATTCCTTGGAGAACAGGAGACTTATGGGCCTGTCCCACTAGGGCAATTTTTTAGCCAACTACAGGCGACTAGTTTGTCGCCACATGTTCGCCGGGAGTCGTCTCCTCAGTCGCGCAAAAAGTGGTAGCGTCTTTCTGGTCGCCGCTAACTTTACAATATGTTGAAAAATTCTCCTGATGTAGGTGCTGTCGTAGGTTGTCGCCAGGATGACGTAGGTCGTCGCCGGTTTTTCGGCGACCTGCTACGACTATGGCAGTCGCCTAAAAATTCGCCAAGTGGGACAGGCCCGTAAGGGGTGATCTTGTAGAGGTGTATGAGATCATGAGGGAAATAGATAGGATGAATCAAATAGATAGTCTTTTACCCAGGGGTAGAGGAAGCAAGAGCCAGAGGACATAGTTTTAAGTTGAGAGGGCCACGGTTTAATAGGAGGAAAATGGCAACCTTTTTCACACAGAGGGTGGCGGGTTTAAGGAACGAGCTGCCAGAGGAGGCAGTTGAGGCAGGTACTGTAACAAAATTTAAGAGACATTTGGACAGGTACATGGGTAGGAAAGGTTTAGAGGGAAATGGGCCAAACATGGGAAGGGCGACGAGTGTAGATTTTGTTTGGCATGGGAAAACTGGGTTAAGGGCCTGTTTCTATGCTGTATATGACTCTATGACGCCAATACAAATAGGACTTAATATTAAATTAAAAATGGTACGATGACATGCAAAGAGTATAATATTGGACTGAAAGGGCATTAATCTGTTGTGTCGGAGCATGCACAGCTTATAAGTGACTGCAATTACTTGGAAAGGCTATTCTTTTCCAAGCGTCTCCCAAACCCAGGACTACCATCACTAAGAAGGACAAAGGCTTTCTGCTCATGGAAACACCATCATAGATTCATATAGCGTGGAAACAGGCCCTTCGGCCCAACTTGCCCACACCGACCAACATGTCCCATCTACACTAGTCCCACCTGCCTGTGTTTGGCCCATATGCCTCTAAACCTATCATATCCATGTAACTGTCTAAATGTTCCTTAAACATTGCGATAGTGCCTGCCTCAACTACTTCCCCCGGCAGCTCGTTCCATACATCCACCGCCCTGGGTGTAAAAATGTCACCCCTCAGGTTCCAATGCTGGGGAGAGCCTTCCCCCCCCCTCACCTTAAACCTATGTCCTCTGGTTCTCGATTCCCCTACTCTGGACAAAGGACTGTGCACTTACCCAATCTATGTCTCTCATGATTTTGTACCCCTCTATATGATCACCCCTTATCCTCCTGTGCTCCAAGAAATAGCCTGCTCAACCTGTCCCTAGAGCTTAGGGCCTTCAGTCCTGGCAACATCCTGGTAAATCTGCTCGGCACCCGTTCCAGCTTAACAAGTCCTTTCCTATAACATGGTGCCCAAAACTGAACACAATATGCTAAATGTGGCCTTACCAACATCTAACATCATTACAAATGACCTCCCAACTTCTATATTCAATATTAAGTTCATAGGTCATGTTACAGGAGAAAAATTAGGCCATTCAGCCCATCAAGTCTACTTCGCCATTCAATCATGGCTCTACCCACTCATTGCATCTCCTCCAAGTTGCACGCCATCCTGACCAGGGATCTATCTGTCCATTCCTTCATCGTCACTGCAACCCCTTTCCCCACAATAACTTCACCAGAAGGACGGCAGCAATTCAAGAATCATGCTTGGCTGATAAATGCTGGCTGTACCAGCAGCTCCTACATCCCGTAAAATAAATTAGGAACTTTTTCTATTACATTGCACAGTCGACATTAAGAACATGTTTGAAGTCATTAATTCACAGCAGTGATTGCTGTGCAGTTCCCACAAAGTCCATGCATGGCAACACATATGGTTCTACATTATGTAGTGAGGCACAGTGCCGCAGTGGTAGAGCTACTGCCTCACAGCGCCAGAAAGCCGGGTTCGATCCTAACTACGGTTGCTGTCTGTGTGGAGTTTGCACGTTCCCCCTGTGACCGCAGGTGCTCTAGTTTCCTCCCACACTCCAAAGATGTACAGGTTTGTAGGTTAATTGGCTTCGGTAAAACATTGTAAATTGGCCCTAGTGTATAGGATAGTGCTAGTGTACGGGATGATCAGCCATGATCACATTGGCTGATAACATGGTTCTGCTGGCTTGAAGGGCCGAATGGCCTACTCCTGCAACTATTGTCTATTGTCTATTGTTTGCTGATGGGTGCAGACTCGGTGGGCCAAAGGGCCAGTTACCATGTTGTACCTCTAAAGTCTAAAATAGAGTCTACTGTTGGCTACAAATGTTAATGGGATTCACTATCAAAACATGACTATTTTGTACTTTAACATACATATCCAACCATTAGTTAACGGCGGTGCTAACTTCAGCTAATGCCAGCCTGAGTAAACATATTGGTTATAAATAGAGCAAGACAAAAGGCGAAGGATTGATTGATTGGAAGATACAGCATGGAAACATGCCCTTCAGCCCACCAGGTCCACACTGACCATTGATCATCATTGCCTCCATGTTATCCCACTTTTGCATCCACTCCCTACACACCAGGAACAATTTACAGAGGCCAATTAACCTACAAACGTCACGTCTTTGAGATGTGGGAGGAAATGGAGCACCCGGAAGAAACTCAGGTCGTCACACAAAGATCGTGCAAACTCCACACAGACAGCACCCAAGGTCAGGATCAAACCCAGTTCCCAGCTGTTATCAGGCAACTGAATCATCCTACCACAACCAGAGAGCGGTCCTGAACTACTATCTACCTCATTGATCGGACTTTGCTGGCTTTACCTTGCACTAAATGTTATTTCCTTATCATGTATCAATACACTGTAAATGGCTCGATTGTAATCATGTATTGTCTTTCCGCTGTCTGGATAGCACGCAACAAAAGCTTTTCACTGTACCTCGGTACACGTGACAATAGACTAAACTGAACTGGCCTAAGCTGAACTCTAGCTGTGTGAGGCAGCTGTGCCCACTGTACCAGCTGTGCCCACTGTACCAGCAATGCCCACTGTACCAGCAATGCCCACTGTACCAGCTATGCCCACTGTACCAGCTATGCCTACTGTACCAGCTATGCCCACTGTACCAGCTGTGACATTGTACCACCGTGCCATCCAATTTATTGAACATTGCTGGACTAATACCGCACCGGCATGGAATAGAAAATACAGATACAACCATTGCATGGAATAGATGTCCTTGCGTTTATTCTCCTTGTGTAATGCTGGCAATATTGAGCTGTAAATGCTCATCTCTCCCACGTAACTCAAGCGAGAAGCCTACTTGGCTTAGGCACCGTTGCAACCACGATCTTGTGAACTCTACCTGTTGCCATGGACATGTGAAGCACAGAAGGCAAAGCTGTAGTGCAGCAGAGTGGGGTCGATCATCGCTCCGTTCTCAGCCCGTTCCAGCAAGTTGTTGAGGTAGCAGAGGTGCCGGTGACAGCCTCTGGTTCCATAACGGGCGCAATATTCATCCAGCACGAACACCTGCCCAGGACTGAACCAACCCTGTGAACAGAAAGGCAAAAATAACCCAGCAATAGGCAACGACATGAGCCAACTCCACACAACACAATGGAATACAGGGGTGGATCAATAATTCAGACAGAGACACAAGGAACTGCACATGCTGCTTTACAAAAAAAAAACACAAAGTGCTGGAGTACTTGTGAATAATATATTCCCAGAATGTTGCCTGGCTTGCATTAGAGGTATAATAGATATTGGATAAACTTGGATTGTTTTCTCTGGAACATTGGAGTTTGAGGGAAGACCTGATAGCCGTGTATAAAATGATGAAGGGCATAGATTGGGTAGACAGTCAGAACCTTTTTTCGCAGGGTGGAAATGTCAATGACTAAGGTAAGAGAGGCAATGTTTAACGCGGGTGTGCGGGACATGTTTTTTTTAAAACATAGAGTGGTGGGTGCCAGGAAGGTGCTGCCAGGGGTGGTGGAGGCAGATACAATATTGTCATTTAAGAGGCGTTTAGATAGGCACATGGATATGCAGGGAATGGAGGGATGTGGGTCGCATGCACGCAGAGGAGATTACATTCACTTGGCATCTTGTTTGGCAAGGACATCGTGGGCTGAAGGGCCTGCTCCTATACTGTACCATTCTATGTTCTATATGCTTCATAAATGAGCTGGAGGTAAAGCAATAACAAGTTTTTTTGTGAAATAATGGTTTTTGGGCATTAATTAGTTCAGTTTAGTTTAGTTTAGAGATACAGCACAAACACAGGCCACACTGACCGTCGATCACCAGTTTACGCTACTTCTATGTTATCCCATTTTCTTTCATCCACTCCCTACTTACGAGGAGCAATTTTACCGCGGCCAATTAACCTACAAACCTGCACGGGTTTTGGGATGTGGGAGGAAACCGGAGCACCCGGAGGAAACTCGTGTGGTCATTAGGGAGAACATGCAAACTCCGCACAGACAGCACCCACGCTCAGAATCGAACTTGGGTGTCTGGTGCTGTGAGGCAATGGCTGGACCAGCTGCGCCACTCTACAGCCCGAAGTTTAGTTGGGGTCTGTAATGTTCAAGAGTTGGTGGGATGCTTGGAACTTACATCAACCACCCCCAACAGAGTCAAACACGGATGTCCATTTAGCGCCCCAAACCAGCTGAGATCCTAGCAGTTTCCCAGATCCAGGTCCTACACGTTCATGGCAGTCTGTTTCGATAGCAAATGAGAGGTGGGAGGATTGCTTAAAAAGACAGAACTACTCGCAACCCAAATCAGGTAACACTTTAGCAATTTCCCAGCAGCGAAGGTGCAGTAAGGAAGAACAATGGGGCCATTCATGGCATCAACATTTACCAGGAGATCCAGCGATTGTCCAGGGACAGCTGGGAGTTTCCTGCCAGCCTCTACCTGGTGGTTCCAAGGAACCAGGTGCATGGACAGGAAAGGTTTTAGAGGGACGTGGGCCAAAGGCAAGCAAATGGGACTGGCTTAGATGGAGCATCTTGGTCGGCATGGATGAATTAGAAAATAGGTGCAGGAGTAGGCCATTCGGTCCTTCGAGCAAGCACCGCCATTCAATATGATCATGGCTGATCATCCAGAATCAGTACCTCGTTCCTGCTTCTTCCCCATATCCCTTGATTCCGTTAGCCCAAAGAGCTAAATCTAACTCTCTCTTGAAAACATCCAGGGAATTGGCCTCCACTGCCTTCTGTGGCAGAGAATTCCACAGATTCACAACTCACAGGGTGAAAAAGGTTTTCCTCATCTCAGTCTTAAATGGCCGACCCCTTATTCTTAAACCGTGACCCCTGGTTCTGGACTCCCCCAACATCGGGAACATTTTTCCTACATCTAGCCTGTCCAATCCCTCAAGAATTTTATATGAATTGGTTCGAAGGGATGGTCTCCGAGCTATATGACTCCATGAACAGTGGCAGTTAGTAAATAACATAACATGGTACCTCCAACGTTTTGCATGCAAGGACCAGCGGCATGTGTATGACAATTTAAGTTCCAGGCTAAAGTAGCTGCACATCTTCTCAATTTCCTTTCTAACGTGGCAAGGGGCAAAGAAAGAAAACCCAAACCTTACGTGGAAACCGTCAACTAAAAATTGCCATCAGACAAAGCTTAAGTACCCAAGTCTGAGTCTGAAGTAAGGGTCCCAACCTGTGATGTTGTCTCTCCATTTCCCTCGTGCCTGACCCATTGAGTTACTCCAGCACTTTGTGTTTTGCTTCAGTCTCCATAAGCAGGAATGTTGACATTTGCCAGTAACTTTCCATGTGACTTTTGCTTGTTGCAGCCGTGCAACTCAGACTAGAAAATACAAGTCTGTTGGGTGATCATTTTAATTCTGTAAATCAACAATATGCTTACCAAACAAGAGTAGGAATCATTAAGCCTGTGGTCCAACGTTAACCTTTGTAGCGTTTCAAAGAGCGTTGCATGATCAAACATGCAAGGATTGGCAGAGATAAATTCATCCATCCCATGTTTTTGAGCTCTGTCTGCATCTGTTTGCCAGGCACATACACAGAAAAGGCCATTCTTAGAGAAAGACTATGAAGCCCTCCATCAGACATACAAGCACAAAATTACCGCCCTATCATCCCACCCACCCACTAACTCTTCTCACCTAAATTACTATTTTTAATTTACTTAATTTTTTTTTTTAATTCACGCAATAGATTTTTCCCTCTGGTCTAGTGTATTCATCTCCAGCGTAAAGTCAACATATAAGGTACACTGCATAATCCTTTCTATCTGAATTTAAATCAATCTAGTTAATTAATATTGGTCCTGAACAATACTTTTAACAATAGATTCTGCCATTCCACAGAATGCATATCTAGTTCAGATTTTAATTGTTTTGAAACCATGCATCAGAAAACTCTTATTTTCATTGTCAGTCCATTTTGGCCACCCCACTATTGACATGAAATTTTTAATTCTGATAAACTAAACAAAATTATTTTCATTGAAAGAGTTCATACTGCATATCACAAAAATGGGATCACAATTGCTGAACAAACACAATCAAGTCTTAGAGGTGATATGTTGGTGTAAAAGCAAGAATTCGAACCATCCTCAGGCATGGACCAGTCTGTGAAACTGTACTGAAACCAAATTTTAAATATCGTTAGTGAATACTTAAGATTATGGTTGCTGATTTGCACTTCCCAAGATGAATTATGTAGAAATATATTAAAAACCCAAACAAAATGGCACACCGTGGCCATCCATAACTTTGATACTGAATAGCCAGGAGGGTGAAAGTTGTGAGGGAATAGGATATGGCCAATGAGGAGATGAAGTGGATACATTTTTCTGATCTGAGTGAGAGTTTTGAATGTCTGTCCTTTTTGACCAAGTCTGCCTCCTGGTGGAATGGCTGAGATATTGCTCTGGCAACATCTTTGCTGGTCCATTCGACATGCCAATCATATTTATGAGTGAGGTTTCTGACAGTACATTGTGCAGGGGGTAGGAAAGCAGCCAAGAGTTAACAGTATAATCAGCAGAAGGTGGCATGAATTGGAATCATTTAAATACTTTTAATACATTTTTGATTTATTCAGGCATTTTCCTATGTCGAGTATCGATAAAACACGAGTATTCTAACCTCGGCAAGAGATAGAAGCAAGACTTTGGTTGAAAAATTATGGACGGCTATTAAGTTGTATTGAAGTTATTCAGAAATTCTTCTTTGTGAATTAAAATGGATTCAAAATGGAAAGCAGTCTGACACTATAGCTGTGCTACTAAACAAAAAGACAGAAAGCACTGGCATGGCAAGGTTACAATCTGCTATTTGCTATGAATTAATGAAGTAGCATTCATGCTTTCTATTCAAATTCTAGGCACAAACACCTAGGGTGTAATTAATAAATCTCAACATACATAGCTGAAATATTATAATATTTCAGCTATGCAAAAGAAACAAAAATGAGTGTGGTCAGATGCACCCTGGATGCTGGTCATGTCTTAGGAGCATCAAGTGAATTAAGGAGAGGTTTAGCAATTTACTGCTGCATACAGTCAGTTTCCGGTTACAGGAACTGTTTTTCAAATGCTATCAGATAGGAATGCTTATTTTTTCACATCAGTCTCCTTCTTTCCATTGTTTTGTGCTTTGGTGGTGAATCTGTGGAATTCTTTGCCACAGAAGGCTGTGGAGCCCAAGTCAATGGATATTTTTAAAGCAGAGATGGATAGATTCTTGATTAGTACGGGTGTCAGGGGGTATGGGGAGAAGGCAGGAGAATGGGGTTCGGGGGAGAGATAGGTCAGCCATGATTGAATGGCGGAGTAAACTTGATGGGCCGAATGGCCTAATTCTGCTCCTATCATTTATGACCTTTCCCATAATCCATTTGTATTTCCCAAAATAGGAGTGCTTTAGTGTTACACAAGTTAAGTGAGTTTTGTCAAGTGTTATTAATGTTTAAGGTTATGATTCTGTATATTCACAGGACAATTCCGTATGAAGCAATGGTTCAGTACTTTGGTAAAATAAAAGCAACATGATAATGCTTTGAAATGAGGCAAATCGTTCAATATATAAGTGAAAGAAGTATTACTACTGACAATGAAATGTTGTTCTTTTCATTTTGTTTTTTTTTCATTCTATTTAGTAAATATTAAAGTAATTTTAAAAAAGGAGGTTTTACACGTTAAAAAGTTTAACAATGCAACAAGAAACGATTTATTCAAATGTTAAAAATTGAATTACTTTTCAGTGTTTTGGAGTGCAGTATTTATGAGTTAAAATCTTTCCTAATCAACTGTTTGTGAATTTGACAGATATTTACACTAACACTATCAATGTTAATGGCAGGCGATGTTCTATGATTTGAACTGATGCGGGCATTCTTAATCCAACACCGAGCGCTATCGTCAAACTTTTATAGAACATTGAAATTCGGTGAAGAGTAATTTGGAGACCAAGACTACAAGATGTCAGGCAATCTCACAGTTTGGAGTCCAAGTGTTGAGTGAGCTCAAAACAAGGAAGTCTTACAATTCAAAGTACAGTTCTACAATTCAATGAGGTTAGTAATGATGCAGGCTTATGCTATAAACTTGTGTTTAAAAACTCGGAGAAGTCAGTCCACTAAAGTCTACAGCCTCAGTTACAAAAATAGTGTGGGGGAATGCAAGAAAGATATCTTCAGACAGAAGATATTCTTCGGAATCTTCCGAAAGAAGATTATCTCAAAGAAAGATATCTTCCATTTTCCGAGTGCTGGATTTCCAAGTAAACTAAGTGTATTCTTCCAGCACCAGTCAAAGTAGAAGCAAAGATTGTACAATTTCATTGTGCGATACAGTCAGAATCTGGATCACTGAAGTGTGGTTTGTTGTGCAGTGAATTTAAATGGAAATCTGGGGCAAGCTTGTTGATATTTTAATTTCAGGATACAGCAGAAAAACTGCTTCATTTGGTTAATTTGGGTTCCCAGTAGAGAAATGGCAGCTCTGAATTACAGATTCTATTTATATACTTCAGAAATGAGTAATCCTTTTGAGGCAAGGCCTTCTTTTACAGATTTCAAAACTGAATATTTATAGGGGTTGAGATTACTTTTACAACGTAATTCTGCCATGCTACCATTATAATACGTAAAGTTAGAAAATAAATGAAACAGCATATCATTTGTTGAGTTGTCGAGGTCTCTGCACAAATTGATTATACTGGGTGCAGAAATGTCAACACAAACTCAAGAAGTGAGCCAGATTCCAGATGATGGTGAGAAGATGATCGTGAGATGATTGGAGAAGTGAGCAAGATTCCAAATGATCGATAATTTAAAAAAGACAAAAACTTTTATTTCATACTGACTTTTCAGGAAATGTATAGAATTTCTGTACTTAATGTTTTATACAAAGCATTATTCCAGTTGATGCATTTTACAGTCAAAAAAAGGTTGACACAAGAGGCAATGTAGAACGTGAGGAACTGCAATAACAATATTCACTGCAATTCTTCATTTGTATAATAACACTGGAAATGAACTTAGTGACTGTGCTGGGATGCTGAACTATTCATGTTTTAGGCTGCTATCTTAAATATTTTTCTTAAATTGCAGCTATCTTAAATATTTTTATGTTTTTACAATTATCTCTGAAGTGAGTTGTGCAAGGGATGTTTATAAGATACAGCAATTATCAGTTAATACTATTGCAAATTCCCCTCACATCCATGGCATGTAGGTTGTCAAATGGCAATTAGTGCAATGCAAGAGATTTGTTTAAATGAATTAAACCCTTTTAATCTGCAGTAAATGAAACTGCACTGCTCCAATGTGGGTTTGTCTGGTTTAACCTGCATAACGAGTGACACTTATCTGTCCCTGAAAACAAAAATAACCTTTGCTTTAAAAGATGACATATTTATGTAATTTTAATTAATAAATCCATTAAAAAAAAAGATTATAACCTGAACCTTCTGGGTTTGAGAGATTGTAAAAATAACTGAAGTCTCTCATTTATAAATCATTCTTATAAATATTATTCTCTTTATGATTAGCTGCAGCCAATTTTCGACTGCAGTTCTTTCTAAGTTGTTAGCAGCAAGAGGCAATGAATGTCAGGCAAATCTATCAACATTTCCTGCAGAAAGTTCAGAGTGAGATGTCAGATATGAAAAAGGTGACTTTCCATCCCGGTCCTCTGGTGAATCCACACATGTCATATCTCTTTGACATTAAAAGAATGAAGATCTGCTTTGGACAATAACCACCAATGACACCATTCAATCTCAGTCGGAGAAGTGAAAAGAAGAAATGACAATGATTGATGGCAGCTATCCATTTTTTTTTCGTAGATACTCGCTGCGAGAATGTTCGGTGGGGTCGGAAGCTCTAACGAGAAACTGATCTGCATTAGATATCTCTCAGCATTTGAAAATGTAAATATCAAAGATACATACCTTTGTGCATTCACCAGCAAAGAGATTTACAAATTCATCAAACAAATAAAAAAATAAAAAATAAAAATGAAACAAAACTATTATGGCATATTTCTAATGTCTTATTAAAATACATGTTTGCTGGCCTGGATGACAATGCCCCAGCATTCGATAACGGCACAAAACAAGAACATGACGAGTATACTGCAGCACACCATCGTTCCCTAGTGGGCCAGGGGATGCTCATTTTAGTTGGATTCTTCACAGAACTACAAGTAGCTTGCCTCAAGTAACTGATGGGAAATATTTTTTTTAACCAAAAAATATGGAGGCTGATCAGATAGCCAGTAGTTTCCCCCCGCCCCCTCCCCCCAAAAGTTAGTCACAAATAGGGGGAGAATTGATTAATATTGATTGACTTTTTGAGGAAATGTTACTTTAAATCTTCCCTTATATTTCACAATGTCAATAAAAATTGAATTAGTATGAATTTGCAGGATTCTACACTAGTCAGTCGTGCAATCGATCAGTGCATTTAAAGTCAGTTATAGTGTACTGCAGTTAAAGAGAGAAACATGCACATTAAGCGAATTGGTTAAATTCACTGGATTGTAGTTCTGCATTCCTCAAATGTAGCAATTGAAAATACTGAAAATATCACGGCAGTGTATAGATGATAAAAATATGTAGCGTTTAAAGCATACAAAACTACCAAAAATTAATCTAATAGGATAGCAACGGAGTTTGGTGCAAATACAAGAGAATACTGGCTTGCATTTTGCATCACAATGGAACCTTTTGGAGTTTTACAAACAGCCTGTATTTCCACCAAAAAATGAACTACAGCAAAAGAAAAACAAAAAAAGAATAAACAGAATATTCGTCAGGCATCAAACAGAAAGAAATAAGATCTGTCTTAAGTTCTGGAATTTTCTGCCTGTTATCCAACGTCAAGTCTATGGGTAAACCGGAGTATTTTCCATGATAAGGAGGGATGGCATCATCTACTCCTCAGTATTGATCTCGGAATACTCCAACTACATATTTGCCAGCTCCCACAATCTTTGCAATCGTCTCCTGCGAGTAAAACCCGCATTACTAAACTCCATGCAATAACTTCCCAAAACCAAAAAAACGGCGTGCGGCAACTTCACTTAAAGTGTTGGGACGGACACCAGTAAACAGAGTGGCTTTTAACAATGCAATGTCATTTTAAACACCAAATATTTTTGCAGGTCCTAATCCATTTCAAAATATGTTCTAAATGGAAAAAAAAAGATATTTTCTTTGATAAAGTTGACAATCTGATATAAAAAAGAGTTGTACTCTATTACTCTAATTCAAGAAAAATTGGGATTGCTAAGATTTTAATGCGTTCAATCCATTGGAATGATTACCGAAGGCTAATTTGGAGCAATGTCATAATACCTTTGTTTCCACACACATTTTAAACACTTTACATACTAACACTCATGTGATACAACACATGTTGTTGAATAAGTATGGAAAGAATACAGAAAACCAGAGCTTGTAAATAAATGTGGAGTTTATTTGTTCTGCTTATCCTGGCAGAAGACTATAATTACCACCCTGGTGCTAATCATTGCTGTGAAGAAGCAGGCATTATGATATCATTGAGCAACGCAATCTGTTTTCAAGCATTACACAGTCAATTAGCTGGAGAGATAATTGAACAAATATATTACTGATGTCTTTTGTGATGCTAATTCACATTTACATTGCATGGAGGTTAGAAAATGTTAAGAATGATTCAAGTCTTACTAGGAGGAGTCTTTGCCTACAATATAAAAGCCAGAGAGGGGGCAATTATGTAAATACCACATGCATCTGGATTTGCAGTATGGAAGCTTTCATGTCACAACCTAAATTCAGGAAACATGAGTATTACACTAGAGAATTCTAAACATGAGATATTTGAGAAGAAAAAAAAACACATTGCATTTGTCAGATAATCAATGCTGATTATCTGACCTGTGCCAACTACAGGGAAGCACTTACCCTTTAATCCATCTAGAAGTTAGCAGGGTAAGAAGGAACAAACCAGAACAACGTAAAGACTAGCAACAAGGCTTACGAAAGCAGATAGGAGCCCCACAACCTAGCAGCAGGTAGATCATTCAAAGTACACGGGTTCAAGCAAAGTAAAAGAGAACAAAATAAAAGAAAAAAGACAACATAACATCAAGCAAAAACACTTCTCTCGTGGTTAAAGTCACCAAGATATTTTATACCAAATAGATTAAATTGTCAAAATCGTTGCACACTAAAAACACATAAACCATAAGATGTTCCCAATTTGAAAAAACGAATCTGTCCACCAAATTTATACTGGCACGGAACTATTATTGACCAAAATTGGTCAATAATGAGGCAAAAAGAAGGATTGTTTTTTAGTTATACATGGGTAAAAACTAATTGTGTCATTAACGGAGGTCAGAAATCAACACAGAAACTTCTGGTAAACTATGAAGAGAGGCAAAGAAAAAAAATCTGTGTAAAATATTTTTGAAAGGCAACTTTACCTTGTTTCATTAAATATGACAAATTGACAGCATGAAACTCTTTGACTGCACTATATATCTGTACGTTAGTAACACAACAGATGTCATTTGAAACAGATTTCTTTAAGGTGAAATATGCCTACATGCAGGAATATAATTATCATTAAAATAACAGGAAAAGTAGACAGCTGGCTGAATATGTATTAAGAAAGGTCACACAGAGTCTAACACAAAACATGGTGATCAGGATTGAGGATGTTTTTATAAAAAAAAAAATTGCTTGTTGATCTTTGAAGATTCACTTTGACTGTGACATTTTTACATTTGCGTCATATTCAAATTCTTTTAATGATATTTACTGTTAGATGTACATAAATATATTCAGTGCTCTGTTGAAAGGGCAGTTAAACACATTTCATCAAAATCCACTGGTAATATCTAATTACAGCAACGCTAATTACTCTTGTGATTGTGTGCGATAGGATATAGTGTGTACATGTTATGCTTGCTACACGGATACAGGGCCCCGGAATCAATGGCCCACACTTGTAGACTTGTAGCCAAAGAATGCCTGAATCTAACATGCATTATTTATACCAGAACCTGAGAACACATTGCAAGACAATCGGCATCTGTGGAGAGGTTGTTACGTTTAATTTTCAAGTGCTTATCCTTCTTAGCAACTGGAAAATAAGAGGGGAGTCATTATTTTGATACAAGCAGATTTAAATGGATGGACAACATAGACAAACTGAATAGACATCACTGGATCTTGAAGTAAAGCAAGTGCCTTAAATTTCCATTCTTTAGCTAGTTGCCAATCCATCTACCCAAAGACAGAAACAAAATGCTGGGGTAACTCAGCGGGTCAGGCAACATCTCTGGAGGACATGCATAGGTGACCTTTAGGATCTGCCCCGTCTTCGGATTCTCTATTTATGTTCTCCGCAGATGTTGCCTGACCTGCTGAGTTACTCTAGCACTTTGTGTCTTTGAGCCTCAACTCCAGTTTCAGTCCTTCTGGGCTGGTTGCGTTACGTGGGTTTACCCTCAGGAAGGCCGATCTAACCTCTGCAACAGTCACCCTGAGGGGAGGCGCATGAGGCTGAAGGGCCAGGTGTCGCCGCCCTGTTGGCCCTCTACTCGAGGCGAACGTAGAAAAGCATTCAGTTCCTCAGATCGGGTCGCACTATCATCAATGTCGTTGCCTGACCTTCCTTTGCAGCCAGGTGTCTTATTCAGACCGTGCCACATTCTCCGAGTGACCTGCCTTAACCTGTAAATATACCTGGCGGTTCATGGTTTTCGGTTGGGGAACATGGTCTTCCACGCACTTGCATATGGGATTCAGAATAAGGTAGCAAATCGGATACAAATTATCTTGGTGGTAGGAGGCAGAGAGTGGTAGCAGAGAATTGATTTTCAGATTGGAGACAGAAACGAGTGATATGCCACAGGGATCAGTGCTAGGTCCTTTAATATTTGGTCAAGTGTACTTTTATTTGAAAGACTATGTCGGTGGCACGCTTAGTAGGTTTGCAGATACAAGCCCAATGGCGGCCAAAACATGCCACTGAATTAGGCTTAGGTTTATTTTTGTCATTTGCACCAACGTGTACAGTGAGAAGTCTTGTTTTGCACGCTATCCAAACAGTTCAGATTATACTATATATAAATACAATCAAGTCAAACTCAAGTACAATTGATAGAGCAAAGGGGAAGATACAGAACTCAGAATATAGTTCTCAGCACTGCAGCGCGCCAGTTCCACAGACAAAGTCCAACGTTTGCAATGGTTTACAGGTGAATCAGACAGTACACTAGCTTAAGGAAGGACCATTCAGACGCCTGATAACAGAGGGGAAAATGTTGTTCCTGAGTCTGGTGGTGTGCGCTTTCAAGCTTGTGTATCTTCTGCCGGACTGGAGCGGGGAGAAGAAGGAGTGAGTGGGGTGGGGCAAGTCTTTGATTATATTATATATATAAGAAGGATGCTGGAAAATCAAAGGTAGACAAAAGTGCTGGAGAAACTCAGCGGGTGTGGCAGCATCTATGGAGCGAAGGAAATAGGCAAAGTTTTGGGCCAAAACATCTGAAGAAGGGTTTCGGCCCGAAACGTTGCCTATTTCCTTCGCTCCATAGATGCTGCCGCACCCGCTGAGTTTCTCCAGCATTTTTGTCTACCTTTGATTATATTGGTTTGTTCATCTCTTTGAACACACAGGAACTGTTAAAAACACTTAAAGAAATTAAGAATTAAAAGAAGATTAAACAATAACACCTGAATAGCTTTCCCCACACCTAAACGCCAGTGAGAATATTTAAAGAGTTTTCCCTGCAGTAGTTTCTTCCTCTTCATTTCAGTCTGACCGTTGGACTTGTGGCAGATGGAACCTGGTGCTGGTTTAGCGGGCAGGTTTGCCAGCCTTGGGAGACTCTATGGGTGGTCCACTGTCACTGAATGTCTAGGGACAGGTGGCATCATGGAAGATGCCACTGCCAGTTTAAGCCCATGCCAGCGCTGGACATATGGACATCAATGTAGAGACTCACACGCGTCTCGCAGAGAAGCTGGCACGTGGGGAGAAGGTCCATCCAACGTGCCTGATTAGAATAAGTCTGGGGAGAGGTTGGGAAGGCTCGGACTTTATTCCTTGGAGCGTGGGAGGTTGCGGGGTGATCTTTGTGTTGTATTGTAGTTGTATTGTAATTGTATTTTACTGTAATTAATTTATTAGCCAAGTATGTAAAAATATAAAACATCTTATGGACGTGTATAAGATCATTAGGGGAATAGATAGGGTGAATGTGCAGAGTCTTTTACCCAGAGTAGGGGAATCAAGAACCTGAGGACATATGTTTAAGGTATAAGGGGAAGATTTATTATGAACCCGAGGGGCAACACCACGTCACGGGGCTGGAAACTGGACGTATCCGGAGCTAATTCTGCTACCACCATCATCTACAGCGACAAGTGATGGCTCCCACTGATTGTCGCCGGAAGCTTGCGTCCTTTTCAGGACGGACGATGGCAGCGAGGACAACATTTGTAACAAGATGGACATGAGAAGAAGAAGAGACAACATTTTCACACTGAGGGTGGTGGGTATATGCCACGAGCTGCCAGAGGAGGTAGTTGAGACAGGAACTGCAACACAATTTAAAAGACATTTGGACAGGTAGATGGGTAGGAGAGACTTAGAGGGATATATGGGCCAAGCACGGGCAGGTGGGACTAGTGTAGATGGGGCATATTTGTCGGCGTGGGCAAGATGGGCTGAAGGGCCTGTTTCCATGCTGTATGACTCGATCACCCTTCTGTAGACTGGGTTTACTTCAGATTCAGTGATAGGTGGATACAGGTAATGGGGAGTTTGACCTGTGTAGATGGTTGGACAAAGGCTCGAGGTGAAAAAGAGACAAAGGATGTCCGGTGAGGAGCGAAATGTGAGGCAGAGAGAGAGAGAGATGTAGGTGGAAGGGGACAGTGGGGAGAGGGGAAGAAGGGGGATAACGGTGAAATGAGGGGTTTGGGGATGGGACGAAAGGTTGGAAGAAGCAGGGTGACTGGGAGGGTGAGGGTTTACATGGGGACGTAACACGGTGAAGAATTATGCAGGGATGCGGTTACCATTGGAAATAATGAATAATTCAAAAATAATTAAAAGACTGTGAATTCATCCATGTTTAAGTATTCAAATAATAATAAGGAGGGCAGGAAATGCAAAGTCTCACATAGCTGGTGGTTTTATGTTCTGACGTATATTATACTGATTTCATTGGAGTGAACAGTCTTTTTTGGGGCTTATTTTCCATTGTCACCCGGTGGGAGATCATTTCGTCATTAAAATATAATAATATTAAATTGAAGACGTATCAATATATAATTATTACGGAAGGGTTAATGCCAAACAGGAGTAGTTTTTCGAGAAATTCTATAATCGGTATATATTACTGTCCAATCATTGATCAGATACATGTTGTAAAAATATTTTACTGTCAATTTCTTTTGCTATTCCTCAAAGCTTATCAATTGCTTTTGTGTTGAATTGCCTCCGTGTTTACCCTTTGACTAGGGTATGGTTTGCTGCATACATTCATTCAAATCTATTTTAATGTAAGCATGTCCCTTAGGTACTCCATTAGAGAGTCAAAATAAATGGCCATATCGCAACAAGAAATCATTGCACATTTTCACAGGAAAAATACAAAGTAAAAACCTTCAGCAAAAAAAAAAAAAAAGAAACTCTGCTGATAAGGGTCGAATCTTGTAGCTGATCCATGCTCTTAATGTGGGAGTCAAAGGGTTAACATCAAGAATGTTATTGCTATCAATTTTTAAAATATAGATAACTAATACATTATTTATCAACCAAAACATTTTCATGCTGATGAACATCTGCCTTGATCAAACAGGCATTTCAAAAAACTAAAATTCTTAACTGTGGCAAAAATGTTCAGAAATATTAAATCTAGCAGCTCTCCTGTACAATTCTCTTCTATCACCCTTCAGTTTAAAGTTTCAATAAAGTAGTACTCTTATCAAATTTATAACTGCAAATGTACTCCACAATGTCCCCCACGCACAACTGGTATCCAACCCCAGATTAAAATCCTTACAAGTCATAAATGAACAGCCAATATAAGCCTTCTTTCCAAAAGGTATATCCAGATAAGATAGAATTAAACTTGGAATGTTAGTTCTCATGAATAGCAGGATCTATTAGCATCTGCTTGGGCAATTTAAACATTTAAACGACCCAAAGGTTGATTCATATATGAACCTAGTATAGCTTATAAATGCAGCTAACCATATTTGGAGCAGCAATATTTATTGTACTTGAACTTCAACAGTTACATGATCCACTTGTTTCTTGTGGCACGCGGTCTGGAGATTTGATCGTGCCTTTTGAAAGTGCTGTCCATGTAAGTGTGTGCAATGATGATGTTAAGTTTGTACAGATCTCTCAAGATAATGACTTAGCAAGTTGGCTGGATGGAGGAAATGGAGACGATGGAAAACCTTTTCTCACAGAGAGTTGTGGGTCTGTTGAATTCTCTGCCTCAGAGGGCGGTGGAGACTGGTTCTCTGGATACTTTCAACAGAGAGCCAGATAGGGCGTGGACTGGACTTTAAAGATAGCGGAGTCAGGGGATATGGGGAGAAGGCAGGAACGGGGTACTGATTGGGGATGCTCAGCCATGATCACATTGAATGGCGGTGCTGGCTCGAAGGGCCGAATGGCCTGCTCCTGCACATATTGTCTATTGTCTATTGGTGAGTGGGTGGGAGCAGGGGGATTTAATTTTAGTTTAGAGATACAGCGCAGAAACAGGCCCTTCAGCCCACCGAGTCCGCGCCGACCAGTGATCCCCGCAAGCATACACTATCCTACACACACTAGGGACAATTTACATTTATACCAAGTCAATTAACCTACAAACCTGTACGTCTTTGCAGTGTGGGAGGAAACCGAAGATCTCGGAGAAAATCCACGCAGGTCACGGGGAGAACGTACAAACTCCGTACAGACAAGCACCCGTGGTCAGGATCGAACCCGGGTCTCTGGCGCTTTAAGGCAGTAGCTCTATTACTGCAACACTGTGCCGCCCTATGCTATGGAGGCATAAAGCAGGTGCTGGATCTGCACCGCTTAAAGTGGTTCAAAGGTGGACCAAAGTTCAGAGAAGTATTCGCTCTGCAAAGGGAAAGCAGGTAGGGAAAGAAAACTGAAGGAAGCCCAATCTTTCCAATGCAGCATTGAAGACATTGGCCTTTGTAAAGGCAGTGGACATGGAAGGAATGTGACTCAAGAGACTAGAAAAGTTTCAGAACAGAGGCTTTCAAGAGGCTTTTGGGGGGGGGGCAAAGTCTAAAGGAGATACAGGTACAGGTACATGGATAGGATAGGTTTAGGGATGCGGGCCAAATGCAGGCAGGTGGGACTGGTGTAGATGGGGCATGTTGGTCAGTGTGGGCAAGTTGGGCCTGTCTCCAGGCTGTATGACGCTATCACTCTATAAGAGGTGCGGGGCTAGTTTTTTTTACGCAGATGGTGGTGGGTGCCTGGAACGCGCTGCTGGGGGTGGTGGTGGAGGCAGATACGATAGTGGCGTTTAAGAGGCTTTTAGTTAGGCACATTGATATGCAGGGAATGGAGGGATGTGAATCATATGCGGGCCAGAGATGAGTTGATCTTGGCGCCATGTTTGGCACAGGCATTGTGGGCTGAAGGGCCTGCTCCGTGCCGTGCTGTTCTGTGCTCTAACGACTTACAGTGACGAGTGGTCATTGAGAAAGTATAACGGGAGGTTTAGCTCCAGGATTTGGTTGCAATGCCAATAGAAATTCAATGACCTCACTAGAGTGGAGGTGTTACCACTGATATCAATGACTGGCTTCTCACGCTGCCGTCACGCCACTCACACCACTCCCTTGCTCTCTGAAGCATGACGCTACCACCTCCCACTTCCACAAGCTGCTCTTCTCACTCTTACCTCTGTGGCAACACTTCTCCGCACGCTGCTACCTGCCTGTGACGTGCACAATGAACGAGCCCTCTAGGTTTGTGTAGGAAGGAACTGCAGATGCTGGTTTAAACCGAAGGTAGACACAAAGAGCTGGACTGCGGGACAGGCAGCATCTCTGGAGAGAAGGAATGGGTGGCGTTTCGGGTCGAGACTGGGCCAGTCCTGCCTGCCCCGCTGAGTTACTCCAGCTTTATGTGAGTACTCTAGGTGGCTTTTCAAAATAGCTCCAGAGGCTAACCTACAATATTAAAACAAATCTTTTGCAGGAATAGATTACGTGCAAGACCAGGAAGCTGGCAGTGACTGCAAGAGGCGGTGTGTGGCTCTGTGCTGTTTGCCAGGGGTGGGGTTGTTAGAGAGAGGCACTTGGTGTGTACAGTGGAACTCAGGGTCAGATAGGCTTCCTCCACAGTTCTACCCTGTCATCCTGCTCCGTGAAAACCTTCATCTGGTCACAGCGGCACGGTGGCGCAGCGGGTAGAGTTGCTGCCTCACAGCGCCAGAGACCCGGGTTCAATCCTGACTACGGGTGCTGTCTTTGCGGAGTTTGTACGTTCTCCCCGTGTCCTGCGTGGGTATCCTCCGGTTTCCTTCCACACTCCAAAGACGTACAGGTTTGTAGATTAATTGGCTTCCGTAAAATTGTCAATAGACAACAGACAATAGACAATAGGTACAGGAGTAGGCCATTTGGCCCTTTGAGCCAGCACCGCCATTCAATGTGATCATGGCTGATCATCCCCAATCAGTACCCCGTTCCTGCCTTCTCCCCATATCCCCTGACTCCGCTATCTTTAAGAGCCCTATCTAGCTTTCTCTTGAAAGTATCCAGAGAACCGGCCTCCACCGCCCTCTGAGGCAGAGAATTCCACAGACTCACAACTCTCTGTGAGAAAAAGTGTCTCCTCCGTTCTAAATGGCTTACCCCTTATTCTTAAACTGTGGCCCCTAGTTCTGGATTACCCCAACATCGGGAGCAGGAGTTACTTGAAATGAAAGATTACGTTTAACCATCATTAGGTCTTGTTCATCCTCCATCCGTGCAGTCACGACCCTACAGTGGCTAATGTTTAAGTGATTGTCCATTTCAAAATTCCCCCTGGTTATATCCATTCCTATCTTTCCAATGCCTCTCTTGTCACTATATTCCCATATATCCGTGATACCTAGCATTGGCTTCTTCATCACCTCCAAATGTGAACACTCCACAAATAGCTTTGTTTCGTTTAGATACCGCACGGAAACAGGCCCTTCGGCCCACCGAGTCCACAGCGACCATCGATCTCCCGTTCACACCAGTTCTATGTTATCCCATTTTCTCATCCACTCCCGACACACTAGGGAGCAATTTACAGAAGCCAATTAACACATAAACCTGCACGTCTTTGGGATGCGAGAGGGAACCGGAGCATCTGGAGGAAACTCGTGCGGTCAGAGGGAGAACCTGCAAACTCCACACGGACAGCACCAGAGGTCAGGATCAAAATCGGGTGTATGGCATTTTAGGCTTTAGAGATATAGCCTGGTAGCAGGTCCTTTGGCCCACGGACTCCGCGCTGACCAGCGATCACCTTGTACACTGGCACTACCCTACACACCAGGGACAGTTTACAATTTTTTTTATCAAAGCCAATTAACCTACAAACCTCTTTGGAGTGTGGAAGGAAACCAGAGCACCTGAAAACTCCCCACACAATCACAGGGGGAACATCCAAACTCTGTACAGACAGCACCCATAGTCAGGGTCAAACCCGGGTCTGTGGCACTGTAAAGGCAGCAACTCTACCGCTGAGATACTTTGCATGACAATAAACTCTCTTGACTTGACTTGACTTGAGGCACCAGCTTGCCCAGTGATCAGATGTGAAGCTATCAGAACATAAGAGCTGGAATCCCATCTCTCTCTCCCCCATTATAGCACTCTTGACTATTTGAAGATACACCATGGTGAACAACCTGCTTCAATATCTCCTTCTGCAACATAGTGTGGAATTTTATTGCAATTCCCCCAAAAAGTTTGCAATGTCAAAGGCCGGATATGCAAAAAAGATTGTTTAAATAAAACTCCATCGACAACAAACTTGAAACCTGCTTGTGTTCCATATGTCAGGGGAGGAGAGTGGGGCGAGGTTGCTGAATGAATGAATTAAGGGAGAACCTTATCTGCAGTACTGTACCCACAATGGGAGTTTAGATTAGTTTAGTGATGCAGCGCGGAAACAGGCCCTTCAGCCCACCATCGCGTCGACCAGCCATCCCCACACAATAACATTATCCTACACACACTAGGGACAATTTAGACTTATACCAAGCTAATTAACCTACAAACCTGTATGTCTTTGGAGTGCAGGAGGAAAAAAACCCAAGCGGTCATGGGTAGAATGTATAAACTCCGTACAGACAAGTACCCATAGTCGGGATCGAATCCGGGTCTCCAGCGCTCTAACCTCTGTAAGGCAGCAAGTCTATCGCTGCGCCACTGTGCCGCCCCGTTTATGTAGAAGTGATGTTGATATCACATTTTATCATCTCTATCTACTTCCGCCAGCGTGAGTTATGCTCTCACTGATGCTTATACAGCAAGGGCAATGCCCCCACCCACACCACTGTTTGTGTTGTCCAGAAGGCGTTGAAACTAATGTGAGCGCTCACAGTGGTAACACACATCAACTATGGCCAACGTTGTGAAATCAGTAAATGGAAGGGAGGAAAATGTAATGTCTATCCTGAAAGGGAGAGATAGGTCTGTATGGACTAGCAACCAACACAAAATGGCCCCAGTTTTCTTGTTGCTATTGACAAAAATTATGGACCAGCTGCTAGAATATGAGATTAAAAAAAGCAGAAACAATTGAAAATAATTATAAGCAAAGCAAAAATATTTAAAAAAAAGATAAGCTGGTATTTCTAAAAGGAAGTTCAACAGAAATAGGTGTTACAGGAATTGGGATCCTAGTTGATCGAGTCCATTCCAAACAGCATAAAACTGAGCAACAATTTGCAGCATTTTGGCACCAATCAGTTTCGTGTAACTTTATGATTATAGGGTAATCTGTCAAAACATGATTTTTCTACAAGCAGCAAAAAAAAATACTACAAAAAATTAAATTTGGTAAATTTTCAGTTTAAATACTGAAGTGGACACAAATGTTAAAAAAAATACCTGAGGGACATGGAAGCCCTTTCTGTGCTATCAGAACATAGAAACAAATATCCTCGTCTTTTGCCCTTTAGCCGTGTGCCAAAAGAACAGTTGGTAACCATGCAGGGTGCACTTTCAAAGCAAATACGCTGAGCAACTTACAGAACTGGGAGATGGGTGCATCCAGCTGCGGGACGCTTCCTCCCTTGGCGTTGAGCTTTTGGACTTGAGTTGGAGGGATGGGCTTGTGGGACTGACCGGTGGCACGGTACATGGCCTGAACCCAAAGGATGCGGTCCTGTTCATCGTCGCTGGCGAAGATCACCGTGTCCCCTTCTTTAACGGCATTAAAGAATGCTCTACCACCCTCCAGACCTGCAGGACGAATCATTCAACAGCTGGATGAGAAGACTGCTTTTACTATCTCAGCAGACAATAAACATATCTTTTAACACAGGGGAAAGGCATCGAGGCCCCTGGTTTCACATAGCTGCTGCCACTCTCTCCACTGGCTCCCTGTGCGGTTCCGTGTACATTTCAAGATCCTCCTCTATGTCTACAAAGTCCTCAATGGGCTTGTCCCCACCTACATCAAAAGTCTGCTTACCCACCACACCACCTCCAGGTCCCTCAGATCGGCCGACTTGCGGGTTACTGAACATCCCGCGGTCTAGGCATAAGCTCAGGGGCGACCGCGCCTTTGCGGTTGCAGCTCCTAGACTGTGGAACAGCATCCCTCTTCCCATCAGAACTGCCCCCTCCATCGACTCCTTTAAGTCGAGACTTAAAACTCATCTTTACTCTCAAGCCTTTCTTGACGTCCTCTGAGGGAGGGCTATATGTATGTATTCATGTACGTACTTAATCTATGAATCACTGTTGTATAACGTTAGTACCTCCACCAATGTAAAGCACTTTGGTCAACGAGAGTTGTTTTTTAAATGTGCTATAGAAATAAAAGTGACTTGACTTGATTATTACAACCCCCCCCCCCCTTCCAAAAGCCTCTTGCTCACACACATGCCAAAATGTTAGGGTAGCACTTTAAAATAATACTTACATTGTAAAATTCACAATGATAACACAATAGAATCCATTGTGCACAGTGCACGTTAGTAAATGAAATCATATCCCGAATGAAAGATGTGGAAAATTGTGTGACACATACAATAGCCGTCACTTACTGAATAGATTTTGACAACTGCACAGCATTTAGGGTGGCACGGAGAGGCACAGCTGGTAAGGCCGCTGCCTCACAGCGCTGGAGATCCAGGTTCGATCCTGGGTCTCGGGTGCTGTCTGTGTGGAGTTTGCACGCTCTCCCTGTGACCGTGTGAGTTTCCTCCGGGTGCTCCGGTTTCCTTCCACATCCCAGAGACCTGCGGGTTTGTAGGTTAATGGGCCCTCTGAAAAATTGTCCCTAATGGGTAGGGGGTAGCTGTGAAAGCGGGATAACGCAGACCTAGTGTGATCGGGTGATCTTCTATGAGTATAGAAGTTGGGAGGTCATGTTGCAGTTGTTTAAGACGTTGGTGAGACCGCATTTAGAATATTGTGTTCAGTTCTGGGCACCATGTTATAGGAAAGATATTGTCAAGCTTGAAAGGGTTCAGAGAAGATTTACGAGGATGTTGCCAGGACCAGAGGGTGTGAGCTATAAGGAGAGGTTGAGTAGGCTAGGTCTCTATTCCATGGAGCGTAGGAGGATGAGAGGAGATCATGAGAGGAATAGATCGGGAATCCTTTACCCAGAGTAGGGGAATCGAGGACCAGAGGACATAGGTTCAAGGTGAAGGGGAAAAGATTTAATAGGAATCCGAGGGGTAGCTTTTTCACACAGAGGGTGGTGGGTGTATGGAACAAGCTGCCACAGGAGGAAGTTGAGGCTGGGACTATCCCATTGTTTAAGAAAAACAATGTTGGACAGATACATGGACAGGACAGGTTTGGAGGGTTATGGACCAAGCGCAGGCAGGTGGGACTAGAGTAGCGGGGACATTGTTGGCCGGTGTGGGCGAGTTGGGCCGAAGGGCCTGTTTCCACACTGTATCACTCTATGACTCTGTGACTCTATGATTGATGGTCGAAGTGAGCTCAGTGGGCTGAAGGGCCTGTTTCCATGCTGCATCTTTCCAAACTAAGCACACGATTATGTTATAATCCTTCCATATTTACAACACTTAGAAACATAGAAAATAGGTGCAGGAGTAGGCCATTCGGCCCTTCGAGCCAGCACCACCATTCAATATGATCATGGCTGATCATCCAACTCAGTATCCTTGTTCTAATTGTTCTCAGTAACTTGTTCTAATTCTGAACTAATAAATATTATTGTTGTTATTTTTATTATTATTAAATATTATTATCACTGGGGATAATAGTATTTAAAGCACAGCTTTAACAGTTTGACATCTATGATAATTTTAAATTGTACCTCGGTCCACATTTGCCACAGAGAATTTCAGCTGTTTATTCAGTCAATCATCAGGTGAACCTATAACAATATAACACTTTGCTGAGCCACCCCACTCCATTCTTAACCCGGAAGCAGTCTAAACACGGTGACATCACATCACGTCATCTCCACAGCCGATCAACTTTCTGTTTCATTCTATACTGATTTGGATCTTTGAAACATATTAATATGGTTTAGTATAGTTTAGAGATACAGCACGGAAACAGGCCCTTCAGCCTACCGAGTCCATGCCGACCAGTGATCACCCATACAAGTTTAGACTATAGATTTTGGACTTTAGAGATACAGCACGGAAACAGGCCCTTCGGCCCGCTGAGTCCGCCCCGACCAGCGATCACCCATTCACTAGCACTATCCTACACACGTGACAAGTCACAATTTTTACATTTACCAAAGCCAATTAACCTACAAACCTGTATGTCTTTGGAGTGTGGGAGGAAACCGGAGCACCCGGAGAAAACCCACACGGTCAAGGGGAGAACATACAAACTCTGTACAGACAGCGCCCGTGGTCAGGATCGACCCCTGGTCTATGGCGCAGTAAGGCAGCAACTCTACCACTGTGCCACCGTGACGCCCCCTAAGCAACATCGTCACGTGTTGTGGTATCACTATTTTAGGTGTCAATGTTGAAGCCAGCTAATGGCTGTGGAGTGAAGTCTTTCACCTGGCTGTGGGTCTGTGTAATCCACTGTGTATCCATCCAGTTGCAGCAATTCTTGAGGCTCAGCCTTCTTCTCCCGATAACTGCACATTGCAAACGTGTACTGGCTGACCTAGATACATCACAAACACAAAAACACAAATGATGGCAATTCTGCTTTGCACCCAAATTCCACATCAATATCTACACTTTGTTGAAATCCTCTTGAGCCAGCGGTGAGATATCCTGCCCGCTAACAGCTTACCCCCATGTCCTCCGGCATGTCCCCAACAACTCTCACCAACTTCTACAGATGCGCTGTAGAAACCATTTTATCCGGATGCATCACAGCACGGTTTGGGAACAGCTCCATCCAAGAGCGCAGGAAATTGCAGAGAATTGGGGACGCAGCCCCGACCATCACACAAACCAACCTCCCTTCCATTGACTCCATTTATACCTCACGCTGCCTCGGCAAGGCCAGCAGGATAATCAAGGACGAGTCACAACCTGGCCACTCCCTCCTCTCCCCTCTCCCATCGGGCAAAAGGTATAGAAGTGTGAAAACGCACACCTTCAGATTCAGGGACAGTTTCTTCCCAGCTGTTACCAGGCAACTGAAGCCTCGGACTCCGGTAGGGAATCGGCCGTTCCAGCCGTCCCAGCCGCTGTGAGGACTCTCCCGACGCCAGGACAACTGCACCCGGCGAGAACAGCCAGGAACATCGGGCCTCCGTAGAGGCAACTGTGGAGGCCTCAATATGCCGTCTTTGGGAGAACTGGGGTTGGGGACTGGGCATTGTGCCTTCCCCCACAGTGGTAATCATTGTGGGGGGATGATTTTTGTGTGTAAATGTTAATTGAGTCTTTTACTTTGTGTCCAAGATGGCTGCCGGAAGGGGGAGTGGACGCTGGCGCGTATTAGCAGCCGCTGCTCTCTCTTCCATACTGTGTTTTTGATTTTTGTGTTCGGATTGAATTCTCTTTTTAATTTGTGTACTTGTGATGTCTTTACTATTTATTTCATTCTGTTTACATGTTTCTACTGTAAAATCTGTAAGGTGTCCTTGAGATTTGAAAGGCGCCCATAAATAAAATGTATTATTATTATTATTATTGTCCTATCACCAACTAGAGAGCGGTCCTGAACGACTATCTACCTCATTGGAGACCCTCGGACTATCTTTGATCGGACTTTACTGGCTTTATCTTGCACTAACCGTTATTCACGTTATTTCCTTGTATCCTGTATCTGTACACTGTGGACGGCTCGATTGTAATCAAGTATTGTCTTTCCCTGACCCGGCACACGTGATAATAAACGAACTTCAAACTCAAACGATTGGAAATTTAATACGTGTTGCTTGTGACATTGGCAGCAATGGATGCGTGCGGGTGATCGGGAAAGATTCTCACTAATTATGCGTACTTAGAAAGAAGAGATCCTGACAATTAATTAGTTGCTTCCTCAAAATTAATGAAGCACAAACACAAAACAGATGGGATGAGATGTGTTTTAATTGAGAAACTTGACCCGCCATAGTACCATTTCCTTTTAAACTTAGATTTTGAAACTGAAGAATGGTTTCAATATCTTTCAATATGGGCATTCAAGCTGTATCGCTTTTGTAGCCAATTTACATCGCCACTCTCCTAACTTTGATGTTAGTTATCGGATGTTTGTCAGAGTGAGGCCCAGCGCAAATTGGAGGAACAGCACCTCATATTTCGCTTGGGCAGCTCACACCCCAGCGGTATGAACATTGACTTCTCTAACTTCAAGTAGCCCTTGCTTTCCCTCTCTCTCCATCCCCTCCCCTTTCCCAGTTCTCCGACCAGTCTTACTGTCTCCGACTACATTTTATCTCTGTACCGCCCACTCCCCTGACATCAGTCTGAAGAAGGGTCGCGACCCGAAGCATCACCCGTTCCTTCTCTCCAGAGATGCTGCCCGTCCCGCTGAGTTACTCCAGCATTTTGCGTCTCTCTTCGATTTAAACCAGCACCTGCAGTTCTTTCCTACACACCTGATGTTGCTAGTTTGGCGGGTGGAATTTAGTGACCTTGGGATAAATCTTGTGTACATTCTTGGCCAGGATGGGAGTGTCATAGAGGGCGTAGCTATAAGGGTGAGAGGAATAAAGTTCAATGGAGATGTGCGGGACAAGTTTTTTTTATGCAGAGGATGGTTGCGGACTGAAAAACACTGCCGGGGCAGTGAACGAGGCAGATATGATGGTGGCTTGTAAAAGAGTTTTAGACAGGCATGTCGGTACGTGGGAATGGAGGGATATGGATCAGGAACAGGCTGATGAGAGTGGAAAAGACTAGAGGGCGTAGCTTTAAGACGAGAGGGGCAAGGTTTAATGCAGATGAGCGGGGCAAGTTTTTTTCCACACAGAGAGTAGTATGTGCCTGGCACTTGCTGCCGAGAGTGATGGTGGAGGCAGAGACAACGGCGGTGTTTAAGAGGCTTTTAGATCGGCACATGGATACAGCGGGATATGGATGAGGTGCAGGCAGAGTAGATTAGTTTCACTGGGTATCATGTTGGGCACAGACATTGTGGGCCCGTTCCTGTGCTACGCTGCGTCGTACGTTCTCATTGACGTTCCTTGCTGCAGACTCCACCTCTTGATCAAGGACGAGGGGAAAAGCTGATGGATGAAATAAGTGGATGAAATAACTTCGCCAAGGAGCGAACGAAAGGAGAAAACCAGCTACAACCAAAAAAGTATTTGTCATTTCAAGAAAGCACCACACGGAAAGGTGCAGTTAAGAAATTGTCAGATAAAAAATGCCATCATAAAGATTCTTCTGAATATCAGTCATAATCTGTGCTGTGAACAGTGGGACTAAGTGGCAAAGACTAGGGAGGGGTCATGAACTGCTGTCTACCTCACTAGAGACGCTCGGATTTGGACTTTATCTTGCACGAAATGTTATTTCCTTTATCATGTATCTGTACATTGAACTATGTATCTGAACTTGAACTATGAGTCCAAGTTCATAGGCTGCGGTGTTCCTTGATCTCACCGCAGCCTATGACACTGTGCGGCACAAAGGCCTCCTCCTAAAACTCACCAAAGCACTCCCTGCCTGGGCATCAGAAACCATCAAGTCTCTGCTCTCCAACCGCAGGTTCAGAGTTCACCTTGGACAGAACAAGAGTGCATGGAGAACACAGAAGAATGGGCTCCCGCAAGGGTCAGTTTTAGCCCCAACCTTGTTCAACCTTTACACAAATGACCTACCCACCACCAAATCCCGCAAATTCATCTATGCAGATGACATCTGTGTGGCCTTCCAAGCACCAGACTTTGGTACATTGGAACAGGTGCTCAATGAAGACCTTGCTAAACTGGACGAGTACTGCAAAACCTGGCGCCTAAAACCAAGCCCAGAAAAAACGGTCTCCAGTTTGTTCCACCTCCATAATGCAGAAGCCACAAGAGAACCAAACATCTATCTGAGCAGGACCAAACTGAAGTATGCCCCCACTCCAACCTACCTCAGAGTGACCCTTGACAGGACCCTATCCTTCAAGGAACATCTCAAAAGAACAGCAGCTAAGGTGAAGTCCAGAAACAATCTCCTCAGTAAGCTTGTTGGCTCAAAGTGGGAGGCAGCAGCCCCCACACTGCGCATTTCAGCACTAGCCCTTGCATTTTCTTCAGCCGAATATTGCGCCCCTGTTTGGTCCAGGTCATCCCACACACACCATGTGGACACCCAATTGAACTCAACAATGAGGATCATCACAGGAACAATCCGCTCAACACCACTCCCCTGGCTCCCTGTCCTATCCAATATAGCCCCTCCACACATCCGGCGAGTAGCCCTCACTCAAAGGATGCTCCAAAAGACCAAAAACTCCCCTCATCTGCCAATTCACATGGACATCTTCAACCCACCCACTGCTCGACTTCCATCTAGACGACCAATTTGGAAGAACCCACCACCAGCTGATTTCACCACCCAATCAGCTTGGAAAAAGGAATGGGAGTCCAAGGACGTCCCAAATAAACATCTGGTGTCAGACCCAACCCTACCGGTCCCTGGCACCAATCTCCCAAGGAAGCAGTGGACGACGCTGAATAGATTCAGGACTGGACATGGCCCCTGCTTGGCCAGCCTTCACAAATGGGGCAGCAGCCCAACCCCACGGTGTGCTTGTGGAGAGCAGCAAACAATGCAACACATCATTGAAGCATGCCCTCAAAAAAGACTTAAAGGAGGACTTGTCACCCTTCATACAGCAGATCAAGAGGCAACTGCTTGGCTAAAGGACTTTGCATTCGCTAAATAAATAACTATGTGGACGGCTCGATTGAAATCATGTATAGTCTTTCTGCTGACTGGTTAGCACGCAACAAAAGCTTTTCACTGTACCTCGGTAAATGTGGCAGTAAACTAAACTAAAACAAAGAAATAAAAGCCCTTGCAAACAAACGGTGAATCTTCTATTAAAAAAGGCACAAAGTGCTGGAGTAACTCAGCGGGTCAGGCAGTATCGCTGGAGAACATGGATATATAACATTTCAGGTTGGGACATTTCTTCAGTCCGAAAAAGGGTCCCAACTCGAAACGTCCCACATCCATGTTCTCCAGAGATGTTGTCTGACCAGCTGAGTTACTCCAGCACTTTGTGTCATTTTTTTTGCAAACCATCACCTGGCGATCCTTGTTTCTTTTACTCTAACTCTTCATTCTACCTCATTCAAAACGGGAATTTCACTGCACCTAGGTACATTTGATAATAAGATACCATTGAACCGGTTAGACACAAAAAGCTGGAATAACTCAGCGGGTCAGGCAGCATCTCCGGAGAGAAGGAATAGGCGATGTTTCGGGTCGAGACCCTTCTACAGACACCATTGAACCATTTGGTTTTCGGGTCAGGACACTTCTTCAGACAGAAGCTGGTGTGTAAACCAGCATCTGCGGTTCCTTGTGTCTGAATTTTCTATTTCTTTCACAAATTTCCCACTGTGGAATTCTCTGCCTCAGTGGGCGGTGGAGGCCGGTTCTCTGGATACTTTCAAGAGAGAGCTAGATAGGGCTCTTAAATATAGCGGAGTCAGGGGATATGGGGAGAAGGCAGGAACGGGGTACTGATTGGGGATGATCAGCCACGATCACATTGAATGGCGGTGCTGGCTCGAAGGGCCGAATGGCCTACTCCTGCACCTATTGTCCATTGTCCATTGTCTAAATGCTGTACAGAAATATCCGTATCTGATAAAATATATCAAGGCGACAGAGTTCTCAGCCATGTATTGTGTTCACCTATTGAATTGCATTGAGTGTGGTTCAGCGAGGGTTGTGAACGGCCCCACAGTATAGTGTTGGTCTGTAGCCTTTGCTGATGTTCCTGTGCTCTATCATTCAGAACAGACAAGGTTCAGAGTGACATCCTGTCATAAACAATGTGAGCCGGCCGTCTCGGTGGCAGTCACATTGAAGCAATCGCCAATCTCAGTGATTAGTGCCGATGTTGTCAGAGTCGCTGCAAATGGCAGCTCTCACTCCTCCTGCTTCGTTCCTGGGTGACACGATGAATTCCATGACAAGTTCTTGATGCAAGCCATTGAGCTGCAGGGGCTCTTTCCGGCTCCGTGTGCCTCTATACGCCTTCAGGAGGCCATCAGGCTGCATCAGACCCCAGCCACGATCTAGCAGTGAAGTTTTGGATTGTCTGAGAGGAAAGGTTGTTAGAAAGCACAGGATCGTCCCTGCTTTAGGCTAGTGCCTTCCACAATGATCCAATGTTCCAAGCAGAGCGAGCAACCTCCACTGTTTGTCATGTTCCTTGGAAAACAATTGCATTTTTCAATTATTTTTCTACTTTTTTATTTAATGCAGTTCTTACTGCACTATGTGGCCACATCTAATTCCTTTAAGGACGTCTAAATATGGCACGGTGGCGCAGCGGTAGAGTTGCTGCCTTGCAGCGCCAGGGACCCGGGTTCAATCCTGACTACGGGTGCTATCTGTACGGAGTTTGTACGTTCTCCCCGTGACCGCGTGGGTTTTCTCCGAGATCTCTGGTTTCCTCCCACATTCCAAAGACGTACAAGTTTGTAGGTTAATTGGCTTGGTATAATTGCAAAAATTGTTCCTAGTGTGTGTAGATTAGTGCTAATGTGTGGGTATAGCTGGTCGGTGCAAACTCGGTGGGCCAAAGGGCCTGTTTACGCGTGTTTAAAGGATAACTTTTCTATGCTCCGTGTTGTAATGGTTGGACATAGAACAGTACAACACAGGAACAGGCTCTTCAGCCCACAATGTCTGTGTTAAACACAGCGCCAAATTAAACTCATCTCCCCTGCCTACACGTGATCCATATCCCTCCATTACCTGCATATCCATGTGCACTTCTAAAAGCCTCTAAAACATCACAATTAGTACGGGTGTCAGGGGTTGTGGGGAGAAGGCAAGAGAATGGGGTTGAGAGGGAAGGATAGATCAGCCATGATTGAATGGTGGAATAGACTAGATGGGCTGAATGGCCTAACTCTGCTCCTGGAACTTAAGAACATATGAACCATCATATCTGCCTCCACCCTGTTCCGAGCCAACACTATTTCAAAGACGTTTCCTTAATTATGGCCTGATAACGGCGAAAAAACAAATACTTAAATTTTGGAAACACACATCAGTCCCTACTGTTAAGATGTGGATTACAAACATGTCCGAGACACTACATCTTGAAAATATTAGACTTGTCTTGGCAGAAAAAGACCATGGACACTCTTCACCGAATTCTTACAAGGATAGTATGGCGCAGCACAACTTTGGATTTAAATCCAACTATGGGTTGGGTGAGGTGGGTGGGGAGGGACGAGAGGCGGGTATATCACCACTTTTCTCTCTCTTTTTCCTTTTTGTTCTTTTTTTGTTCTTTTTCTTTTTGTTCTTTTTTTTTGTTCTTTTTCTTTTCTTTCTTTCTTTTGCCCACTCTTTGGCTACACTACTTTGGTAGTCTAGGGGGTCCTATCTTTGCACCTCTCACTTTTTCTCTCGCTTGTTCTCTTTTCTTTTCCTTTATTTTAAAGCTAAAAAGTTAAAATTGAAGCTGTACATTAACTGTGTAATTTTACATGGCATTTGTTCTACTCTTGTACATTTGCTTCTAAATAAATAAAAAAAATAAAAATTTAAAAAAAAGTATCTGCCTCCACCACCACCAGCCCTGGCAACCCATTCCAAGCACCCACCACCCTCAATGGGAGAAAAGAAAATTGGCCCGCGCATATCCTTTGATCTTTGGGCCTCTCTTAAACTTAAAGCTATGTGCTCTAGTCCTTTAAAGCAAGTTGTGGAAAGAACATTACAGAAAAAAACTAACGTTGACTATTAATTATTAGAAATGATGACTGTAAGGGGACCTCAGCTGCTGTGAAGAGGAGACAAGCGGCACTCACTGTAACCACCCTGTCGGAAGGGAAACATATAATCAATAGGAATAGGGGGAAAAATCACAGCGATTCCAAGAATTCAAAAGATTGTGAGTATGAAAAATCAAAGGGGAGAAACAGAAAAAAAATAGCTACAGTACGTGGCATAAATATTTACTGTCCATAATGTCCATAAACTATTAAATTATAGACAGTAATAATATATTTTTTGTGTATATCATAATATATATTTCCTCCCACACTCCAAAGACGTACAGGTTTGTAGGTTAATTGGCTTGGTAAAAGTTAAAAAAACGTCCCTAGTGGGTTAATGTGGTAATGTGTGGGGATCGCTGGTCGGCGCGGACCCGGTGGGCCGACAGGGCCTGTTTCCGCTCTGCATCTCTAAACTAAACTAAACATTGTACTGGGTAAAAAAATGCAGCACGAAAAATCACATCTGCAAAATGAAAACAGGCGACATTTTTCATATTAACCTAATCTTATAGGAAATGTTATGATGAAGGCACCCAATTCTCTTAAAGGCCTGGATAGAGTGGATGTGGAGATGATGCTTCCAGTAGTGGGAGAGTCTCGGCCCAGAGGGCACAGCCTCAGAATAAAAGGACGTACCTTTAGAATGGAGATGAGGAGGGATTTCTTTGTCCAGAGGGTGGTGAATCTGTGGAATTCATTGCCGCAGACGGTGGAGGAGGCCAAGTCAATGGGTATTTTTAGTGGAAATTCATGGGTTTTTTGCTTAGTAAGGGTGTCAATGGTTATAGGAGAAGGCAGGAGAATGGGGTTGAAAAATAGATCAGCCACGATCGAATGGTGAAGCAGATACGATGCACCAAATGCTTTAATTCTGCTGAAAAAGTGACTCAACCCGAAATGCCACCCATTCCTTCTCTCCAGAGATGCTGCCTGTCCCGCTGAGTTACTCC